>OZ005654.1:206901106-207501106 GCA_963930645.1 Salticus scenicus
TAATGATAGTCAATACACCACATTTTTTGCTGGCGCGAGATCGCCGGTCAATGCGTTAAGACAAAATTGAAATATCTTATAGTTAGATTAAATAATCCAATTAAAAATTTTTACTGCAATTGAATTAATAACTTTACAAGAAATCATTATTATCATGCGCATTTTAACACTTGAAATATCAGTAAGAATAGGAACGGGATAAAGAAACACAGAACATAAAGAAAGAAACAAAGAAATATAGAAAAAGAGATGTAGAAAATCTATATTTGTCATAGAGGTAACGTAGCAACAGCGACTTCTTCATATAGTAAAGAAACTGATGTGTAATAACCAAACGAAACGACTTCCATTACCCATTGCTACATATACTATATTCTTAATACATATACTATATTCTTAATACATATACTATATTCTTAATACATATATGGGTCGTTCATCGTAAAAGTGAATTATCTCCTTGGAAATTGATTTTGAAATAACGAGTTTTTCATATTTATGCGTAGGAAAATAATTCAAGATTCAGTAAGTGTTATCGACTTTTGTGTTAAATACAAATCATACTTATAAGAATTTATAAATTATATTAAAAATAATTTGAAGTAACTTAGAAACTTCCTTTTTATAATGAATATTTAGAAGTTTTAGCTTTCTGAGGAAAACATGTAATGCCATTTATGGCATTTTAATGCAATTATTGGAGTTTTTTCCTTTTTATAATGAAAGATATGACAAAATTAAATACAGTTAAGCAAAAATATGCACAGTTAAAAAATATGGAGTTACATCACTTTTACAACGACCCGTCTATATACTACATGTGTACTATACTACATATATTATACTACATATATTATACTTATGTAATATGCTATACATAAATATTATATGCTACATATATACTAAACATAATCCTTTTGATGATAATATGTCCAGAAGACAAAATTGGCCGAACAAATCAAACGCCTAACAAAATTCCTGTAGTAGCAAGCTAATACATACGTCATAAAGACAGTTTATATAGCAAAACAGTTTATATAGCAAAAAAAAAAAAAAAAAAAAAAAAAAAAGAACGGTAGAACGTTTTTTTGAAACACCAGTTTCCGAGTTCTAAAACTGACCTACCTAACCAGAACGTTTATTAATTTTCCTCTTGTAACCAAGCAATGCATGCAAAAGAATTAAAAAGGGGTTTACGTAGCAAATTAGAAGAAATTAGTTAGAGCCTTTTTTAAAATACCGACTTAAGATCCCACTTCCGATCTTCACAAAAACTTGTCAAACATCTGTTCACAGGAAACAAACTATTATATACGAAAGAACATCTAAAAGGGAGTTGGATAAGGCAAATTTGAAGAAAATCTGTAGAGCCATTTTTTAAAGACTTGGGAGACCTAAAATCGATATAATCAAAACGCCTATCAGTTTTGCTAAAGTAACTAGCTAATTCTTACAAAAATACATCTGAAAGGTAGTTTATACTGAAATTTTGAAGAAAATCGTTAGAGTTATGCGATATACTTTTACGGTCCCACTTTCGGTTTTTCAAATTTCACCAAAAGTTACCAAAATCAGCTATATACCGGACCTGTTTTAATTATGAAGTATGAACATTCTATTTTCATTTCGTTTTGGAGATATGATAGAAGATTTCTCCCTCCCACATGCACACCTAGGATACATACACACACAAGCACTGACCAATTGCCAAAAACCACTTTCATAGACTCACTACACCTTAAATATGTAAACCAGGTGAAAACTGGATTTTTGGCCTAATACACTTCCATTATCTATGGTAGTCGGGTAATGGAAGTAAAAAATAGGATGTTTCAATCCAAATCGAGTCGGAAAAGATTTTTTTAAATATTTTTTCTAAATTTCCTTGAGATTGATAAAGATTTTCGCAGTATCGTTGATTATCATGAAGGAAATTTGGGTTTCTTCAATGTTCTCTGTGTAATTTTTAGAAATTATTTTTGAAACTTTTATACCGAATTATCAGATAATTTTTAATATATTACTGAAGTAGATTCTTAATCCGAATTATACGGAAAAAAAAAAAAAAAAAGTTTTTTTTTTCTTTTTTTTTCCCCCGTTTTCTGCAAAAAAAAAAAAAAAAAAAAAAAATAGTGGATATTTTTACCTCATTGCGCAACAAACAATTTAAACAGGTAACTCCGCTTTTCTTGTTATTATAATATCATTCAAGAAATATTAAATGGATATTAATAGCATTCAAGCTTAATAAGTAACTTAGACCTATTTTGTGCAAGTTGTACAAAATTTGTAGATATTTAAAAATAAAATCTTACATTTTATTATAAAAACACCGCCTTCATTTCACGGATTTTTCATTTCGGTGGTGTAAGCCGAATGAACATACGTAAAATTTACGTCATTTTGACGCAACTGCAATGAAATGAATGAGTTTTTTTTTTGTGTGAAAAGGTGCTTTTTTGTTTAAATGTCATATCATCTTCGTTGAAAGTTCTTTTTTTTTTCCCCTTCTTCTTTCACTCAGTTGTTCAGAGAAATAGTTGGAGAAATTTTAATTCAATCACAATTTTTTTCTTTTCTCCTTTGAAGACCTTAACCTTAGTATCAGCTCCTAGCGAAATAAGTCATAGAATAATTAATAAAAATTATGCGCTATCTTATAGCAATTTTAATAAGGTGTTTCATTTTTATAAGTAAAAATGCGCTTTTTTATCAAAAATACAGATGTGAATTTAATGTGAGATCATTTTTACAAAAGCAAAAAATCACCGTAATCTTGTATTTGGATAATTTTGTATTGTTTTAGATAATTTCTATAATAAGTTTTTGCTCTGTATTGTCATAACATGTAATACATAACATACACATAAGCATGCTTATAATAGTTTACTCTTCATGAAATTTATTATTATAGAGTATATAGTCCTTTAAAAAACAAACAGAAAATAATAATAATAATTAAATAAATAAAATAGAGAATTATAAAAACGATAACGCCAATATTACAGTCTACACAACTATATGTCCAAACCAAAAATGCTTTTAAAAGAATTTATATTTTTAGAGACTTTCCCAATTGCATATCGTATATCATGGTTTATCCTCAGTAAGTAAATTAGCATTTTCCCATCTCATAATCAATAATAAAATAAATAAATAAATAAAAAAAAAAAAAAAAACTGTTCTGACATTTATGAAAGTTTTTTTTTTTTTTTTTTAAGGCTATCTATAATAAATGTAATTTTCCATACTGTATACAGATTGTTTTTGTATATCTAAAGAAGTTACTTAAAAGAAACTGTAACTTTGAGAAAAGAAAAAAAAAAAAAAAAAAAAAACTGAAATACATAATTTATAAATATTCTTTGTTACAAACTAACAGAATGGCAGAAACTTGATTTATTAAGGAAAAAAAAAAAAAGGGGGGGGGGGGGTATCCAATGTTAAACACCTTAAAATTAGAAATTGTTTTATGTTTTAATGATCGATAATTTGTATATTATCACATTTCAGATATAATCTTCCTACAGAATTTGCAAATTTTAACTGCAAGACCAATTTTTTACGGCTCAAATCTTTCAAGATTGCTACATACCTTACGTCAACCAGAAAATTTGATTAATTTAAAGTAATGGAGTCTGTTATTGTTACATATTTCGACGTAGTATGTTAAATGAATATGAATTAGTAATAGAACTTTTCCTTAATAATTATTAATTCCTTTTTTCACAAGATTATTATCAGCATGCTTTGTTTTATTAAATGGAAAACTAAACGTTAGTAAAAATGTCAGATGTTTCAATTTATCAAAATGTTAATGATATTTTCGATGATGTAGAAATAATATAAAAGTATTTTTTTCACCAACATGTAAGCAAACCCTGATTATGTTGGTCCGAAAATTAATCAACGCTTCTTTTCTCAGGTCATAATTATTCAGATGTGAGATTCTTCTTTTTCTTCTTTCTATCACTATTTTCTAACAATAATCATTGTCCTATTTAATCACAAAAAAATGTTTGTAAAAATACGATGAAGATTTCTATATGGAAATACTGGTATGGAAAAAAAGGAAAGAGGGAATGTCTTTTCCAGTTTTTCTACTCCAAAATTAAGCAAATTTCAAAAATGAACTTTAGGTTATTTAATTTAAACAATTAATGCCGTACTTAAAACATTTCAAAATGAATTTAGTAAATTTAAAAAAAGTAAAAAGATAGTTCTGAATATGATATTTTTAATATGTCGAATCGCATGTTATATATTAAACCTTAGTTATTAGTTATTCTATTAAGGGAATGGTGGATGTTATAGATCTTTTTCTTAATTTGCTGTCTTACATTTATGAAAATTTGCATACTTATACGCTGGAATTTAACAGTATTAAATAAAAAATTTCGTAAAACTATTTTAAATTGCACAAAAAAAATTAATAAAATTTTAAATTCTGTGAAAAATTAATCCTTTTTTTTTTTACCTTATTAACTAATTTTTAATTGTCCCTCCGACCACGTAGATTTCACACTGTTATAGTTTAACAATATATTTAAATACTGCAAATTTTTAACTTTTTTTTTTTTTTTTTTTAATATTTACATTGGGGATACATTTGTGGTTAATATAAAAAAAAATATTTTTCCGTTTGAATACGGAAATTTGATGCAAATTTTTAACATTTAAATAATACATATTTTTTAAAGTTAACTTACCTATGAATCCACATAGTAATATTCAAATATGTTTAGAATATAATACTAATCTATAAAATCGGGGGGGGGGGGTGGAATCTGAAATTAATTAGCAGGGAACATTTAAAAAAAATTAAATTTTTGAATTTTATTTATTTCTTCATTTTTAAAATTAAATAGATTTCAGGAAATTTTAATATACTTATTTTTAATATACTTACATTTCAATGCCTATGTTTAAAAAAATTTATAATTAAAAGTTAGTAATTAAAAAAAAAAATTATTGATAACTTCCAACAACATCCTCTTACCGATAATCATTAACAGCTTTTTGCTCCCTGTGGATCGAAACAATATTCTTCAAAATCGATTGAAACAATTACAAGATAAAAAGAACTTTCTATATACTACTTTTTTAAATTTTCTGTTGAATCATATAAACATGACAATTCTATATATCAATAAATGCTTTCTAAAAAATGTTTTGATAAATTATCTCATCAACTTGAAAGGAAATGACCAAGAGCGTAATAAAGAGAGCAATTATAAAGAAATTTTCAAATATTTATTAATTGAATAAAAATATTAAAAGAATGCATTGTCATCGTGTTCTGAGCTATTCTAAAAGTTTCAAATGTCTAGCTAGTCGGGAAGTTAGTTAAAAATCGATTGCAAGATTTGTACTGGACAAACAAACAAGAAAACAAGTTAATAAAACGTGGTTAAAAAAAAAAAAAAAAAAAAACTAAAATTAAGATCCTCTTGTGCCAGATGGTAGGAAAAGATAGACTTTTATTTATTTATTTTTTATTTGAATACAGTTTCACTGACTAAGCAACAACATAGTGGGAGCTATGCTCTACTGAATATCAAGTTCACTAAACCGTTAATTCAAAAAATACATAAATAAAATCAGAAATAACATACAAAATAAGACAGGACGAAAAATACGTCCTCCAATAGCACTTCAAGTGTAAATCCCGGGAGAAGAAAATTTGTGTTATACAGAAACTGATATGAGTTATTATACAGAAACTGATGCGAATTATTATAAACTTCAAAATTTCACATTTTTCCCTTTTTGTTGTTTTTAACTATTTTCCTATAAATTAGACAAGGCAGAAGGAAATAAATTGATTTATGTATTATTATTAAGCAATATTTTTTCCTGACTTTCAACAAAATATGACGGATTTATACTATTACATGCTTTATTACGATATATATATATATATATTCTGCAAATTTATTTAGGCTTTTCAGATATACAGCTATAATTGCATATAGAAATGTTCGAACTTTTGCAAACATGCATACCAACATACATTTTGCTTTATTATAAATTTAGTCCGTTTATGCGTTTATAAGACGAAAAGAGAAATAATTTGTGTATTTATAAACAAACTACATAGTACCTCCCCCCTACATTTTTTTTTTCTATTTATAGATACACACGCACATTGATTAAATAAAAAATATATAATTTAATTGATGATGATAATAATAATAATAGTTAACTTTTTTTATTTTTTTTATTTTATTCTATTTTTATTTTATTTTACAAGAAATTTCTAATCCATTCTGTGCATCCAAAATTTGATGTAATCTGAGGCAATTAAAGAAGAAAATACGTTGTATATTAATTTAGTTCACTTCATAACATTTCTTTACATTTTATTTCAGAAAAGTACAGTAGCCTAATCCTGTCGGGCGTTTGTGTTTGTATTAACCCTTTCCTTCCCCGTGATTCCATTTGGAATCATAACATTTCAGATTTTCTTTCTTACTATCTAACACTCCCGCTGATTCAAAATGAACAATATTAAAATCTATAAACATTTTCCCACCGAAAAATACCTATTTTGGATGACTTCACTATCTTTGTTGATAATTGAAAGTATATTTTACGCTGTTCTGATAATAATATCGGAATCCGTTTCCTGTTTTGGACAATTTAAGTAAATTAACTGTTTGAAATATTTTTTATTTTATTCTTTAATGTTTATAATATGTATTTTAATTAATTGCAATATGTATTTCTCCAAAATTTTGATATTTTTATTTATTGAAAAGTTATGATTTTTAGTGGCATCAGTGATTATATTAAACATAAATAAACATCTATCAGTTGCTTTGTTAGCTATATTAATTCGTACTCTGCTATAACTCCTATTAAAAAAAAATATTCATATACATTGCCTTTGAAATAAATTTATGACTAAATATAAGATTTATTGTTTTATGGAGGGAAAAAGTTGGGAATGAAAGGGTTAAGGGCAATTAACAACGCGAGGATCTTAGGCCTTGTTGAGATCCCTCATTGGATCTTTCTACAGGTTTTTAGCCCTATTCAGGCGAATTCAGAGAAAACCATGCAAAATTTCACAGTCTAGGCTGCTGACTGCAACCTGGTTTCGAACCACGTACCTCTCGTAGACCAGCATTGAGAGGAAAATATCGTGGCAACTTGAATGCTGGGAAACATAATATGCATCACTGCGTTACTAAAGCATATTATATGCCAGTAGCAAATACAAATAGTTTAAGGTAACATTGTGTCTGCAGTATATCCAAGTGCATTTTATTGAAAATATACCACGTTCATTGCGTTTAAAATATTAAATATAATAAAATATGATAAATAAAGCAATATATCTTAACCACCAGTTTACATTGGTATCACATATTAATGTGTGTTTATTAAAAAAAAAAAAAAAAAAAAAAAAGATAGAAATCGAGCATATTTATGCTTATAATTATTATACAAATTTGAAAATATGCTAAAGGTTTTTCTGTGTTTATCGATTTCATTAGATATTTACAAATTTAGATTGGTGAGACAATAGGCCTTAAAAATGTAAGTTTTTTTTTTTTTTTTTCTAGTCTAGCTTCTCAATTGCATGTTCAGTGATTTGCAGCATCGAAAACAGACATTCTTTAGAAATGTGATGATGTGCTCGTAAAATAAGCCAAAATACTAAATACCTTTAGAACAATTCAACAGCGTTTCTTTGTATAGTTATAGAAATAGCGACATGAAGATGAGAAATTAAAAGATTAAACTTTTAAGTGCTTTATTAATATTTTTATGAGGCATAATTATGCACAGTTACGATTAATAAGTCATAGTTTACTCACATTGAAAACAAATACAAATAAAAGATAAATAACAAAATACAAAGTGTCTTGATAACATTTTGAATTTAAAATTATTGCTTCTATAATCGATTTTTAACTGATGCCTGTTCAATAAATAAATAAATAACAATAATAATAAGTAATAAAACATTTATTTAGTAAAAACTAATGTATTTCAACTTAACTCTTTCGATCAAATATTTTTTTATAAAAAGTAATCATAACAGCCTACCGCAAATTTTATACGTTAAAATAATAATGAAAACATAGATGCACACATACATACGCGTGTGCAAATAAATTAATTTGGCTATTAGTAACGTTTCTTATTAATAAAAAAAATTAAAAAATTAAATAATAATAATAAATGTTTAAATATATACTTTTTTTCTTCTAATCATTATTTTCATTATTTAAAATTCCGCAAACACATTTAAACACTCTTCAAAAAAAAAAAAAAAAAAAAAACCTATTATAGATTTATTTAATTTAGATACAAAATTTTATCAAAACTCTGAAAATATATTATAAAATAGACTAAAATAGACCTTTCTTTCTCTCTCTTTTTCTATTCATTTTGGTAAGGTTTAGTTACCAGACTCTTAAACATAATTTTTGCGTCTATTGACTTCGGTTATTCATTTTTAAATACACTATTTCAATAAATAGTATATTTAAATAAATAGTATATTTTAATTTATAGTTAAATAAATAGTATAATAAATAGTATCAATAATAATAAGTTATGTAGAAAATTTCGCCTTGCGATAAGAAAAATAATCTGGTGTGGCATCCCAAGACTTTCTCTTACCCTGAAATTTAACACTATTAAGACAGATTACAGATTTAGCCATTAAGGGGTAAAATAACAAGTTATTGTTATATAAACCTATGCTAAAAACAATTTAAACTTGGCTTCGGAACACCTTTATTTGACAAACAATTCTGTGTGAGGGAGGCTACTGCTCCCCCCCTCCCCCCATTTGAATAGAACGTCGACATTTATATAGAATTCAAAGCTGTTATTAAATTTAAAAGTTCATTCAGGCGATTTTCATTGGTACCATTTCTTGAAACTTATCAATCTTGATCAATTTTTTCAATTAACAATCTGATATTAACTTCAAAATACAACATTTGATTTGCCTGAAATTATTTGTTTTTAAGTTACTCTGATAAGAGAATAGACAAAGATCAAACATTAAAAACTTGACTTCAGTATTCAGGGAACCTCAAAACGTGTAAATGTATAAAAAACCATCGCTGAATATTTAGCTTAAAAAATAATTTATTCACCCTATGGGTATGAGGAATTAATTTTAATTCTTGAGTAGTTTTCTGGACATGGTTAAATATTATAGTAAAGCACTTCCATTAATTCTATTCAATAAAAAAGAAGATTTCGCTTAATTATTGGCAGCCCTGTATATCTTCTAAAAATTATGTACATAACACATTGTGCACTTAAATATAATCCAATATTAATAACACACATCCCAACCTGAAATGCACTTCCATCTATTTCCAAGTATGGTCACACTATATTCTTGTTCTTTTGTGTAGCCCTATAAACGAACGGTGGATAATTTCCATGTCCTATTCTACATGAAAGATGCTTTTATGCATATAAAAATATATATTCATTACATTTGGTTTAGTTCAGCCTACAGATGTTAAACTCTACTTAGCTGCAATTCCGCCATAGACGTAATGTATTTGAATTGTCTTGGATGGCCCTGTACACGAATTATTTGCTTGATTTTAACGAAAAGTTTAGACTAGTATCCCTATATGATACAGATTTAGAATAGCCAGTGATATTCGTTCTTGAGATATGCTAATAACAGACACACACACAGACGAGCCGCTAAAAACATGTTTTTCGTATTCAGGGAACCTTCAAACGTGTAAATATAATAAAAACTCAATTTCAAAAATTTGACCCAAAAACCATATATATGGGTAAGAGAAAGTAATTATTCGTTCTTTCAAATTTCAAAACTTCTTTCAGGCAATAAGCCTTTTTTTCCTCTCGTAAGGAAATATAAGAATTTAAGCTTATTATAACAGTCCGAGTCTGCCTGAAGGCTGCTTTAGCGGAAAACCATGCACTTTGACAATACTTAAGAAGTAATGAAGACGGAAGGAAACTGGAACTCACCTTGTTTCGCCGTTGCCACGTTGATTTCTGAAACTATACATTCAGATGATAAGAAAGAAGAAAACGGAGGCGGGTCGCTCAATCAGCCAATCAGGATTTTCTTAAGTGAGGAGTGGATCACAAACTTTCCTTATAAGCAACTTAAAGGTGAAAAATAGAGCAACCATATCAAACTGTTTATAAATAAATATTCAGCAAAAAGTATGAATACCGGACGAAAAAGCAGAAATTGGTTTAATTATTTTAATTAAATTGTAAAAATATATATTATTTATTAATGTTTACAATCGTAGTTTAAGATTTATTCAGTAGATGGCAGTAGACGAAGTTGACCTTCTTTCAAAAGTATTTTGTCCAGTTACCTGTTATCACAGATAACCAGAAATCTGTGCCTGTCATTTGAGGAAATTAATATCCATCGGATGTTATAGTTAGCATTTAATGTCAAAGTAAGGAATTAATTTCTTTGATGAGCATATTCCAAGAACATGAAAAATAATTTTATTTTAGTTTTAACGTATCCAAATGAAATTAATGTTTTTGATTTTAAAAAATATTTTACTTTGAAAAAATAAATAAAATAACTAAAACATTTAACAATACATTAGATTAAAAAGAAAGAAAAGAGAAAAAAAAAAAAATCATAGATTTGGAGGGGAAAAAAAAAAAAAAAAAAAAAAAAAAAAACTAGTATGATGTGGCCACCACATGACTTTCTTCTATATAATTCTACACAAAATTTATTCAATACAAATTATTTATTAAATTATCAAATTATTTTCCATTATAAATGCAGACGATTTTTATCTGACAGTATTATATTATCAATAAATGCCGAAAGATGTCAATTTTTTGGAAATCAGAAAAAATAACTTTTTTCCTTCGTTAAAAGTTTAAAAAATTGATAACTTTGTTTTAAATTATCACAGATCTATAGTTCAACCGTTCGTTTTAAAGGTATTGACGAGATCTTTTGAAAGATACCCATGTTGAGAATTTACTCCCCCCGGGGGTACTTCCCCCCAGGAGGGGGGAAGTGATGCTCTCACATGCACAATTTTTTTTCTTGGTTAACTACTACTATTATCAATAATTGATATTAATTTTACAATCACACGATTAAAATAACTCTCATAATGTACATTTATACGAAACTTTGTCCTATACTGCCATGTTAAAAATTTAGAAAAAATGCGATCACAGCGCCACCTGTTGAGCAATTGTTCCACAAATCTAATCAGCGTCAGTTTATGTCCGGGTCCAACTAAATACCAAGTTTGGTTAAATTTCGTTCATCGGTTCGGGAGATACAGTGTCCACAAAAGTTGTGATACACACACAGACAGACACATAGATAAACATTTTCTAAAACCAGTCAAATCGTGTTCAGGACATTCCAAAACGTGTAAATCCGTCGAAAACTGGAGTTCGAAAATTTTCACGAATCCAATACTTTCTCTCTCTATATATATAGAAGAAAGTAAAAAATCAATTTTGATTTCTTTTCTTTTTGTAAAAAGTGTAATTATTACATTAAATTTACCGAATCCAACAATCTGCTCAATTTTCTCTATATACAGTTTATATAAAGATTTTACATAAAAACATGGTTATGAACACCATAAAACCTATTGAAAAATGTATTTCTAATAAGATGAAATTGTATAATGTAAGTACACACATTATGCAATTACCTTTTTAACGTTAATGTGTATACAGTGGAGGGGGAGAGATACAACCATACAGATAAAGGTGCTGAAAAAATTGAATGATATTAGAAAGGTTAGTTGTTTCTTGCGTAAAACAATGAACAAAAGTTTTTTTTTTTCAAAACTTTAGAGCACTTAAACAATTATTAAACAAAAACTAAATAATTTAAATATCTTTTAATTTATAATTTTTCCATTCGTTGTTCAGCATAACATAATCAACCTTATCATTAAACGTGTGAATTTTATATTTCATATAACATTTCTCTAATATTTTGTGAATTTTTCTGCAAGTGTTGTAAAATTTTATGGAAATCCGTTCTAGTCATAAGCAAAAAAATTGCCAAATAAATAAGAATAAATAAATAAAAATAAATAAAATAAAATAAATAAATTTTGAAAAAAAAAAAATCCGCCTTAATAATTGTGCAATTTTCACACACACAAAAAAAGAAACATACAAATACTGTACATAGTAAGTGCAAGAACGTGTTAAAGTTACAAGTCATTTGTATCTTTTTAAGATACAGGGTGATCCAAAATATTTGCGGTTTTCTTTAATTTATTGTTGGTCCCCTAATTGCGCTCTGGACTAAATCGATAGTGGAAAATGTGAGTTTTTAAATGTTCTTTGCATGTCAGAAGTTCCAGGCCATTTCATCAAGTACATTTTTAGAAAAGAAAAAAAATATCAAAAAAGAAAAGAAAAGAAAAATAATAATTTGATCACCCACTTTATATATTACACTAGCGTATACGATGTAAAAATCAACGATATTTCCACACTGCGAATGGCAATGACTAAAGTGAGGGCTATTTAAAAAATATATATATGCTTATTCGATTTGGGTACATATCGATCGATAAGTGGTGCTACAACGCTGCAATTTTCCTAGTTAACGGAAATGTCCACTCCCAGCTTCTGTTGTATATAAATACACCAAATTTGAAACGTGAGATGGCTAGTATGAAAAAGAATGCTAACTCAATTTAGGTGTATATTGGCCGACAGGTGACGCTGCTATTATTCACTTTCTGCGATTTTCCATATGGCTACACCTCAGCATTTTTGGTTGCAATTGTATCAAACATCATATGTAAAATTGTTAATGTGAGAAGTTATGTTGATTATATTTTTGTGCATGTTAACTGTTAGATGGCGCTTTTATGTAGAATGGTAAGAAAGTAGTGTGATGCTCACAACATACTAGTTTTGTCTAGTGTTTCATTAATGATCATGCTATATTTTAGTTTTGAAACTAATCTTGTTGCTTTCTACTACTGTATAAATAATTCCTTTCACTAGTGAGCGTGTCCAGTAAAATATATCATAAGGTATATCCCCTTTTTACTTTCCAAACATACATATGTAAGGAAAGTATTGTAATCATGCTAAAAATCCAAATTTGAGATTTTGATGTTTCTATACGTTTTGAGGTCCCATGAGTCCGTTTTCACTATTTTTACTTTCCGAACATACATACGTAAGGAAAGTATTGTAATCATGTCAAAAATCCAAGTTTGAGATTTTGATGTTTCTATACGTTTTGAGGTCACCTGAGTCCGTTTTCACTATTTCTACGATGATGTATGTATGTATGTGTGTGTGTGTGTGTGTGAACACGCTAGCGTCTAAACGCTTAGCTCGAATGAGCTGAAAGTTGGTACATACATATACGTGCTAGTCAACGTAGCACGAACCCTATTGATTTTGGTGAATCTGGCACTTACAGTTTTTTTTTACAGGGACACAAAGAAAAATTCTTTATCATTATGGCCTATGGAACTAAGTTTTTAAAAGTGCGATAGCGTCTAAACGCCTTATGAAAATGAGCGAACAATTTATACACATATTATAGGTCTCAAGCACGCACGGTATAGATTTTGGTGAATCTAGCACTTATCGTTTTTTGCAGGACATAAAGAAATTTTTTTCTTTATCATTATGGCCTATGGGACCAAATTTTTAAAGTATGATAGCATCTAAATGCCTAATTCAATTGAGCAAAAAAATTATACACATATTATAGGTCACAGTTGCACAAACTGTATAGGTTTTAGTGAATCTAGCACCTATAGTTTTTTTACAGGGACACAACAAAAAATTCTGTATCATTATGGCCTATGGGGTGAAATTATTTAAAGTGCGATAGCATCTAAATGCCTTATCCGTTTGAGCAGAAAATTTGAGCAGAAGATTTAGAAAGGTCACCATCACACAAACTGTATAGATTTTGGTGACTTTAGCACTTACAGTGTTTACAGGGACACAATGATAAATTCTTTATCATTATGGGCTATAGGCTCAAATTATTTAAAGTGCGATAGCGACTAAACGCCTTATTCAAATGAACTCAAACTTTTTATACGTGTTATAGGTTACTGTCACAAGAACTTTATGAACTTTACAGAATCTAACACTAATGATTCTTTTTACAGTGACACAAATGCAAATTTCTTTATCATTGTGGCATATTGACTCAAACAAAGTGCGATACCGTCTAAATGCTTTATCCGATGGAGCTGCAAATTTATATAAATATTATAAGTCACTGTTGTACTAATGCCTTTTGGTGAATCTAACATTTATCGGTTTTTACAGGGACACAACGAAAAATTCTTTATGGTAGGATCTGTGAGCTCAAACATTTTAGGACTCTAAGTTTCAATCTCTGAATGAAATATTTAAATTTATTTTTTCAAAAAAATTGCTCACTAAACTAAAAGGCGATTTATTCGAAGAGTAATATTCAAAAAACAGAATTCAAGAAATTTTCTTTTGGAGTGAGATATTCTTATAAAATGAAGCAATGAAAATCCCATTGGAGAACATATGAAGAAAGAAAGAAGGAATCTGACTGATGTACATGATAGTCAGATTACTTCTTTATCTGTTTCTGCATATTTCTATGGTGCGATCTCATTTCTCGCGCCTAGCACTGGGGACGATTTCAAAAGCTTAGAGGGGTGCCAAATTGACCGACAGGTTGAGATTTGGTAAACCTCCAGTTATTTTGAGTTTCCTTATAAATATTTTTCTCTCAACCACAAGGTTATCATCCCTGTTTTACACTGGACTCGATGAGTGAGTACTCGCGCAGAAGCTTCCATTGTCGCAATAAACGTGGTTAAAGAATATGGGATTTTTGCTGCTTCGTGTGACAAGGCTCTCTAGTTCAAAAATAAAGTGCTTCAAATCCCATTTTTTTAATTTTCCTCTTTAAACATGTCCCATTTTTATTTTAGGGGGCATTTAAAAATAAATGAATAAATAAATTTAAACTATTTTATTTCATTAAGCAAACTTAAGGCTCTAATTTTAAATCTCGAAAAGAAATATTTAATTTTTTTTCTTTTCTTTTCTTTAACTGTTTTCTAAAATAAAAGGTCAAAGAATAGAATTCAAAAAACAAAATTCGAAAAAATTTCATTTTGCACACGATAGCCTTATAATACGAAGAAACAAAAATTTCATTGGATTACATCGGAAAACAAAAAAGAGAGAATCTGTGACTGATGCTTTAGTACTTATTCCACCGGTTGCAAAATATAGCAGAAATATGTCTAAAGTAAAACCATCGAATGAATTAGTTAATACGTTGAGCGCCATGTCATCCATTCTAGATTCTAGACATTTTGTCATATAGCTCTAAAAGTACTGAAGGTATCATCTTGAAACTTTAGGAGTATGCAGAACATGTTATACTTCAAACATTTCAGTGAAAGTTTTACCCCGAAAGTAAAAGCAGTACCAATAAAAAATTAACACGTTGAGCGCATGTCAGCCATCGGTAGTTGACAGTGTAAAATAGGATATAAAACTAAAAATATTACGTTGTTTTAAGTATTTATTGAAAATTTATTTAAAATTTGCTTAATTTTTATTTATTACAGGAGGGATCATTATGGGATTTTAATGGATTTTAAGAATTCACGCGGTGCTCAACGTGTTAATTAATTCAAATACCAAAACTTGGAGCTATCATAAATGGTTCATAATTATTCAAGGTTTGTTTTCTTTTTACATGTCTCATTGAAAATTTGGAATTTGCATGAAATATAAATCTGTTTGTGAATGTCGTGATTCAACTTTTATTTATTCTTCCTTACAGCAACTTTTCATTTCCTTTTGATAAATTTGTATATTCATTTTTGTATTTTTTTACACTTATTTTCTGACCTAGTATTAGAGTATACAGTATATAGTAAGTTTTTACCCCCCAAAAAACTACGTCATATTGAAGAAGTGTGTTTAAAATTGCTTATTTACCCACACAAGGATTGTTTCAAGGAAAGGTCACCAAACAATAATGTGTTCCAGCTCAAATGCCAATAAATATATATATATATATTTTTTCCATAGTTTGAAACTGGTTAATGGTTACAGTGAAAATGTACGTGAGCTGAAAATAAAACATCTTGCTAATTGTAACTGTAGATGAAAATGAAAAGTATTTATTTTGCAAAAGTAAATCGCATTAATTTTTTTCAGCCCTGTAAAGGGATTCGGAAAGCCTTATTTGCCAAATTAAATATTCTAATTTCGTGAATATTTTTTTCAAAATACTTATGGCTGTTAGAATAACAATTTTTTAATGTTTTACAACAAAGGTACGAAGTTTTTAGGGCAAATTTTCGCTTAAATATGCATTAGAAGGAATATTTTTACTGTTAAGATAATAGAACAGATGTAAAATATCAGTTATGATGCTTGCATAAACATAATTAACTATGAAAATTCAATTTTGAAAACTTCGTAAGTTATTTGGAATTTACGAATTTCTTAATATGGCAAAATAAAACACTATATATCCTATAAACGTCTATTTTGTGGGATATTTTCATGGTAATTATGATAGTAGCTTTTATACTATTGATTACAAATATTCTAATTTGAAAATTTCGTAAGTTGTTTGGAATTTACGAATTTCTTAATATGGCAAAATAAAACACTATATATCCTATAAACGTCTATTTTGTGGGATATTTTCATGGTAATTATGATAGTAGCTTTTATACTATTGATTACAAATATTCTAATTTGAAAATTTCGTAAGTTGTTTGAAATTTAAAATTTTTAATATAGCAGAATAGAGCCACATTTCATGTAAATTTACATTATAGCGATCATTGCATTGGAAATAGTAAGGAATTGCATGAATATTGAACTACGAAACTGACCCTAATAAAATAAACTAAAAAACAGGATAAGGTATCGAACTGTAAATATATCGTAGCCTATTAGGTGGGTTGTTTCAGCCTGCCACCGTGTCGAACGATCGTTCAAATTTATTCCTCTTGAAAACATGAATATAGTATGTCCTCTACGAAAAATTTATGAGAACATACATATGATGGGGAACTGAGAAGAGTCAACCTACATCAACTAGTTTTAATACGAATTCGGTTTGTTTGTTCGTCTGTTTGTCTCTTCTTAAGTTTATTCGATATTTTTAAATGAATCTATTTCCAAATCTGCGATATTAGCCAAATGAAAGACAGTGGCCAAATGTCGGGATAAATATCCAATAATGAAAAAAAAAAATAAAAAAAAAATAATTAATTAATTAATTTTTAATGAAAATAATGGAATTCGAGTAACGAATTAAAATTTAATTATTTATGAAAATTAACTTTAACGGGAATTCACCAAAATCGTCGCTAGTTTATTTGTCGAAGGCATAATAATACCTAAATACGCTATTTTATTCCTCTTTTTTTTTACTCTATTATTATAATAATATTTTCTGATCCGATCCCCATATCAGAAAATATTTTATATATATATTTGTTTTGTTTTGTTTGAATTTATTGTCATTTATATTATTTTTAATATCAATACATTATTTTGATATTATTAAATTTATTATTATTTATTATAATCGTTACTTTTTTTTAACCGTGTTTTCTTCTAATTTACTCCTTTCCCCCACCATTTTATGCATTACTTCAAACCAAGGATAAAATTTATTTTCTTTATTTTAGTACATTTTTAAATCTAGGACGCTAATTTCTAGCGTTATCCCCACAAAACTTAAGCTTTTATCATTAAAAAATATAAATCGATACTTATATGTTACTCAAAATCAAAATTCTTTTGCTTGGACTTATAAAACGTATGCAAAATAGG
Source organism: Salticus scenicus (assembly GCA_963930645.1). Classification (NCBI taxonomy): domain Eukaryota; kingdom Metazoa; phylum Arthropoda; class Arachnida; order Araneae; family Salticidae; genus Salticus; species Salticus scenicus. Next base: position 206,918,933 of record OZ005654.1, read on the forward strand.
ATACTTAGAAATTTTAGCTTAAAATTGTGAATATATTTTAAAAGAAAAAAAAAAAAAAATAGAATAACAATTATTAAAGTGTATCTGAATTATTATTACTATTATTTATCTTAACTGGACCAAACTTTTATTTGTCACGATAAGAAAAGTTTTTGTACGGACCAAGTCAGGCTGGGGCCTCAAAATTTCGGCCCTGGCAGACAGACTTCTACTAACAGCATATATCTGGTTTTAAGTAATAGAAAAGAATAAAAAAATGTTCGGCCGTATCCGTCTTTCAAATTTATCGTCATTAACAAAATTTTTTAAATGACATCTCGTGTAATTTTAGCATAGGCCAACGTGTAATTTTAGCATAGCTTCGAAAATTGGACTTCAGTTCAACATTTTGTACCATATAAATAAGAGAAAGTAATTATCATTCTAAGCATTTTTTCTGGACATAAGTGTAATTTAATAGAGCAATAATTAAATTACACTATGTATTAATTAAAGCATTAATAAAATTGTATTAATAAAGCATTAATTATATTACACTAGTATTAATTATATTTAATAGAAAATAATGTAAGTTTGTTGAATGTAATTTTGGAAAAGCATCTATATCGTCTATAATTTGTATACCTACGTATCACAAAGCGTATTTAAATTTGTGCAGTATGGTAAAAAATGTATAAAAGAACTTCAAATTCACTTGGAGCAGTTTAACTATGGTCCCTTGCACAATCGAACTCTTTTGTATAGCCCTATAAATGAACGATGGTTACAGGTCCTGATTACCCAATAGGAACAAGAAGCATGTGCTTCGCTTGTAAAAATTTGAAAAGACCTCAAAAGTTAAGGAAAAAGTATGCCACGAATTATGAACTTGTGGTCTGAAAACATTGTCTGATTATAAAAGTCACAGTAGAACTGATTGCTCAACTATCATTTCTAGATTACATAGGAAATGTGCTAATGAAGCTTCTACACATGCATTTACAATGGATTAATTTAATGTATTATGGTGAATTTCAGGCTTTCAATAGTTTACATTTTGGTACTCATATTAAGCGAATTTACTTGAGTACATTTTCCCTAATTCCAGCTAACTACAAAATTTAATGAAAAATTTACAAATTTTTCGAGGCGTTTGTATGAATTTTTAAACCAAACAGTCAGTGGGGGCCCCCAAATGGATTTATGCTTCCCCTAGTTGTTAAGTTAATTGGACCCTGGAGAGATATTTTTCATATAATATTCTTTAGGAAAGATACATACAATATATATATATATATATATATATATATATACGTAAATTTTAAGAAAATTATATTAAAAAAATATATGTAAATTTTATTGTTTAATATAGAGTCTAAATATGTTAAAATGTATTAAGGAAAAATTCTACCCACAGACCATAATGCATTTGCATGTTCCTCGATTACGCATGAATTTTTTGCATGTTCCTCGTATACGGGTCATGTGTCAGATCCCAGCAAATTTTATCACCATATGATATAAAAATAGAACACCGAGTTTGTTTCTAATACTATTTGATTTGAGTTATACTGATATCAGTCAAACATACACCAAACAAGAAATGTTTGCCTGATACCATACCAGTCAAACATACACGGTAGTTTGACATCAGTCAAACTACAGTAGCAAAAACTTAGTTTCGAATGTTAAACCCAAAACAATAAATTCTCTACTATGGGAAAAGAAAGTGAAAATGCGAAAATATTCATTCTAGATTTATCATCACAAGATAAAGAAACAGAAAGAATATTTCCTGCGCTATGATTTAGAATTAACGAGTTTGCTTTTTGCTCATTTATCTTTATTGCGACTCTATTGTTAGCGGGCATTGTCCTATCGAGTTATTTCACACTTATTTCGTTTGTTCAGTGTCATAAAATATTTTTTGCTTTAATCTCTAACGACTATAGTATAAAGCAGACAAAGGATAAAATAATTTGTCACAAATGAAACAATGTTCTAAAAAAAAAAAAAAAAATAAGAAATCTAAGCATTCAAGTATGTTCTTTCTTTTGGTTTTACCAATTTATGTGCTTGAAGTAGTATTAATTCCCCAAAAAAATCAAACAATAATATAACCGTGACTTAAATTGGCGCTGATTAAATTTTTGGGATATTTCACTCAACTTGAGTGCTATCATCTCATTTTTTCATGTTTCTTCATACGTTAATTTTGGATAAAATTTCGTATTGCATAAATTTTCGTACACAAAAGGAATTATTTTTCAATAAAGAGAAATGTCTATCTCTCTGTGTGTGTATCTGCGCTTTGATGATCAAACTGCTGATCACAGAGCTAAGGTATCTTGGACTCTACATGTGTGCACTTCATCAAGATTATTTCTAATTTCTAATTAAAATTTTTTTTTTTTTTAAATTGATTAATTTTTTTTAGATTTTATCCATTTACTTTTCTGCCAAGGCATAGTCCTTTCTACAGCTGAAATCAAAACTGACAAATTTGTGCTATTTGAGTTTGTAAGCGGGGCTCGAAAGGAAACGAAATTCAGATACATTGTAGTGTACCAGTCGTCATTTTATGAAGACTGATAAATAAAAGTGTTGTCTCGAATTGTTTCTGGAGAACGTAACACTTAATTCAAATTGAAGGAAAATTGTATTGCTTATGTAGATTATAGAAAGTGAATGATAATGTTCTAATTATATTTTTTACCATAACCTAATGGCTAATGTTGTAACAAATTTCTAACTTTCTCTCTTTTTATATAAAGTTTCTTTATATATATATATATATATATATATATATATATTAAATTAGGATTGTTAGATTGACTCAAGTGTGTTACTATCGCTCATGAGCTGTTATTATAGCTAAATATCAACATTGCATTAATACATTCGTCAATTTATACAAATAAATTGTTTTGCTAATTTAAATTACTTAGTTATTCATTGTAACTGCAGTGGAAATCCGTAATTTTTCATTAAACGATTTTTTATTAGAAGTTAAAACCGTTGTTTACGAAACAAAGTAACAATTATGAAATATCTGTTCAAATACCAATTATTATTAATACAAATAAATATTGATGCATCATTTATTACATTTTGACTTAAATCAAATACTTAATCAGGCCCTGGATGGATATTTTTCATATAATATTCTTTAGGAAAGATTCATACAAATATATATATATATATATATATATATATATATATATATATATATATATATATATATATATATATATATATATATATATATATATATATATATATATATGTGTGTGTGTGTGTGTGTGTAAATTTTAAGAAAATTATATTAAAAAAATATATGTATAGATAAATATAGATAAATTAAACTAGGTTTATAAATTTAATTATTGATACAAAGGAATTTACAGAATGTTTTTTAAAGGTAACAGTCATGAGAGAAAACAGTGACTTGACAAGGCTGCTTTTGAATTTTCTAAAGAAAAAAAAAAAAAAAAAAAAACTTATAAATTATATCACCTGCTTAGAAAACTACAAGTTATAAGCTATTCATACGTGAGTATGTTTTTGTGTTTCATGTAAGTCGATTTTTCAATTTATGTAAAGCTAAAAACGGCGGTTCATTTGAAAATCACCCTAATATAGAAGGATTAAACTTACTAAAATTTCAGTTTAATTAAAATTTATTTAAATTCCTTTTAAAGAAAAACCTATTGTTTCTTTTATTTATTATATTAGTCGGAATTATATGGTAATATCGTGTAAAGAGCATCTACTAAAATATTTAATAGATGCTGAGATACAGTCATCTTTAAAATCGTAGATCTTGAATAATATCCTGTCGTCGATAAATGGCCAAAATGAAGTGTCCGGAAAACACCTTTCGGCAGGCAGTGGGAACTTGCACCTGATGCAGTGTGGGCGGGAAAAGAGATGCTGTAGGCAGCGAGTACCCGAAGCGAGGTTTAGAGTCATTTCAATGTAATTATTATTATTATTATTATTTTATATATAAAATTATGTAAAAAAAATAGTGATTCAATTCTTTTGAAGATTCAGTTAAATATAGTGACTGTGAAGGGGGCGTAGGGGGGGGGGGAGGGGATCTCAACCCTAGGGATAAAAATTACTAATTAAAATTGTCACCCTGGGGAGAGACAATTTTTAGTGTCAGTATTTTTCAAAAGAACTCGTTAATACCTTAAATATGAATGGTTGAACCATATATCTGTGATAATTTGATAAAAGTTTTCGATTTTTTAGATAAAAATATGTAAATAAATAAATAGATAAAACTATCTTTAAAAAAATAAATAAATAAATAAATACATTTCCTAAAATGTTGCCTGTAGGGAATAAAACTGATTTGCTTCCAACACTTAGTGTTACATTGCTGAGGGGAAAATAGTGTGCGCTCACTATGGAAAACAATTTTGATAAATAATTTGCACTGAGAGAATTTGTTTAAGAAAATATAATAAAAAGTTTTCTAATTTCCTCAACATACTAGTTTTAAAGAAAATTTCAGTAAATAGTGTTTACAAATTTGGGCATTCTTCAAAATAAATTTGTAAAACATTGTAACTAAAATAGGCTGTGATTTGAAATTGGCTTTATAGCAGCATTCAATAAATATCCACTTTTGTCGAAGTTTATTATCGGAGTTTTAGCATTGATGATTGATTTACAAAGCTGCACAAAAATATCAGATGCATTATGGGATATTTAAAAAAAAAATCACAATGCATTTCTAGTTGCGTCATGCATTTAACATTTTCCAACAAAGTTGAAAAGTGCTTATGACTTCGATTCATCTATCCTATGTTTGTATGTCTATCTTATTTTCGTAAATATTTTTAGATTATCGAGAATCTCACATGAGTTATTCTGCTTACTATAGTACATTTCCTTTTGTAAATCATACAGCTATAGTACAACAGATTTGTGATCAGTGATTCATAAAAAATTTTTGATACATTATGATCTGAAAGAGTTTTTTTTTTTTTTTTTTTTTAATATTTTCATTATCTTTATACTGCGGTAAACACAATGAAATTCACGTACATTTGTGGGATTCAAAAAGGTATGTTTTCTACAGAAAAGGGCATGGTTATAGTTTCAATTACAGAACAATATAAAATAGATGTGTTGATTATAGGACAGACAGAAATTGCTAGAGCTCCATTTTCACCTGTATTATGCTTTTTCTACACATTTGAAAGAAGTTGAAAAGCATTTAGGGCTACAATATGTCTATTTGTCTATTAGATCCTTTAATTTTCAATGTATATAGTTAAAATAATTTTTTTGTGTTACATGCAATTACGAAAATACGTTAGGTTAGAATTTTTAAATGAATTCTTTCTGCTACATGCCAATTTTAAAATATAACTTTAAAATGCATTAATAATAAAATAATAAAATTTTCGACAAATTGCAAAATTTTGGGAGGGAATTTTACCTCCCCCCCCCCTCCCGTCTTTCCCCTAGCTACGGCCTTATCGGGAGGCTTGTTTTTGAAACTGGATTATTTTACTGTCATTGAACATCAACTAATTTTCTGTATTTCAGAAGTTTTTGAGAAGAAAGACACGATTTTTGCAGTAAGGATTTGATTTGAAATTATAAGGAGATTTTGAAAGTATAATGAGAGCTTATCGAAAACGTAGGTGCATATTGGGTTATACGAAACACCTGCACATGGGATTTTAAACGCAGTTGAGGAAATTTTGTTGCTTTATCACTATTTAATCGTGATGGAGGACTTTATTTAATGCGGCATAACGCCAGCAGTGAAATAGTATTAGCTCATGAAAAATATGTCGGATAGTCGAAAATGTGTTTTCAGGTTTTTTCTACAAAGGTATCGCCGTAGTCATAATAAATCATTTTCTTAATATTTTATGAAACGATATGAACAAAGAGAATACGTATCATCACTGGTAACTTGTTAATAAATTAAATTTTTAAGCACAGTTGTCAGATTTATTTTTAAACAAATTCTGAGATTATAATGGATAGTGAATAACCTATTTAAAAAAAAAAAGAAAGAAAAAGAAATCGCTTTATTGTAATACATTACCGGGAATTGAAAAAGAAAACCAAGAAGAAATTGACAGAGGATCATGAAATTGGCATTATGTTAACTGGACGGAATACGCTTAAGTGTGATGTTAATTTCAGGACCAATGGTCGAGCTTTTGCGATACATCAGGAGATAAAATTTAAATTATAGACAGCGATATTTTAAGGTTGAATCCTTGGTAACAGCGTCCGTTCTCATAAAGAGAAATTTGGATACCAGAAATTTTATATAGTTATTTTTTTTTAAATGATATCAACCATTAATCAAGTTTAAATTAATAACAAAAAGAGGTCTACGTTGGTAAAAAAAAGCATTATTAAAATTTCCCTTTGTGAGTATCCAGACTGCGACACACTTCGTGATTTTGACAGGGATTCTATCATATAAATGCTGAATATTTTTTTAGGGTATTGAATTTCAAGCATCTTAAATCTGAAAGTGTAAATCTGGAATGGTCGTTGCTGACCGTGGAAACTATAAAAGTCGCTATCCTTTTATATCCCAGACATGTTCGATTGGAAACAATCCAATAAACACGAAGGCCATGGGAACCGTCTCACACCTCGAAGGTTATGTTTTTTTCAAGTGCCATATATTAGCGGGCATTATCTTAAACGCCATTATTGCCCGATGGATGTCACACATGACGACGCAACAGTAGGTTGAATAGTGCTATTCACGTACCAAGTGCTGTTAAACGGACCTGACACAAACATTAATTGTTTACGGGAGTGATAACTAATCGCTTTTTCACACCAAGAAACCAGTGTAGGCAATGTGTGACGCTGACAGATGCAAGAAGTATGGAAGCACTTTTCTGTGTGACTACAAATATGACCATCGTCTGAGGCTCCTAAACAAAATATCAGATATCTTTATTTATATGAAATTACTAAAAGCTAATATTATTTGTTTACGCATTTATATATCTATACATTTTTTTTTTTTTTTTTTTTTTTTTTTTTTTTTTTACTCGTTACTTACATGCGCAAGTCCTTTTTCTCAGAATAGGTGGTTCAAGGTCGAGGAGTTTTGCTGTTATCTATAAAGCGAGTTACGCTATTGCCCATTTTAAAATAAATTTTCCACACTGTATTTAAGGAAACAAAAGATCAGGAACGCTCATTTTGGTTTTTGTTTGGGGGGAAATAACGTGCAAAAAGAGAGAGATGGAGGATTAACCTACCAACAACAAACTAGGGAAGAATAAAAAAATTTTCATCTGTGGCTGACCTTCATCCTCCTTTATTAATGAAAAATAGTAAAGTGGTCGATATAATAATGTATATTAGATAAAAATACCCAACCAACTTATGTATAACTAGAACAGATGTACAAACATATAAATAAACATATAATTAAGATTTTCTGAAGTACATTACTTTTTATTAACACTATTGCCTTTAAATAAACCTTCAAATAAAAGTAATCCTTTTATTACCACTTTATTTACGACCCTGTAACAGCTTTCATGAAACAATACTGAAAATAATGCATAAAAATATTTCATAAATTATAAAACCCGCACCAAGTGTTTTGGGTCCTGATAATATCATAGTTCTTCTTAAGGCGAAACAAGTAGGCATGGACATAGTAAAAGCGACAGCATGAAGGATACTATTATTTTCGACGAAATAATTTTTAGGCTAGGCATGTTTTCAAAAAATAACAGTGCAAGAAGCATTTCATGTAATAATTAGGGAAATAACGTTTCTAGGGTAATTCGACCCCACTGATTACGAATCTGCCTGTTGCCAAAGCGAGATTTGGACTGGAAGTCCAGTACCCAAGATAGCCACCAAAACTCTGTTGCCGTGTATCCCCTTGTTCGTTGGCTTAAAACAATGATTTAAACGTCTACTTAGGGGTATTCTCAGATGCCAAATACATCGCAATGCTCAAAAGTTACTTACCTTAAGTTTGGAGTACATGAGTTCCAAGTTTGCGCCCAAAATGGCTGCCGACACTTTGTTACTCGAAAGTAAACAAGGGAGCAAAGACGATGAAAAAATGACAGTTTCAGTGTTCAAACATCAAACATTGTTTATTGCATGATTGCAAAAATAAGAAAACAATCATTAAAGTGTTCTATTTCCCCATCATACTATAGGTATGAGGAACGTAGGTAATCGTGGAAATTTTCGGTCTCAGATTTTTGCGTTTTTTACACGTTTTGAGATGTGAGGAATTCGAAAATAAGAAAATTGACATGGTGTTCGTCTTTAGGGTGTCTGTCAGTTTGTTAGTGTGTTAGTTTGTTAGTCTGTGTACACTAAATTTCAAGAGCAAATGATTGTAGAGAGGTCGGAGCAGTTTTAAAATATTACGTATGACACCGGCAAGAAAGTTATTGGTTTGCAACATTCTAATTTAAAAACTTCGTATCAAAGAAAACTTTGGCATCCGAAAAAACCCTTAAGCAGACATTTAAATCATTATTTTAAGCCAGCGGACAAGGGAAATATAGGGCAACAGAGTTTTGGCCGCCATTTTGGATACCGGACTTCTGTTCAAATTTCATTTTGGTGACAGGCAGATTCGTATTTAGTTGGGTCGAAATACTCTAAAAACGCTGTTTCCCTAAATATTAAATGAAATGCTTCTCATACTTTATAGAGATGGATTTTCTATTTTAGGGCCTAATCTATACTGCGAGTGTTTGCAATTGATAGTGATGGCCAACAAATTTTTTACTGATTACTTTTCAACTTCATATTTTCGATGCATATAATGCAGTGCTGAAAATCCCTAAATTTTGAAAAATTCAAAATTTCATAACTCATTCAGTTTTTAAAGTAATTCCATAGATTTCATTATTTTTTTTTTTCATTTTAATATATTAAAAATGCTTTCTGAAATATATTTTATTGGACCAAAAGTTTATTAAATAATCTGGTGTGTCACTCATACGACTTTCTCTTACCTTGAAATTTACTATAAATACAGGTTGGAGATTAAGAAGTAAGATAACGAGTACTGTTATGTAAACCTGTGTTAAACAATTAAAATTAGGCTTCGGAAGAGTTTTATATGATAACTAGTGCTGTGTGAGGGGTCTACTGCCTCCCTCAACCCCCCGTTTCAATAATGCACCTACATTTATATAGAATTTAATTCTGTTATTAAAATTAAAAGTTTACTTAAAATTATACAGACGATTTTCACACGCAACATTCATTGAAACTTAACAATCTTAATCAAACTTTTCCGGCAACAAATTTATATTAATTTCAAAATGCAACATTTGGATTTCCTAAAATTATTCGTTTTTACGTTACTCTAAGAGACACAGACGAAGATCAAACGTTTAAAAAATTTGACTATGGTAATCAGGAAGCCTTAAAACGTGTAAATATACAAAAAACAAGCGGTGAATATTTAGCTTAAAACATACATTATTTACCATATCTCTATGAGGAATTTATTTCAATTTCCGAACAGCTTTCCTAGAAATAGTAAAATATTATTAGTAAAGCACATCCGCTAACAACAAATAACTAGTGTGTTGTGGCCATCACGCGACTTTCTTCCATATTTTCCTATACAAATTCACTCAGTAAAAATAATTTATTAAAATTATTATTTAAAAAAATTATCTTCCGTGACAATGCAGACGATTTCCATATAAGAGAAGTAGTTTAACACTAAATATACAAAAAAAAAAAAAAAAAAAGTTAAATTTATTCCCAATATTACATTAAAAAAAAAAAAGAAAAAAGAAAAAAAATGTTAAAAAAAAAAAAAAAAAAAAATTATAACTTTATTTTAAATTATCGCAAATCGATAGTTCAAATATTCGTTTTAAAGGTATTGGCGAGCTCTTTTGAAAATTACCCATCATGAAAATTTACTTCCCTCGAGGGGGACTCCCGCCAGTGGGGGGGGGGGGGGGAAGACGAGGCTCCTACATACACAAAAAAAATTTCCTAGTTGACTGTCTCTATTACAAAAAATATATATTCGTTTGAATACTTTTGAGTGTCCCTGTACACGAACCATTTGCTTCATCTCAACGAAAAGCTTAGTGTAGCATCCCTATATGATACACATTTAGCATACTGAGTTTGGAATTTCTGCTACTATTTGTTCTTGAGGTATGCTGATAATATACACACAGACAGATACACAGACAGGCAGACACACAGACCATTCGCTAAAAAAAACCTAACCTCAGAATGCGCTAACCTCAGAATATGTAAATATAACAAAAACTCACGCTAAAAAAAAAAAAAAAAAAAAAAAAAAAAAAAAAAAGAAAAGTTGAAATTAGTATTTCAATTTAAATATTTTACTGTTTTAAATATATACTAGAAGGCTACGCCCGCTTCGCTGGTCACTATTTTTAAATGAATCACTATAGTTAATGAATTTTTAAAATTGCATTAATTTTTATCATGCGAAAAAAAAAAAGAAAAATCTTATTGGATAAAATGTCGCACCGAGTCCCCACTGCCTTCAGCAGCGCAGGCCATTGTGCGCTGCGAGTGCGCATTTATGTTCGACGCTCTTAATGAATTACTATATTATCATAAGGGAAAAACACGTATAAAATACAAAAAAAAAAAAAAAAATCTTCTTCCATCAGTGGAATAATCGGTCCGGGCCCACTGCCTGCGGCAGAGTGTACAGGCACCCATGTTTCTTCCCCTACCGTTCCCGCCCCTCCTAATTATTTAAGACTTTAAAAAATACTCGCAATCATTCTCTCGGGCTTTTAAACCTAATAATACTAATTTCCAACATTCTATCTGAATTTCTTTATTTTTACCCCTGTGCCCGCCCCCCTTCCTGCCCCACGTAATAATTCTGTACATTCGAAAATATCCGCAATCAATTTATCGGGCCTCAAAACCTAACAACACTAATTTTCAGGGCTCTAACTCTTATTTATATATTTTTGCATCTTTACCCCCCCCCCTTCCCATCTATCCTAATAATTTTACAAATTCGAAAATATCCGCAATCGATTTGTAAGCATCAAGAACCTCTATGCACCAATTTTGAACGACCTAACTCTATTTTTATTTTTTGCCCCTCCGTTCCCCTCTTCCCGCCCCTCCTAATAATTTTACAATTTCGAAAATATCCGCAATCGATTTGTCTGTAACAAAAACCTCTATGTACCAATTTTGAACGATATAACTCTATTTTTATTTATTTTGCCCCTACGCCCCTCCTAATAATTTTACAAATTCGAAAATATTCGCAATCGATTTGTAGGTATCAAAAACCTTCATGTACCAATTTTGAGCGACCTAACTCTATTTTTATATTTTTCCCGTCCGCATTCCCCTTCACGCCCCTCCTAATAATTTTACAATTTCGAAAACATCTGCAATCGATTTGTCGGTATCAAAAACCTCTACGCCCCCCCCCCCCCCCCCACCACCACCACCCTTTTTTCTGACCCTCTTAATAAATAACTTTACACTTTCGAAAACATCCGCAATCGATTTGTCGGTATAAAAAAATTCTATGTACCAATTTTGAACGGTCTAACTCTATTTTTATTTTTTTGCCCCTACACCCTCCCTGCCCTTTCTGACCCTCCTAAGTATTATTTATTTATCAAATGAAAGGCCATTGACCATCAGGTCATTAGGCAGCGAGCTCTCCAATATTTGTTCACAATACAGTCCAAACTATTAAGTACAGAACACACGTCTAGATGAGCAGCGTCCATGAATTGTCCAGAAGTACACAGAGCACAAAAAGGTGAGTCTGTCAGATTAAAACGGAACAAATGAGCATGGAGGCAGTCATGTCGAGTCAATAGTCTGAATTCAGCCACAGCGGCAGCCCGAGGAGAGTCCGAGACACAGTTAGGTTTTAATAGAACCCTCCTAATAATTTTACACTTTCGAAAATATCCTCATTCAACTTGCAAGCCTCTAAAACCTATCTGTACCAATTTTTAACGGTCTAACTGTATTTCTGTCTTTTTGCCCCATAGACCCCCCCCCTTTCCCGCCCCACCTGGGACGAATTTCTAAAATTAAATAAATTAGTTTTTATGCATTTGTGGGAGCTATATTTTAGAACAAAAATCTCACATATATATTTTTTTCTGTTTGCTATATAAAGGATTATTTCAAATCATTTTGCTCCCTCTCCCCCCTCTTGGGGGCTGAATTTCTATAATTCCAGAAATTGGTTTTTAGGTATTTGTATTTATATTAGCTATATATTAGAGCAAAAATTTCCCGTATATCTGATTTTTTGTTTGAGATATATAGGAGTATGTGAAACCACATTTTGCACATGTGAAACCACGTTTTGCCCCCTTTCCCCCCATGGGGACCGAATTTCTAAAATTCCAGAAATAGATTTTTAGATATTTTTGTTAGCTATATTTTAAATCAAAATTTTACGGATATCTTTTTTTTTTTTTCTTTGAGATATGAAGGTTTTTGTGAAATCACATTTTGCCCCCTACTTCCCCTTGGGGGGCGAATTTCACAAAATCGCTTCTTAGGGGGTGCTTACACTATATGTTCTATAATCTGACCCAGTTTCGAGTCAGTGGCTCCAGTAGATTTTGCTGTGCGTTGATGAGCCAGTGGAAGTACTCTTTCATATGTATAGATTTATAATTAATGAATAAAATTTTAGTTATGAATCATCGTTTAAAAGAATGCCAAATATACTTATAAGCACTAAACGTATTTTTTTTTTTACTATAATCTCACTCTATGGAACTAAATGCTAGAATTAATACGTTTGTTTTCAAGAAAGTGTTTTATAGCGTGCAGTTACTGCCATTATTTTATGATTGTAACCTGAGATATAGTTAATTTATGTATTGCCATGAGAATCTATCACCAATTTAAATAATATATACAAAAAGATAATACAAAATCTTAAGGACATGATACCTTTTTTTACAACTATGTGCAAATTTATACTAAAGTACTATGCAATTAAATCCTTTTTTTTTTTATTGTGATGGCGTGGTATGCACAGTTTTTATTGCTTACATCTGTAAAAGTTCGTCTGAAATAATCAGAAAAAAACTATTTGAAATATATTTTTTAAATTTATTTATTTGGGGCTTGGGGCATAAAGGTTTAATAACATTATAAAGAGGTTTATTCGTTAAAAAGACAACGAAACGGTACAAAGTGTAGTATACCATTTATTATGGAGCAACTACAATGTTTAAAAAGTGTTCGGAATAGTGAGTGAATAGGTTTTTATGTTGTTCCACTGCTATACTCCACTGCTCTGCTACAGGTAATTGGCGACGGTATGGGACACACCCATGATGGTGGTTGGGAGATATGCTATCACAATTTTGATTCTCCACGAAGGGGATGTCTCCCCCTACTTCGGTGACCCCATCATGAAAAACGGCAGTTTTTCTAGTGACGCAAGCGCAAAAACAAACGAACGCCACGACACTCAGCGGAAACGGAAAAACGAACGAAAACTGCGACACTTATATATACAGGAATTTTAAGATCAAAGTAACCGCTGAAAGCCGACACTTAATATCTCAGGAAATATGGGAGGATATGTTCTGATATTTTCAAAATAGACTTTCACCTTCTGTCTGATCCTACCCTGAAATCCCTACATTTCTGCGTGCAATATATTTCGAGATATGAATTGGCTCATTTAAGTTGTAAATGGACGGCGTATGTAAGGAACAAATTTTTCTCGAATATGGCTCGAGCGAATTTAGTTTAATTGATATATGATATTAATCGCTTTTATCTGATGTGCCTGACATCTCCCTTTTCCCTAGGAAAACTCTTGTTTTTTTTATAACTCAGTTTAAAAATCGAACTATTTTTTACTCCGAAAATACCGTGATGCGGCAGTTTCGCGGACGAATTTCTTCTCTTCCATCTGAAATACTGAATATCAAATAATCGTTTTGGCTCCATCTATCGGGGAGCGTCAAAAATAAACACAAAAAATAAAATAAAAAATATTTTTCTTTTTTTAATATATATATTAAATGAGTTATTTATTTAGGTACTTGTATTTTATATGACATTTGTTTATCAAAAATATTCTTTTTATTTACATTGTTTTCATGCTGATACGTTGTTAACTTTCAAAATTGGTTCTATTTTAAAAGGTGATTGCAACAACAAAAAATTTTTCCTTTATTTTCATAAAAATGACAAATAATATGATAATCATATGCAAATATTTGTAATTTTTTCAAAATTAGGTGATAAATCACTTAAACTACGGATTGAAAAAATTCTTAAAACAGAATTTGAAAATAATTAATTTGCTCATTAAGTTTCTAGTATATATATATATAATATATAAATTACAAAATGTTAAGCTATAATAAAATTTTGAATAGATTAAGATTTTTTTTTAAATTAAATTCATAACAAACTATACTACTTAAATATTTACCAGTATAAAATTTTCACTTTTTAAAGATTTTTCTATTATTATTTATTTTTCTCTTTTAAATCAAATCTATACCTAAAACATTATAATAAGAAATAAATATAAATAAGAAATTTTTGTCATTTTTAAAATGTACTATATTATGCCTTTGTAATGTTGCATGTGTCCATCTTTTTTATCACTTTTTTATAAAATTTTGAAATTTTATTTAGTTTGTTATTTTGTTCGAGTGTGACCTATAAAACAACACTTTTAATACAGTGTTATTACCATGCTCCTTTAATTTTGCGTTTTGATCATTAACCCCTAAAAAGTAATGATATCAATACAAAAAACCCTTAACGGGTTAAAAGTTTGTGACGCAGCATTGTACTTTATGGCTATAAGAATTAGAAATACGGGTCTTAAAAATAATGATATCAAATTTTCAGTGACGCTTTGATATTAATTAAATTATACATAGATTTTCTTATTTGAATTTGCTTTTTCCTTTTATTTATATTTACAGTGTAAACGTTATTTTCAACATAAAATAATATATAGCATTTACTCATTGATACCTTTCCATTCACATCTCTTATACTATGAAAGCATGTGTTTTAAAAGAAATTATATGAAATTCCAGTAACGCAGTGGTGTTACATTAAGTGATTTGTTTTTAAATTTCTCTGCAATTATTTTGTTTTGCATATTAAAGTATATGTGCACATTGAAATATTGCTTTTAATTTTCAAATACGCTGTCAAATATATCACTTTCATTAAGCTTATATTATGTACTGAAATATATTTATTTCAATGAATTATTCTATCTTTTGCGTCACGCCATCCAAAACTGTAAGTAAAATATATGGAAATGTTTACTTTGTGTCATTTCATCCAAATAAATTGAAAATGCATGCAAATAGATATCGTGATGCAAAGAAAAAAACTGTGAAATTTTTTTCAGTTTTGGATGGCGTGACGCAAAAGATAGAATAATTCATTGAAATAAATATATTTCAGTACATAATATAAGCTTAATGAAAGTGATATATTTGACAGCGTATTTGAAAATTAAAAGCAATATTTCAATGTGCACATATACTTTAATATGCAAAACAAAATAATTGCAGAGAAATTTAAAAACAAATCACTTAATGTAACACCACTGCGTTACTGGAATTTCATATAATTTCTTTTAAAACACATGCTTTCATAGTATAAGAGATGTGAATGGAAAGGTATCAATGAGTAAATGCTATATATTATTTTATGTTGAAAATAACGTTTACACTGTAAATATAAATAAAAGGAAAAAGCAAATTCAAATAAGAAAATCTATGTATAATTTAATTAATATCAAAGCGTCACTGAAAATTTGATATAATTATTTTTAAGACCCGTATTTCTAATTCTTATAGCCATAAAGTACAATGCTGCGTCACAAACTTTTAACCCGTTAAGGGTTTTTTGTATTGATAGACCTTATACACTAAGCGACAAAAAAAAAAGCCGCACTGCAGAAAATTTGACTTATACCTTTTGAGTTCTTAATAATTTAAAAACTAATTATTGCAGTAAATAAAATTGTTATGTTTGTATAATATGGAAGTCATAACATGATACCTACGTGCATTTTCGATTTAAAAATTCATTTTATTACACTATACGAAATATTTAATAAAATCTGCAGAAAATTTTTCTTTTTGAACGTAATATATTAAACATATACTTCGTATTCTATTAGGATTTATTATATGAAATAAGCAATTACTATTTTAATGTATGAAATAAAAATATTTATTTGTTAAATCTAAACATTTTTTTAATAAAAATATGTATTTTGGATTGAATAATTCCACCTTTATATGGAATTACTGCTTTAAGGTGCAGTGCCATATTATGCATATTATTTTACAGTTTTTTAACATGAAACTCAGAAATTTCACTGTGCCAAATATCATAAATACCTTTTTTCTAGTTCTTGCGAAGTTGTAGGCTATAAATTTCTAATCCACACCCTATTTTATAGCCTAAACATTTTCGAGCGGATTGAGATTAGGACTATTTTCAGATCCAATAAAGAAGAAAGCCTGTGATATTCTTTGTGGGATTTAATTTTAAGTAAAAAAATTATGATAACTTACAAAATTATAGATGCTCATGAGAATGA
This sequence comes from Salticus scenicus, assembly GCA_963930645.1. Lineage (NCBI taxonomy): Eukaryota > Metazoa > Arthropoda > Arachnida > Araneae > Salticidae > Salticus > Salticus scenicus. The sequence goes on from OZ005654.1 coordinate 206,935,524, forward strand.
ATAGGTAATTTTAACAAATTGAATCAAATAAACGAACCACAGGTGCCATGTAAGAAGTTTCATTATCATCTTGAAATGCTGATAATCGAAGAGTCTGAAATACCTCCAAAGTAGTCGGTCAGGTATCAATTTTTTAATGGCCAAGTTTTATTTCTGGTTAATTGATCCCTTGAACATGCAAATTTGCCAGACTCACTGAAAAATTATGCATTTTCGTATCGTAATATACGGGGAATATGTCATTGTTTTAAAAGTGCGATTTTCATTAAGTCAGTCACATTTTCGTGATCACATCTGCTTGTTTCCGTCAGTTCGAAATAAGTTAAACTTGACTCTTCAGAGAGAACCACTTCAGATCAACATTTAACTCAATCATTTTTTAATATTTTAACCCTCTAAAGTCTTGGTTTTCTAATTCTTTTCGTTAAGAATGGATTTTTTTTTTTTTTTTTTTCAATTTTTCTGGCAATTAAACCTGCTTTGTTTAATTGTTATTGCACTGTAGTTCGATAAATTATGTTACTAAACACTTTTTCAGAATCCCTTCTATGTTCTAAACGTAATACAAGCTGATTTTGTAAGCGCTGGCTTTTTAACTTGCGGTAATCTCGACTGGAAGAGTAACGTGGTCGCCTAAGGACAAATGTGCAGTTTAAACAGCCAAAAAATATTATATCTTGCCAAAAACCAGACCACTAATATTTTGTTAACATTTAATCATTTTAACATCCCACGTATTAAAATATTTTTTTGATTTTGCTCTAAAATTTATGTTTTTTGTGGTATCGCAAACTGCCTTATTCTTGCCTTTTTTGGAATACTTTCTAAAATACAATTTTCCGAACAATTGCATCTTGTTTTTAACACTTGGTTCAATCCTAAATTCCACGTGGAGCACAACGTAATAAAATCTGTTAAAAAATCTACTTTTGAAACAATAAAATTAGCTATTACAGAAAGAAAAATGGAAAATATCCAAGTGCGACTTTTTTTTTGTCGCTTAGTGTATACTAGACTGGTCCACCAATAGGACTGACCATTATAGCGAATGTCTTCTACATGAGGGTGTAATCTGATACATTCATCCATTGTTCAGAGCTTCGGAAGTCACGTGAACTGGACCTAGGGCGATTCCTCTGAAAATATAATCACGTACTTCTTTGACTGAAGTAAGAATTCAAGCGCAATTTTTTCGCTTGCAAAGTGATTTATCATATTTTTTTTATATATATAATTAATCTATGAGATTTTAGTTTTCCAATCATGTGTAAATCTAAATACTAAAGTAAAAAGTACGCTTACAACAAAAATATTAAAAAACCTAAAATTTGTTCCTACGGAAAAATAACACAGTGATCATTCTTAGCTCTTTCTTTAGGTTCTTATCACGTGACAATTTTGCTGGGGAAGCTCGTTCAAATTTCGGACAGATAATGAGGGGAGAGGGCTGGTCTATCTATGTAAGATCTATGGGTGACCTCCAGAGCAATGGAAATCAGATGGGAGCTTGGAGAACATTTCGGCCACGACGTATTTTACGTGCACCAGCCACCATGAATGTGCATGACGGCCTTAGACCAGTTCGTGGATCGAACTCCCAAACTTTCAGTTAGGGGGCGTCCATTAATTACGTGAGGTGTTCAATGTGGGTGGGGGTCGCGCCGAATCTCACATGGGGAAGAGGAGGGGTCTCGGCAAATATCGAGTAATTTTCCCCTCGCAAATAACAGTGTAAAATTACGAGAAAATGGAGTTAAATTAGATTAAAACATGTTTATTGACTTAGATAAGGCAAATTCTGACACAATAATATTTATCGGGGCTATCCGAACGCTGCGAAGCAGCACAGTATCCTTTCAATTGTTTTAGGGTGCCACTGGCCAGCCACACGCACAACTCGTCGAACGTTGCAGCATATGAGCCGAGTAACAGCGACGCACGGACAGGTTCCAATCTGCTTTGTTTACGCCCATAAATATTTCATTACACAACGACTCTGAGTTTCTATTTAAGTATTTTATTGTTAAATTTTATTACTGGGGATTCTAGACTACGATCTATACAATATTAAAAACCAGTCTTAACTAGTCTTCAATAAAAATAATAAAGCAAATTGTGTTTTTTGAAATAAATCCAACGCATTTACAGTAAATGAACGAATTTTGAAAAATCTCATGTGGGATTAGTGGAGGGGGGAGGGGGTCGAGCCAAATAACACGAAATCTCACCAGGGGGAAGGGGTGTGACAAAAATTCGTCAAAACCGCCTCACATAATTAATGGACGCCCCCTTACGAATTCGGCGCTCTACCGATCAGGCTACTGCGGCACTTAAAAAGTGTTCGAATAGAGAAAGAGAGAGAGAGAGGGGGGGGGGGAGCGAGCGAGAGAGAGAGTATTTACTCGTAAAGCAAATCATAATTTTGAAAGTGAGGCAAAAAGGAAGACACGGTTAATGGCTGTAGTAAGGAGGAAAATCTTTTAAATTAGTGTGCGTTTCCGCGAATAAATTTTCCATGAGGAACAATAAAAGAGGAAAAGACGAACTCGTAGAACTGAATTTTATTTTATTTTATTGTTATTGACATAATTTATCTTGAAGAAAAATATCGTCAACCAGTTAATCAAAAGCAAGGACACAAATGTATAATATACTTTAACCTATATAATGTGTGTATTTTTTTTTATTTTTCTTAACGGATACCTTTAAACATTTTTGTCCTTTTCAGAACTCTTCAATGACTTTTGATATTAAGTATAGTATTCATAGTTATTTGAAGACTATTTTTAGAATACATTGTTTTAAATTTCAAACTCAGTAAATTATTTTTCAGTTGCTGTAAAAAATGTTCTTGCAAAAAATTGTGTATTTTAGAATTATTCAATGTAATAGTATAATAATAACACATAAGAATATAATAACATGCATTATTATTTGTATTTCCATAACTGAACAACAAAAAATATTCAAACACCATGGTTCATATGTTGTTCTTCAGCGGTTATTATCATATTTGCAGTGTATTTCAATAAAATGCGTTTACAAACCAAAAACTAAACCAAATGAAATTTTCTGTACTATAATGAATTTGTGTAAATGCAATTGGTTCTGTTTAATATTTGTGCTATTTCGTAAACGAGAAGAGAAAGTTTGATCTTTACCACAGAATTAATTATTTCATTTCGTTTATTTTACTTATTATTATTATTATTATTATTATTATTATAGCGAAATTTGTATTGAAAATGTAATTACAAAACCGCTAATTTCGATTATGGAGTTTCAGTCGTTTCAGTTACATAAAATTGGAGATTATAATGATTATAAAGGAAAAAGCTGTGCAAATAACATTTTGTTTTCTTTTGAATAACTGATTGCGCAGCACTAGTGTGACGTTAAACTCAACCAGACAACCAACCAACTTTTGAATAATTGTAGGTTTCACGGTTCTTTAATCAAAATGTTTTGGTTGGTTGGTTGGTTGGTGTCGTGTCATGGATAGGAAAAAAAAAAAAAAAAAAAAAAAAAAAAAAATTAAATGGGACCAAAGGTCCTATATACAGCATCTGCGATTTGAAGGCAGTTGTCTTCATATAAGTCTGCCCACGGATTGTCACTTATTTGCTGCAATTGCGCCAGAATAGCAGGACAGTTGAAAAGATGTTTGGGGGTTAGTTCTATGTCTGGGCAGTTTTTGCAAAGGCAGTAAGTCCTTGTCCCGTCTTTATGGATCTTCATCCCCCTAAAGTGTCCTGTCCGGAGTCTTGTTAGAGTGCTGGTGAGAGTTCTGTTGGTACTGATTTCCGGGATTTGGTTTTTGATTTTAAGTTTCCTATCGTTGAATTTTGCCTTAGCAACGGAATTGATATCGCTGAGGGTGACATGAGTAACCCTGCTGGTGTTTAATTGTCTTGCTTCTTTTGCCAAGGCATCAGCCGTCTCATTTTCAGTAATGCCAACATGCGCGGGAATCCACTGCATGGTGCACTGTTTCTTCAAATGGAAAAGCTTATGAAGTGTACGGTGTATATTTATAATTAGCCCTGAGGAGCCCCTTTGAATTGCTTGAAGAGCAGCTCTGCAGTCACTGAAGATGATTAACCCATTGGCTTTTTCATTTTCTTCGAGATTTATATACTCGTCTAGGGCTTTTTGGATGGCAATGAGTTCACAAGTGTAGTTTGAAGCTATTTTGCCTCCTTCGATCTTAAATTGCTTTGTGCTTCCACTCTGTGGGAAAGTAAAGTTGACACCAGCTCCTCCGTTGTCTAGAGTTTCATCTGAGGAACCGTCAGTGAAGGCAAAGACAAAATTTTTCTCTTGAATACGAGGCAATGGTTTTATCACCTTTTGTTTTAATAGCCGAAGTTTCTTCTTTTTTGGAACACGGTTCCAGAAGGTGAGTTTACCCTTGGGGGAGCCTGTAACCCCTATAGGGCGCGTCCCCGGATGGCGGATAGGGGATCGCCTCCATTGGTTTCCAATGGGTGGTAGAGAGGAAATAAAATACTCTCCGCGGACCAACAGGCAGAAGTCCAACCTCTTCTGAGGCTCTGGCAACCCCTTTTCATGGATAGTGATTTTGATCAAAATGTTTTATAATCAGTTTTTAATAAATATTTGCTGCTAAATTTGTAATCAAATTTTGGTCAGAATTTTTTAAATAAAGTTACATTACACAGATAAATAAGATGTATGATAATCTTTGACATTTTTCTTATAAAAATCATTATCTTCATTTTATTATTTTATGGCCATAGGTTTGATTTGGAGAATCAAAAAGAATTGTTTTAAAACATGAAAAAATAAATAAATAAATAAATAAATAAATATATAATGTATAATAAATAATAAATAATAATAATAATCGATTAATAAAATATGATAATTGTACTTTATAATTTCAGTAGTAAATCCCCCACCCCTCCCTAAATTTTTCCCTTGCTGCAAATATTCAGATTTTAGAATTTTTTACTTCTGCAGTTCCTCAGAAGATGTTTAACAATTAAAAAAATCCTTTCTTCCCCTAAAAATCAAATTTATAGTCATAAAATTACAGAAAAGTGATAAAAATAGGGGAATCGTTCTCAAAAAACGGTGGGTGGTAGGGCAAAATGTTTGTCATATTCGGATTCAGGGGTTCATTTTACATAAGAATTTGCAAAAATGGTTTTAAGGCCAATTAGAGATTGCAGAGTAGTGTTATTTTATTATTTCTAATATTTCACGCAAATATGATCAGCGTTTTGCTTTGGATTTTGCATATAAAATTATGTCTTGATTAATTAAAATTTTTTAACAGTAAAAAAAAAAAAAAAATCGAGAATTATGTAGATACTCCATAATTTAAATACTTTGCAATTTTAGTATAGTGTTTACATGTTATAGATGAACGTACATTAAAGTAACTACATTAGAGTATTATTAAAATAAAATTGTGATAAAATTATGAAAAATGTCTTTGAATAAAGACTTGTTTTTAGAAAATGAAAGGAATTTATTCTCTGTTTTACGTTGATGATAATTATTTGTTAACACAATTAACTATTAAAAAAAAAAAAAAAAAAAAAAAAGATTCCCATTAATCCTGAAAAAGATATTTTTCTTTTTCTTTACTTTTATACTCGGAATATACTGAACTTGTGAAAATAAATAGTTTTGAGTTAGGCGTTACTAAGTCAATTTGAGTTTATTTAAACTCTTTCCCTAGAAAAAATCGACCCACTCATTTGAATTAATTTAATTGAATTATTGGATGTAGTAATAAATTAAATAATGATTTTTGTGTGACGTCTATTGCAGAATAGCTTACTAATTAGTAATAGTACGCAGAATTTGTTGTCTTATGATAGGAACTAGTTAAAGAGATATATTTCTTTTTTTACTTTTATACTCGGAATATATTGAACTTATGAAAATAAATTGTTTTGAGTTAGGCATTGCTAAGTCCATTTGAGTTTATTTCAACTCTTTCCCAAGAAAAAAATGGGCCCACTCATTTGAATTCATTTAACTGAATTATTGGATGTAGTAATAAGTTAAATAGCGATTTTTGTGAGACGTCTATTGCAGAATAGCTTACTAATCAGTATTAGTACGCAGAATTTGTGTCATATGATAGGAACTAGTTCAAAGTTATTTAACCGATGCAAAAGTTGGAAAAAAAGTTAAAGTAAATTTGAAATTTTGAAGGTGAAAGACATCACACGAGAAGTCTTATTCGCTACTGCATAAGTAATGCATTACTCCAAGGAAAATGTTTTGCAAAAGCATGTTAATCAATCTGTTCTATTCCCGGAGAGAAAATCTTATTAAAAAGCACATTACTAATTTTGTTTTCGATGTTTTAAAGAAAGCGATTTTGATGTTACCGATCGAGTACGTAGCAGCGCTTCCTTGAAGGCCAGTCACGAGAATTTGCAAGCACTACTCGATGAAAATGCATTTCAAATGCAAACAGAACTTGCCAAATAATTATGAATTACACAAAAACGATTTCTAATCGCTTACGTAGAATAGGAAAGATCGAAAGGTAGGAAGATGAGTTCCACATGCATTGAGCCAGAAAAACAACATCGAGCGTACCTTAAAGTGCTTGAATCTGCTCAAAAAGCAACCTAGAAAATCTTCCTTGTAGAAAATCGTGACGGGAAATAATAATAATAATAAGAAGAAGAATATGTTGAAACAATCTGAAAGTTAAAAGTATTTGGTGAATCCCAGCAAAGCAACAATATCGACGCTGAAACGAGCCATTCACTGCAAAAAAGTTCTACAATGCGTCTAGCGGGATATGAAGAGTGTGCTCCATTGCGAACAGTTGCAGTCCAGTGTAAGTCTAACTGTAGCACACTATAAGCACCAATTTCTTCGATTAAACGGCTAATGTGGCCGGCCTCGTATTAAATAATTACAAGATAAAAAGAACTTTTTATAGACCATGTTTTTAAATTTTCTGTTGAATCATACAAACACTACCGAAGGCAGCAGGAACCCGGAACAATTGGCTAAAAGTATTAAAAAAATTCATTGCTATCATGTTCTAGCTAATATAAAAGTTTAAAATGGCTAGCTAGCCGGGAAGTTAATTAAAAATCGATTGCAAGCTTTGTACTGGTAACGCTGCCGAAGGCAGCAGGAAACCGAAACAGTTACCGAAAAAAGTTAGTTAAATAAATTTTCTGTCGAATCCTATATATCCTATATATCCTTCTGTCGAATATAAACGCTGCCGGAGGCAGTAGGGACCTGAAACAGTTGACTAAAAGTATTAAAAGAATGTATTGTCACCGTGTTCTGAACTGTCCTGAAAGTTTCAAATTTTTAGCTAGTCGGAAAGTTAGTTAAAAATCGATTGCAAGATTTGTACTGGACAAACAAACAAATAAATGAAACATGGTAAAAAGCGGCCAAGGAGTGGACACGTTAGTATCACGTAGCTGGAATGTTCTGGAGCACCCGACGTATAGCCCTTCTAAAGCCCTTTCGGACTGTTATTTGCTTCGATTGCTATTCAGTGATTTGTCTTCAGTACTCTTCCGGACATTGGACGGAGTACGAAAATGGATTGACGACTTCGCGTCAAACGATGAAATGTTCTACACTGTTAGCCTCCGTTAATTTACACTTCGATACTCGACATATGGGTCTGCGCCTATTTGACTACTTTCCAAAAACAAAAAAAAAAAAAAATATACGCTCGTTTATAAAATGTATATATAACTGGAAGACTTTTTCTTAAGTGTCCATCAATATTATAAAAATGTACTTCCCGAAAGATTTACGCATATTTATTTTCAAGGAATATTTTTTCAACTTATTCCTAATGCATTGTTCTGGTCAATACGCCCTGATTTTATTTTGTACTTAAAAAATTGCACATTCTAACATTTAATTAACAAGTATAGATAAGAATAAATTTTACATAGCCCGCAAGTGTATATCCGGAAACTCGTGTCACATGACATAGAACATGTGATACGATATCTCAAACAAGGAAATGACACTTGGAAAGTTTTGATTTTCATAAGTGGTTCCAAAAATTCGGTAAAATACTGCATACTCTAATTCAACGTAGCTGACAGAAACGGCAAGCCCATTCAAGCAGTATATGCCAAGTAAATTACCTAAATATGGAACTAAAATATGTTTTTTATGTAATAGGAAAACGTTAGTTCTACAGGCGCATAATTCAACTGAACAAGAATTTTGGTCAAAGTCATAAAATAGAAAGTATTATAGTTGTAAGTTATATATATATATATATATATATATATAACTTACAATCTTGCAATTCCTTTGCTTGTAGAAGTGCAAGTTTCCTGAAGTGCGAACACTTCGATTTTTGAGCATTTCTTATTACAATTCTCCTATCCAGTTATCCTTTTGTCATATTTTTAATCCTTTTCTCATTTTCCTGTTATCTTTTTTTCATAACGTTATTGGTTTAAGTATGATAACTTTCATGAATAACGCAAAAATATATCTCACCGTTAGTCTTAATGTTTTTGTCCTAAGATGTTCACTTCAGCGTAAGTAATTTAAAATGTTTTAACTATTAATTGGTACTGTAATTAAATTATAAACAATATGTGATAACATTTAAATTGAATTACAATCACTTTTAAGTGTGTGTTGTTGTTCTTATGATGTATTTATTAAGTGCTAAATTTTATAAAGGTATTACATTCTACACTTTATATATATACGAGTATATATATATATATATATAGGAGAAAGTTGGACAAAACGGGATACCATTCTTGTTTTTCTTTACTACGGAAAATATATTGCAGAAAACCACACATTTTATTTTTTTATAACTACAACATTTATTGAAGCACACAAAAAACATATTTTTAACTAATTTTAATGACTGTGAAATAGTAAAAAAAATTATTTACCAAACTCTTACACATCCCGTTTTAGCATACCTGGGTTGGAAAACGGGATAGAGATTACAATGTTTAATTTTTTGTGTAAAACTAACTGAAAAGCATGATTAACTGGCAAAAACCTGTAAAGCAAAATTTCTGCTTGAAAGAACAATGCCTTCAGTAACCAGAGACTTGAAATAAGAGTTTTTTTATATTATTATTTACAAAATGGGAAAGACCTTTTATTTTGGCCTATAGCAGAACAAAAGCCGCATATAAAGGTGTCGTCCTCTTCGTCGGCATTAGAACACGCTTCGTGATCCCATTCTTGGTATCCACAACATTGGATCCAACCTTCACCAGCCTTAGAGTCGACGTACAGTGCATTACAAAATATGCAGGTTTATCCTCCCTCTGTTTCATTTTCAGACGATGACGACATGAATTCTTGGCTGCTTGGTGAAGGTTTATTAAACTTTTCTATGTTTTGACTTTTAACATCAGGATTAAGCTTTCCTTTGGAATCTTTTGTAGGCCTACTTTTAGGTTTGATTGGACCGGGTAGCTCTTTTTAATCCTCTTTTCCCTTTCCTTTACATACAAACTTCTCTTTTGGAATTTTTAAGAGGGATTTCTTAGCAGCCTTTTCTTCAATTTTCTTGGTTCTTTCTTGTAGTTAATCGTCCTTTCTTTTTCTTCCATTTCTAACTTACTCCTATATGGAGATGATGCTATTACTACAGTTTTCTTCTTTCCCTTATCAGCTTTTTTTTCTAGGCGAAGACTTTTTACTTGAGGTACAGGCAGAACAAACTTTGGAGAGATGGAAAATGGTAGCTTAGATCAATAACAAGAGAGTTCTAATCCTGTCTTCCCTGAGGATGTTGCAGGTTGGTCTGGACAGAGGCTGTCTCCTGACAAGTTTGTTGGTTGGTCTACTTCTACGATGTCCCTTGAGGAAGTTGAAGGTTGCTCTTGGTCTTTGCTCATATCAGTCTGCTGCCCAACGCCTGGAGGTTCTTGCTGCAGGTCTGACGTACGGTGGTCTGTGGTGACAGAGGGTGCAAACAAGTGATCTGGGAAGACGTCAGGATTGTAAGGACTTATGCCAGTTTTTCTAAACCCTTTAACGGCAGTTTCTGCAACAGCTGCCCGTGAATAGGCTGCGTTGAACAGTTTTGCTACTTCGTAAATTGTGACGCACCTACCTGAATGGTTAAACAGCCACTTTTAAACTTCTTGTTCATAATACGTGCTCAGTGGAGCCATAAAACTGACATCCAGGGGCTGCAGGCGATGAGTTGTATGTAGGGGGAAGGTTAGGATGGTTACATTATTTTCTTTTGCCAAATTTACAAGTTCTAAACATTTGGTGTGACTGTTGTGTCCATCAAGTAGCAACAGCACTAGCTTCTCATGGGCAGGGTTGGAAAATTCTACGATTTTTTTAAACCAAACAATGAAGGTCTCCTTCGTGATCCAGCCGGTCTTGTGATATACTGCAAATGATACTGGAAAAGCATCATCCATGAGTCGTGGGTTTTCCTTCACTCGAGGAAATACAAACATAGGAGTGACGAATATATGGCATAAAAAAAAATGTATCCCGTTTTATCCAACTCATAAGTGTCCCGTTTTGTCCAACTCCGACACTTTTCAAAACAAACATGGCTGATGCCTAAACGTGAAAGGAAAATTAGATAGATTACACATGAGAATGTTCATTAATAAATGCTTAATCAAATGCAATACTCACTGGAATTGTATTCCCATATATGTAAGCAGTATAATCTAGAAAACAACACATGTAAATGTAGAAAGTTCCAAGAAATCAGAGTAAAAAAGTTCTAAGAGCTACAACTTTCCATCAACTGGTGGTCTCGAGGCGGGACGAACTGAGAATGGTGTAATGACCGCCGAGAACAAGTTTCTGTCGTCGTCCGCTCGATAGCAGTACTAGACAGGTCCCTAGGCGACGTATCCCGTTTTGTCAGACTATCCCGTTTTATCCAACTTTCCCCTATATATATTGTTTACATTTGAAAGGTATAATGTTATATGAAATAACATTTATACATTCTTCAACCTAGTGAAATTACTTCTAAAATAAAAAAGAACAAGAATATCATCTTTATGAGTACAATATTTCGTAATAAACTAATTAATAACACAGGTCTGCGAAATCATACCTTTGAAAAATTTTGCACTGCTTTGTGTTTCTAATGTTTTTTGATACTCTGAGTTTACAAATGCTTGTCTTTTTTTTTATACTTTCCGAACACTATAATGAGGAAAGAATTGTAATCATGTCAAAAATCCCAATTTGAGATTTGGATGTTTCTATACGTTTCGAGGTCCCCTGAGTCCGTTTTCACTATTTTTACGATGATGTATGTATGTGTGTATGTATGTCAGTGAGTGAACACACTAGCGTCTAAACGATTCGTTCGAATAAGCTGAAAGTTGGTATGTATATTGTAAGTCACCATAGTACGAACCCTATTGATTTTGGTGAATCTAGCACATATAGTTTTTTTACAGGGACACACAGAAAAATTCTTTATCATTATGGCCTATGGGACCAAAATCTTAAAAGTGCAATAGCATCTAAATGCCTTATGCAATTGAGCAAAAAATTTATACACATATTATAGGTCACAGATACTCAATCTGTATAGATTTTGGAGAATCTAGCACTTATAGTTTTTTTTACAGGGACACAAAGAAAAATTCTTTATCATTATGGCCTATGGGACCAAATTTTTAAAAGTGCGATAGCATCTAAACGTTTTATTCAATTGAGCTGAAAATTTATATGAATATTATAAATCACTGTTGCACTAACTATGAGCATTTTGGTGAATCTAGCATTTATGGGTTTTTACAGAGACACGACGAAAAATTCTTTATCATTATGATCTATGGGCTCAAAGTTCAGTAGCGTTAAATAAAACATCGTGTAATATATGGAGAAAAATACTCAAACACTCTATTATGGTTTTTTATCTACAAAAATGTCAATTACTCAATGTTCGGAAAGTCGAGAACAGTCACTCGAGATTTTTTATTTTTTTTTTGTCCTATCACGTAAGGGTTTTTTACAAAGTAAGGAAGAAGACGTGAAGAATTCTTACAGAGGCTACAACAGAATCGAAACTCTTTATGTATAAAATACATTAAAATAGACAGTTGTTTGGTTAATTATCATTTAAATGTCTCTGTTTGTTTACACCAAAGCTCCTTTGAGAGATTTTTCTTTTGTGCACAGCACAGCTTGAGGACAATGTCTATGCAGCATCCAACGTAATGTGCTAACATGTTAACATTCCACTGGGCCTGGTACCTCCTTTCCATTTCTTTGAAGTCTTGATGAAATCGCTCAATCACTCTGCTTGTCCGTCATTCACATTGCCTACATTTCCCGAGAAATAATTAAGATGGGAGTTGAAAAAGGGAAGCTTTAAGTTCATTTTTGAAAAAAAAAAAAAAAAAAACTTATTTTCTGTCAAAACTGTACTTGATGGAAATTTTTGAAAATTATTTCCTTAATTAGCATCCAAAAATACATTCAGAAAAACACATAACCTTGAAGAGAATTTTTTTTATTGTAGACCTGTGTAATAAAAAGGTCTGAAATAAATGTCTGATAATAATAAATGTCTAATAAAAATGTCTGAAATGCTATTGGAATACAATGGCACAATAAGTGATGTGAATTCTGCTGATCTGCAGCTATATATATAATATTATAGCTCAAATATGAAAAAGTAAAAAAAAATTATCATTTTTGTTTTGTCATATTAACTCATATTTATGCATTTTATTTTCAAATACGAAGTCCAGCTAAAATTTTTATTCGTCTTTAAAAGTAATTTTGTTCGGATGATTTGAAGAAGATAAGCTTTTGCAATTAGTAATCAAAGACCAGGTTATATTGGCCCGAACGTTACATGCGTACAATAAATGCGAACTGAACAGCAAAGTTAATAATATAGGTCAACTGATTAAACGGAATCATCTGCCAAAAACCGTTAATTAACTTAATTGTATTTTAAAAATAAATGATGAATTAATATAGCATTCGAATTTTTATTCCTCATAAAATGCATGTGAAATTCAATGGTTACTGTGCTTGCTCCTTACTGAAAGGGAACTGATTATATATTTTTGGGGGGATTTTATTCGATGTAGTTTCAAAAAACTATTTTTACTCATAAGGGCAACTATGATTTTGTACCCTCAAGAAAAACTATTTGATTTTTTTTTTTTTTTAAACAATGCGTAATAATTTTTACAGTTGACTACATTAATAATATTTAATGATTTCTTTAAGAGGGATATCCTCTTTATATTTATTGTCCATGAAATAAATCTCCATTACAAAAATTCTTCAGATATTATATTGAACTAGCAAACCCGTGCGAAATATTCGCCATTTATTTCTTTTCTTATTTACCTTTAAAATTTGAAACTCATAAATGTTATACCAATTTCACCACCTAATTAAAATTTTAAGTTACCAGAAGCCAAATTATTATTCGAACCAAATTAATATTGTACAATAGTGAAAGCAAAATCATTCAAAGAATGGTCTCCAAACGAAATTCATGATTCACGACCCAATTTTCATACTTCCACAGGCAGTACAGTTTTAATATAGGACTCCCATGACGTCTTTTAAATTTTTCTCGCCATGTTGGGGATAACATTTTGTTAATTTTGGTATATTCTTTTTGTTAAAAAAATAAATATAAATATATATAAAATAAGTAAATAAAATAAAATAAAATAAACTAATTCCTATTTTGATTATATTTTTTATGATTGTGTTTTTTAGTCAATTTATGACACAAAAGTTAATATTCAGTATCTATCTTTAAAATATTGCTAGGTTTAAAATGACGCTTGCAAAGGTTCTCAAGAAACAACTGTAAAAAATACATTTTTTCGTAAAATAATCTCATCAGACAAATGTAGTCATTTTTTCTTAGTAGTCCATTGATCTAAGTCCGCGTGCTTAAATATTGTCCATGTACAAATATTATTTTTTTATCCTCGCGTATCGTATCGTTTCGACAAAAAATAATTAAAACGGGTCCACGTTAGAGAAATATTATATAGATTATCACAATATTTAGTTTTTTTTTTTTTTCAAACGATGATTTTAAAGGATGTATATATATATATTTACTTTCTCTTACCCATAAGGTAGAGAAAGTATTGTTTTTGGGTCAAATTTTCAAAATTGAGATTTTGTTATATTTACACATTTTGAGGTCCCCTTAATCCAAAAATCAAGTTTTTAGCGGTTTGTGTGTGTGTGTCTGTTATCAGCATATCTTAAAAACAAATTATAGCAGAAAGTCCAAACTTGGTATTCTAAATGTGTATCATATAGGGATGCTACACTAAGCTTTTCATTAAGATGAAGCAAATCGTTCGTGTACAGGGACACCCAAGAGAATTCATATACATTACGTCTATGGGGAAAATTGCAGGTAAGTAGAGTTTAACGTCTATAGACTGCACTAAACCAATTGAAATTAATATATATTTTTTATATGCGTAAAAATATGTGTCATGCAGAATATGGTAGGGTTATCATCCACTGTTCGTTTACAGGGCTACACAAAAGAACTAGATTATAGTGCGACAATAGTTGAAAATTGGTGGAAGTGTATTTCAGGTTGTGCCATATATTATAGAATTATCGTTAGGTGCACCATGTGGTTTGTTTATAATCTTCGAAAGATATACAGGGCTGCAAATATTTAAGCGATAACGTTCTTTATTATTGTTAGTGGAAATTTTTTACTATAATATTTTACCATGTCCAGGAAAGTTGCTCAGGAATTGAAATAAATTCTTCACAGACATATATTAAATAATGAATTTTTTTAAGCTAAATATTCATCGCTTGATTTTTGCGTATTTACACGTTATGAGACTTCCTGATTACCGAAGTCAAGTTTTTTAACGCTTGATATTTGTCTATGTGTCTTAGAGTAACTTAAAAACGAATAATTTCAAGAGATCCAAAAGTTGTATTTTCAAATTAATATAACTTTGGTTTGTTGCTGGAAAAGTTTGATCAAGAGTAATAAGTTCCAAGGAATGTTGCGTGTGTAAGTCTGGATAATTTTAAGTGAACTTTTAATTTTAATAAAGGATTTAAATTCTATATAAATGTAGGTGCAGTAATGAAACGGGGGGTTGAAGGGGGCGATAGCCCCCTCATACAGAACTAATTATCATATAAAACTCTTCCGAAGCATACATAACTGTACTCGTTATCTTTACTCTTAATCTCAGACCTGTATTTTTAGTATTAAATTTCAGGGTGAGAGAAAATCGTGTGAGTGCCAAACCAGGTTATTTTTCTAAAAAATATAATGGGGTCTAGTATATGGCTTTTCCTACTTTAAGAAATTTCTTCTATCGATGAGCGTGTTAGTAAACAGAACCTTCTACAATAATACAAAAAAATCTGATATGGACACGACATGACTTCCGTAAACACTCATTGGAATATACATATCATTATGAAAACATTGACATTTTTGTGTGAGGGTTTATAAATGGTTCGTAAATAAATAGGTTTCAGTCCATGAACATTCCTGAAAAAGAAAAAAAGAAAAAAAAAAACTATAGCTCCAATAACAAGAGTTACGATAAAAGGCTTATATATACGTCAGAGAACGAATATAGTAGCTTGTTCAGGAATAGCATTCCACAACTTATATTACAGAATCTCTCATTGGCAAATGCCCATCTTAGCGTTCAATAGAATTTTCTCCAATGTAGATGGCCTACTTTTGTTCTCTTTGACGAAAATTAATGGCGAGAAATAATACGTTATACCAAAGCAATTAACTGTGTTAAAATTGAGAAAGTGTTTACTAATTCTAGCTATCCTGAAGTAATATTTTCCGCCAAATTTGGTCGCTAATTTCACCAAATCGTCAAGTTTGTTGCCTACGCATTTTTAGGTCTTGGCGTGTATTTCGTCAATTTTATGTTGAATTTGGCGATTTGG
Source organism: Salticus scenicus (assembly GCA_963930645.1). Classification (NCBI taxonomy): domain Eukaryota; kingdom Metazoa; phylum Arthropoda; class Arachnida; order Araneae; family Salticidae; genus Salticus; species Salticus scenicus. Next base: position 206,951,436 of record OZ005654.1, read on the forward strand.
CGACTAAATTTGACAAAAGATGATTGCTTAGGGTTGCCAAAGTTTGGAAGTTCTAGCTTCAATAACATAATTCTGAAATCTTTCGTAACGATTCATTAGTTTCTAGCGCAGAACTAACTTCTTCAAAAGTTCAATTTATAAATGAATAAAAAGACTATAATAAAGAAGAGTCATTATTAATGGTTGCATACTAGAACTTGCCTATTTCTTTACGCACTATTTTCTCTATGGTATTAAAATTACAGTAAAAGTGGAAACAGATGGCAATTTTTACCTCCTTATACAAAGTATAAGGAAGTACTGGAATTCCATGTAGCGACTAGATTACTGTCTGGTTGTAGGCAGCTTCTATGCGGTGATCTGGCGATTTATTCGCTCCGGCGGTCGGCATCCAACCCGTTAAGCTTGGCCGAGTCCAGGCAGGCAGGGCCGTCCAAAGGTTTCTAAGGCAGTATTGGAATCCCGATTTGCGAAATGGATTTTATATCTCGCATAGCTCAAAAATGAATCATCGTAGAATGTTGCAAATTTATACGTGTGACTGTCATGATGCCTAGTTATACACCTGCAAGTTTCGTCTTAATACGAGCTCTCGTTTTAGAGATATCAGCGACTTTACACTATTTTTCGTGACGTCTGTATGTGTGTGTGTGTGTGTGTGTGTGTGTGTGTCTATCTCGCATAACTCAAAAGCAGTTGGACGTACAACGTTTCAATTTGGTATATAGGTTTGTTATAACATCTAGTTGTACACCTTCTTTTTTGGTCTTTTTGTGATTACCCGTTTTGGAGATATTTAAGAAATTTATATTCATAATGGCAAATAAACAAAGGTTTTGTCCATTAATTATGACCTACCACAATAGAGATTTCTAAATAAGCTAATGGTAGAGCTCGTAATGATAGTATTATGAAAGTTTTCGATACTTTTGCGTGTAGAAAGTAATTTGTAAAGACATAAGCAGGTTCTAGTCAATGAATGCATTTTATTTAAGGAATATTCAAATTCAACCCGTAAGTAGAGCCTATAATGATATTTTTATGAAAGTTGTCCACATTTTTGTGTGTAGAATGTAATTCTTAAAGACATAAACAGGTTCTAGTCGATGAATGCACTTTGATGAATATTCAGCACATAGATAGAGCACGTAAGGATACTGTTATGAAAGTTTCCGACATTTTTGAGTGTAGAAAGTAATTCTTAATATATAAGCAGGTTCTAGTCAACGAATGCACTTTATTTTGTTTTAGTCTTGTTTGTCATTTAAAGAATTTTCGAAGAATTTAGTTCAGCGCTATAAACCAATGAACCTTTCCGGAAAATTGCAGAATTCTGTTCTTAATGAAGTTAGAGCTTCCAAACTTTGGCAACTCTAAATTACAAATTTTCACCATATTCGGTCGCCAAGTCTCCAAATTCGACGGAAAATCGCGAAAATCGATGCCAAGACCAAAATCAGTGTTGGCTAGAAACGGCGAGATTAGCGATAAAATTTGGCGGCAAATATTGTTTCAGGATGGCCAGAATTAGTAAATCTTTTCTCAATTTTAACTGAATTAATTGTTTCGGTAAAATGTAGTGTTTTTCACCTCTAATTTTCGGCAAAGTGAACAAAAGTCATCTATACTCGAATGGTTTTCATTAAACTCTAAGTTATGAATTTGCCAATGAGAGATTCTGTAATAAGCCACTGCTGAAAAGACTAGTATATTTGTTCGGCGGTATATATAATTCAATTATCATGACTTTTGTGGTTCATGTAGCAGTTTTACGTTTTTCTTTTTCCCTTGTGGTTGGAACCTGCCTGTTTATTTTCGAATCAGTTACCTCACACAAAAATGTCAATGTTTTCATAACAATATGTACATTTCAGTGGGTGTATAAGGAAGTCATGTGGTGTCCACATCAGATTTTTTAATTTCCATAAAGGTGGGCGTTGATTTCGCGTCAAATTAGGCAATTTAGCATCCAAATTTGAGGAAAAGTGGTAGTTTTAGATTTCCAAAGTTTAGAATCTCTAACTTCAATAGGAGTCGAGTTCTAGAATTTTCTGTAATGATTAATTGGTTTCCAGCGCAGATCTACCTCGTAAATTTATAAATCACTGTCAAGATTCTCAATGAATTCAAATTCAATTCAGACTTCGAAATGTGCGGTTGATCATCGTTTCTGAATTAGCAATATTTCTGCTTTTATTTAACTCTGTTTACTTGACTTCTAGAGTATGGAGGACTGTTTTATTGGATTGTTTCGAGAATATTAGTTGATTACTGATTTTTATGGCACAAAAAAAAACAGTTTTATCCAACTGTTTCCAGAATACTCATTGAATAATATGCGTTCGTTGACTAGAACCTGTTCATGACTTTACGAATTACATTTTATGCACAAAAATTCCGACAACTTTCATAAAAGTATTATTACTGGCTCTATCATTAGCTTTTTTTCAAATCTCTATAGTGATTGGTCGTATATAATGGCCAATGTATTAGTATTTTTGGTCTTTATGAATACGATTCACGTAAATATCTGCAAAACTAAAAGTGACTGAAAGACCAAAAAGAGAAGTGCACAACTAGATGTTATGACAGACCTATATACCAATTTGCAACATTCTACATTCAATCGTTTTTGAGTTATACGAGATAAACACACATACATCATACAGACGTTGCGAAAAAACGTGTAAAACTGTCGATATCTCTAAAAAAAGAGCTCTTGGCAAGATCAAAATTTAAAATGTACAACTAGACGTCGTGACAGTCACAAATATAAATTTATAATATTTTATGATAATTTGTTTTTGAGCTATTCCAGATACGAAATCATTTCGCAAGTCAGAATTACAATGCTTCCTTTTACAAGGAAGTAAAAATTGTAACATTTGTTGTACTTATTTTATCTTTTTTTACGAGTATAGAAGTAAAGGTGAAGCATTATGTACAAATTGCAAATATTTTAATTAATATTCCATAATAATAATGGTGTTTCCTTTACTTAAAGATAACTTAAGCAACTGTACCAGTAACCCATTATCATTGTTTGTAATGCACAATTTTTAACCTTATGTAGTGAACAAAATGAACTTCCAAAGCTGCTTTTTTTTTTTTTTTTTTTTTTTTTTGGGGGGGGGGGGATTGAAGTGAAATATAAAGTATGAAGATGGCAACAGCGAGGCAATGAAACATAAAAGGTAAAGAAAGGTGACAGAGCAGATAACTGTACAAACATTCAGTGATGTAAAAAGTTGTATGAAAATGTATTTTAAGGAAGGAAGTTCTACACTTTTTTTTTTTTTTTTTTTTTTTCAATGAAGTGTTTTATCGTGATTTTTATGGTACGTGTGTAAATGTCAGTGAAAGTCATTTACTGCTTCTCAACTACTGAATATGAAATATCATTTCTATTACAGGCGTTATTTTAAATAGAAGATAGGCTTAAAATGTTTAGAGTTTATTGAATTGAAATAATAATAATAATTATATGAAAAAATTATGAGCAAAAGCAACACAATGTTATTAAGTTTATGTGTACAGAATGTCTTATTTTTATTGTAAATTATTATTTAAAACAAATATATTATATATAAAAAAAGGTACAAAATAAATAAATAAATAAATAAATAAAAATAAATAAATAAATAAATAAATAAAATAAAAATAAAAATAAAAAGCTTCGTATTTGAATTTATATAAGGGAGTTTAGGTAAACATAGTGAAAACAGGCAAATTTAGAATTGTAATTTATTGTCTGCAGACATCTTTTTTAACACTTTCCAACAAGGTTGAAAAGTGTTAATGATTTCGGTTTGTTTGGTCTGTCTGTCCGCACTCTAACTGCCATAAATATTTATGGAATTTCTTGAAACTGATATAGGTTATTCAGATTCGCTATAGGATGTTCCCTATTGAAAATGGAGTAAATACCATTCATGGTTTGTGTACAGGGACACCCGAAAGTTTTCCAAAGCATTACGTTCTATATGAGAGGTATTTCTATAAACCATATTTCATAACTTTACTTTACGCAAATCTTAATGAAATTGAAATGTTGTTATTTAAGTTCACTAGTTCACTGCTGAATGTTTTCTATAGAAAATGAAGTAAATACCACCTTTGGTTTGTGTACAGGGGCACACGAAAGTATTCCAAAGCACTGCGTTTTAAGAGAGGTATTTCTATACACCAAATTTTAATAACTTTACTTTGCACAAATCTTAATGAAATTAAAATATATTATTCATATGCACAAAAGGATGCTTTCTATATAGTATGAATAGTATTAACATTTACAGGGCCATGCGAAAATATTCAGTTACATTAAGGGATATTACTGAAAGTCTGCTGAAATTGCATTTTCATTTACATTAAACGTTTTTAACACGTTCTAACAATTTTTAAGTGTGAATATGATTTGAATTTGTGTATCTGTCTGTCCGACTGTCCATCTGTCTATCTGTCCGTCAGCCCGGCTCCAGTGTCCGTAAATATTTTCATAATAAAATAAAAATGATATATGTTATTCATGTTTACTATGGTACGTTTCCTATTTAAAATGACATTAATAAGTCCCGTACAACTGGTTTGTGTACAAGGACACTCAAAAAAAAAAAAAAAAAAAAAAAAAAAAAAAAATGGTAATGCATTGCGTTTTAGGACAGATATTTAAGTGAATCACATTTAAATAATTTTCTACTACAAAAATTAGGATAAACTGACATTTATTCTTCATTTGCTAAGATAATGTTTTGTATTGGTTAAGATAAGGTTAACCTTCAAATTTACAGAGTTACACTAAAATATTCAGATACGTTAAAGACCTCAATAAGAATCTAAGGCATGCATGCGTTAAACAATTTTAACACTTTCCAATAATATTTAAGAGTGATTATAAATTCAGTTAGTCTATCTGTATGCCTTTCAGTCCTTCTGTCTTTCCGTTGTGTGATAACGTGTTCAAAGAACACTGAAAGGTATACGATACAGCAATTATGTACAGTTGGAAAGTGTTAATAATATATACGCACCGCATGATTTTCGTTCTTAGTTTCTTTTTCTTCTTTTACTTTTAGAAAATTAAATTTCTCACTGGCAGTTTCTTATGTTATTTATCAATTTTTGTATATGTTTGTATAGTGACTAATCAAATAGTGTTTAATGATGGTCGTGTTCTTATTACGCACCAGTATGTTACCGTTATTTATTGTAGGCAAACGTTTAATTTGGTGATATTTTCCATATCTACATTTGTATTATATCAAGTTTTTTTATAAAAAAAAAAAAAAAAAAAAAAAAAATGTATTAGAATAGGGAAAACATCTAAAGAAATAACCGAGATTTTTAAAATTTTATGCAAAAATTCTATCCAGATTTAATAAAAATTAGTTTTATTTTAGCGTCAGGCGAAAAAGATTTAGTAATGAACATTATGATTATGTTAAACAACTATTGCTATAGCGCTTTAAGTTAAGCCCAGAAATTTTTAAATGAAATGTAAGAAACATCAACGTAGACCAGGTTTAGATTTTTAATTAAAAACATGTTTAATTGGTTGGTTATTTGGGAACGATACATTTGATGATTTTTAGAACTTAGTTCTATAGTAACTGGGACGTTTTTTGCCAATAGTTTAATAACCGCGACCACGATAGCCATTTAAACTGTAGTCGTGATACTGCAAATAATAATAATAATAATAATAATAATAATAATAATGAAATATTTATATTAATCATATAATTATTTATTTTAGTTAATGAGCGAAGCGAGTCGGAGGGGAGGGGCAAAGCCTCTCTCGGGGATTGGTGAGAGAACGAGCAAGGGGCAGAGCCCCCCTGGTATATATACTTTCAAATTAAAACTAATCAGCAAAATACGCTTACGATGGTGTCGTGCTCCAAGCGCACGCATCTAAAGCTCACAGTAGAGGAATCGTGTTTGAAGCTCACATGCACCAATATCTCGTGTTCCAAGCGCACAAATATATTCACCCCTTTCCCCAACGCATCAACTTGACATGTGGGAAAAGACTAATCCCTTTTTCCGAAGAGCAGAGGGGGGGGGGGGGGGAGGTCGAGGAAGATGGTTTTTGAAGCGCAATTCAGTTGAGTTATTTTTTGAACTAAAGCAGGAGCTAGGAATTAAATTATTAAATAAAATTATTTTCTGCTTATTTACATAAATTTAACAAAAATACTTTCGGGGGTGGATAAAAAATATATATCAGGAATAATGGTCCGAAATATTTGTTCGTGTATTTATTTAACGCAGTTTTATTTAATAAGTCAATCTTAAGTACTATATGTGTTTTATATAGAATTCAGATTATATATAAGACTACACATAATTTGTGGAATGTCTTTGTTATCAAAGTTAATTGTTGTAAGTATTTTTTAACTAGAAATCGGAACTTACAATACGCAGGTACAGTCTGCAATAAATAAATAAATAAATAAATAAATAAATAAATAAAATAAAATAAAAATAACACCCCCACCTAAATTATCAACATATTGATAAATCGATTTCTGGTAAAATATTAGTAAGTTTATAATTCAAAAGTTATGATTGGAGTATAAATTTGGCAGTCAATGTTAATGAAAACATACATTGTTATCAAATTTTAGTCTAAAATAGTGTGAGTGCCACACCAATTGGTAAAATTGTGTATATTTTAATGTAAAATTTTATTTTAGATTATTTAAATAATATAATTTTAATTATTTCTTTGTTCTGTAATCATGACAAAAGATATCTTTTTATATTACAAAGTATATTGAAATAGTTTTTCTATTAAAAGCCCAAAAAAATGATATTGAGTAATCTAAATTAATTATTAAAAAAATATTTTTGATAATTAAATTAGTTTTTAGTTATTATATATATTAATAATTACTTTTTTTATATAATCATTGATTAAAATAACTTTTTATATAAATAATAATTTCGTGATGGTAGTTTAGGTGTTAAAGCCGACTGAGAACATGAGGGTCGACAACCATGACCTCGATTTGAACCCGGCACTTCCTGTCTACCAGTTTGGAGAACAGAACTTCTCGGCTTATTAATTAAAAGTTCAAATAATTTTATTCAGAGATTACAACTAACTTAATTATAATATTTTAATAAAATTTATTTTAAAAGTATTTTAAAATAAATTTTTCTATTGAAAGCAGAAAAAATTGTATTAAGCAATCTAAGCTAATTTAATTATTATTATTTATAATACGTTTAGTTTTTAGATAATTAATGAATTTAGTCTGTCTATTAGAATATTTTAAAAAAAATAATTTTAATTAGATCCTTAACTATCTTTTTTTTTTTCATAATTATTCACAGAAAATAAAATCCTTTAATATTAAAAGTGATTTTAGATAAGTTTTTTCTTTTGAAAGCAGAAAAAATTGTACTAAGGAATCATAGCTAATATAATTATTAAAATTTATATTTTTGATAATTCACTTAGCTATTAGATAATTAATTTACTCTTTCTTTTAAAGTTTTTTTTTAAGTAAAATAATTTTAGTTACTTACTTACTTTCTATAATCAATTATAGAAAAAAAATATTTTTATGTTTAGCATTTTGAATTAGGTTTTTCCTTTTAAAGCCCAAACAACAATATTAAGCAATCTCAATTTAATTATTTTAAATTTATATTGTTAATAATTAAATTATGTTTAAATAAAATGTAATCTTAAACAATTTTTTAATGAATGTTATTTTTTGTATATAATCATTTATATGTTAAAAAAAAAAAGTCTTTTTGAATTAAAAATATTTTGGTGGTTGTGGTTTAAGCATTTAAACACATTGACAACATGCAGGTCCTAAGCCTGGCTGAAATGCCTTTCATGAGTTTTTTCTAAGAAGGCCTATCCTGTATATACGCGATTTTCAGAGAAAACCATGGAAAATTCCGAATTTCTAGGTTAACAAGCGGGAACCCGGCAATTCCAATTTATCAAGGCCCACGAGCGGCCGAGCGGTTCTGTGCTCAAAGCTGGTAGACCTGAGATGACAGGTTCGATCCCAGGTCCGTGCTCATCGGCTTAGTCGTTCGGAGTTTTCCGTGGTTTTCTCATAAACTTGCGTAAATATGGGCTAGGACCCTTAGAATGTTCGCCATGGAAGGCACTGCCCCTCGGGCCTAGGAACCTAGGGTAGACAGTCGGCCCTATTCCCAGACATCAACACTAACACTAATCTGTCAGCTTGGAGAGCAGAACCGCTCGGCTACTGAAATATGCCTTTTAATTAAAAGTCCAAAAAATAGTATTAAGTAATTTCAATTAATTGTAAAATATTATATTTTTAATAAATAACTTGTTATTTTTAATTAGAATATTTTATTGGATGATTTTTTAACTAGCTTTTATTATTATTATTATTATTATTATCGTTCATAGAAAATAAAATATTTAATAATATAAAAAAATTTTTAGTAAAGATTTTTCTATTAAAAGCCGAAACAATAATACTAAACAATCTCAATTAATTTAATTTAGTTATTAAATATGTATGTATATATATATATATATATATATATATATATATAAATAATAGATAACGTAATAAAATTTAATCTTAAAATTTAGCAATTAATAGAACTAAAACAATAACAGCACACTAAAATATAGAACTGAATTTAACATAGAAGAAAGAATGACACAAAAAGTTGCGATATAGATAAGGAACCAATGAGTTACCATAGTAACTTAAAATACTTACGCCGACCTGAAGGATAATAAAAAAGGACCATTAAACTTGTGAAAGAGAAAAAAGGTAATAAACCTCATATTCAATTGGATATAAATGCTTAAAATTAGAAGCATACTTTCAAGGGGCGCATACTTCATAAAGCAGAGAAAGCTGCAACGATTTCGTAAAACGATATTGCTAATCATAGCAATTTATATCATCTCACGCCCCGATCAATGCAGCAAAAAACCATAAAGAATGAGAAAAAAGTGAAAAATTAAATTAAAACAAAGAATAAATAAATATTAATTAAAATCTTAAAGGAAACCAAAGTGATAACATGAAATAATCAGAGTAACCACATGGAAAACAGTTAACAGAAACTGGAAAAATGGTTGATGCGAAAACCTAAATTGAAGTTAAAATAAAAGCTCGACAGATATCGATTAATCGAAAATACTTCAGAACAATTACATTAAAGATAAAATACACAGAGTAAATATTAAATGATAATGTTAAAATTAATACTAGTAGAGTTAAATTAAATCGTACCAAAAATATTAATAATTAAATCGTTTAAGATAAGGACTGAAGAATGAAGGTATAAGACAACTGAGTACAAGCGCCATCTTTCGGTTAGCTATAAAAACATTAAATCGGTTAAATAAGATGTATTGACTAAAAGATTAAGATAATTTAGAAGTGTTAACAGCAAGATTAAGATAATTTTTAAGATTTTTATTTTGAAGTCAAATTATTAAGTGTTAAGTTTTAAGAAGACATAATTACAAGCAATAATGCCAAAGAGCACACATATAAGGATAAGCATTATAATGCGGTCATCAATAATAATTAAAATTTAAAATTTAAATAAAAATATTTTTATTTTGAAGTCAAAGTATTAAATGTTAAGTTTTAAGAAGAGTCAATTACAGGCAATAATGCCAAAGAGCACACATATAAGGATAAGCATTATAATGCAGTCATCATAAATTAAAATTAAAAATTAAAATTTAAAAGATTTTTTTTTTTATTAATATATATAAGATTTTATTTTTGTTATGCAAATAGATGGAGTATTCAAACTTAACAAGGGAAGCCTCAAGTAGCCAGAAGCACATAGTAAAATTTAATGATAAAAGAGTTCAAAATTCATAGTATCAACCAGAAAAAATAAGAATGTAACTTACAGCAATCCCCCCCCCCCCACTTTTTTTTTTTTTTTAAATTTTATTCAGCATCAAACCCTCCCAGCCAACCAGCCAAACAGCACCACCCTTCCTCCTTAATCAAACATCTGCCCACCCATCCACCTGATTTTTTAAATTAAACCTTAGTAGTTTTTTTTTTTTTTTTTTTTTTTTGTGTGTGTGTGTGTGTGTTAGACAGAGACCCTTTATGATAAACAAGTGAATAAATAAATTTTTTAGGATAACCCATTTTTGTAGCAACATTAATTATGTGAGAGATATTTTTGTTTTTAAACCTATCTGAACAAAGATTATGTATACGAAAGAGGTGATTGAGAATAATATTTCTGTAGACAGAGATATGAAGACAAGAGGTAAATTGTGTAAATAAATTTACTTTGAAACTAAAATCTTGTCTTTTGTCATACAGATCGGTATAAATTTTACTACCATCAAGTTTAAGTTTTAAATCTAAGAAACTATATATATATATGTTAAATTAGATTTCTAGATTTTTTTATTTTATTTTTTTCATTTATTTTATTTTTTAATCTTTAATGAAAATATTTAGAAAATAGATTTTTCAATTAAAAGCTCAAATAGTTCTATTGAACAAATTAATTTTATTATTAAACATTTTGATTTTTAATAAAGGCAATCATTTTTAATTATATTTTTATATTTAATAATTCTTTAATTATTTTTTCTCTATAATCTCCCATAGAAAAAAATATTTTTATATTCAGGGATGAGATTTGCAGAAATATAAAAAAACTGAAACTGTACGCAAAGGCAAGACAACTAGAATTTCAATGACAAAATCCATTATATTAGAGTAATAAATATCTATTTTAATCTTCAATGCATAAAGAAAGAACAAATACACACCAGAAATATAAAAAATGCTGAAAAAACTAAAAAAAAAAAAAAAAAAAAAAAAGCTGAAAAGCTAAATGTACAAAAAAGCTTAAATCATCTGAAAAGCTGAAAAATCTCATTCCTGTGTATTAAAGTATTTTAATACACAGAATAAGATTTTTCAATTAAAAGCATCCATATATATTTATCTATTTATAAAACAAGCAATAACAATGATTTAATCTTAGCAGAAATGTAAATCATTTTAAAAATATTGGAGAAATGGAAGTATGTAGCTAAGCTTGTAACGCTAAGCAATGGTGTTTTATCCCACTTTTGCCTACATTCTAAAGCATGTGCGCCTGCTCTATTTGAGATAGAGTTACGTGCGCTACGGCCACGGTCTATTTTAATCCCACCTGTCAAGTTGATAAGTCGGGGAAAGGGGTAAGTATATTTGTGAGCTTGGGACACTAGATATTAATCTATGTGAGCTTCAAACACGATTTCCCTACTGTGAGCTTGAAGCATGTGAGCTTCGAGCACGGCGCCCTTACGATCATATCTGACAATCTGCCCTTATAAAAGCTTAATGATTTTGCTGTGGCGTCATGTATTCCGAGAATTACGTAATATACGGGCCGTATTCTTCTGTAACTCAGAATCGGAATCTTATTCAGAATGCAAATATTCCGACTGTCATTCTGAAAAAAAATATAAATTTCGGGAAAAACACCAAACTTTTCTAGCATAGTAATGATATATTCCGGGATTGGTATCGAAGTTAAGGTCAAATGACTACACGAGTGTCCTGGGCCAGGGTGGTGTGCCCTCCGTGGGGGGAAGGGGGGGGTCTTTCTATGGGGTTCAGCTTGTATTTACGTAGTGAGATATTCCGATCTGATTTTAAGTGACATGAATTCTATTTCTTTTCGAATTCCGAAGAATATGGGACATTTTGAAAAGTACTGCTTTGCAGGTATGAAAAACTGTGTATTTAAGTTTCACACTTCAACAACAGGAGTGGAAGATTTTGCTCGGATATATCGCTTTGTATATGCGCAAAAAGGCGCGGTTAAAAAGGTGTGATATCTAATTTTAAAAAACCCCAAATGTATAAAATTTTAGTTTAAAAAAAAATAGATATTCTCAGAGTAGCTATTACTTCTATATATAGCGCCATTTCTGTAACTCCTCTTTGTCTTCTCAAATAAAAATTCCGGATTTGTTTGCAAATAAACAACACTTTAATCTAATATTTTCTTAAGCTTTTAAACTTATGAAAGCTATATAGATCTTTTAATTACCCTATATATAAAAATTCCCTCTAATTTAAGCTTTTTACTTTTTCTGTCTTTAGTATAAGGAAGTGCTGGATAGACTTCTGATTTTCGATAGATTTATTTGTTTTGAGATTTCCTGCACAAAATTTGAGCATTTTTAGAAAGTATCCGTTCGTCCGCCTGTTTGTCTGTATTATAACCATTGGAATTTTAAATTTTGAGAGTTAGTTTTTGATTTATTTTAATTGTGTCTGTATTAGTTTCTGTGCACATTTACATTTATAGATTAATAATAACTCATAGAAGATTTTGATTCCAGTAGCAATGAAAGAAATGCTTTTTTAAAATGAACTGTAAATGAAAATTGACTGAAAGTTGACACGCACACACATCATACACACACACACACACACACATCATACACACACACACACATCATACACACACACACACACAAATAATAATAATAATAAAAAGCTCAGCCACACTTTAGGGGGTAAATATATCTTAGAGTAATAAAAGTATCTGAAAATATTTGCTTATTTAATTTCATTTAAAGATTCAGCATGGCTTCCGATCTGGATAAAATTAATGAAAGTAAATATTTATTCATTTACATTCACTTTACAACACAAAAATTGGTATGCCTACCAATGCTGGAATTTAGTTAAAATGTGAAGATATCCTTTTATAATCAGTTCCAATTGTTTATTACAATGTAAAAGAAGAGATAAAACAACACTCATCAAACTCTGATAGAGTACAAATACTCATTCAGACCTTTAGGGATAAAATATAAAGTTATAGAGAATCTCACTCTATCTTCAATGGGATAAATGAACAGAATTTACCATGTAAACATGAGCTGAAGTTTCATTTCGTGTGCTGTTGTTTACACGGACAAGAAAATCTGGTTTCTGCCATGTGTTCGTTACACGTGATTTGTTTGTTTATAAGTCTATTATCAAGGAAACATAAAGAAATAGGATGTTTCCATCAAGGTCGATTATTGGGAAAACATTGACATAGTATTGTCATAAATTACAGAATTATAAGAAAGGACAAATACTGTAACAAAATAAAATTAGGATATTTTGAATGTAATGAAATTAAAGAGAAATAAATATAGTATAAGATTAAAACTATACAAATAAACACTACAAAATTCATAAATACATGCAACAATTGTTTAGAATCGAAATAAGTAAAAGTTTCATTCCTCACCAGTGAAAGAAATAATCTGGCGGGACACTCAGACGATTTTACTGCATTTGAATAATATAAAGACAAACTACAGATTAAGTTATAAGATAATTAGTACTGCATATGAACTGAACGTACTTTAAAAGCAGACGAAAATAGTGTTAGAAACTGTTTTATTTGACATATACTTCTCTGTGAGGGGGATTATCACCCTTCTCAACTCCTCGTTTGAATATAGTATTTACATTCATAAAAAATTAATGCTGTTATTAAATATAAAAGTTTATTCTAAATTATTCAAACAACTTTCAAACACATTAAATATCATATTCAAAATACAAAGTTTAAATTCTCTGTAATTATTTCTTTTTTAAGTTACATTAATAACAGACATAAGCGTAAATCAATCGCTAAAACATTCATTTTCATATTCAAGGGACATCAAAATGCGTAATTAAAGAAAAAAAAAATCAACGTTGAAAACTGTGTTTATAATAATATATTGTCTACCATATAAGCATTAGAAATTAGTTATTCTTCATAAAGAGATTTCCTAGACTTGGAAAATTACAATAAAACACTTCTATCAATTACATTCCATTGAGAAGGACGTATTTGCCTTATTTAGGGTAGCTCTGTATATTAATAAATTGTATACACACCATATAGTATACATAAATTTATACGATATGAAAAATACATAACACAGCCTGAAATGAACTTTCATCAATTTCCAAGTATAGCCGTATTTTTTTAGAATTCTTTTGTGTATCTCTGTAAACCAATGATGAGTGATTTTCATATCCCATAAGAATCATGCTTTTATGCATATAAAAAATTTATGCTCATTGTGTTGTCTTTAATGCAGTCTAAATGCGTTAAATTGTACCTACCAGAAATTTCACCCATAGACGTTATGAATTTAAATTCTGTTAGATGTCCCTGTACACGAAACATTGGTTCGATTTCAATAAAAAATTTCAAATGCCATCTCCATATGACAATGACATAGATCTAGAACACTGAGTGAAGATATCACAAAATCAATTTCTTAAATATCACCCCAAAACAATACTTTCTCACCATTATATGGATAAGAATAATTAATAAAGAGAAAAATAAATAAAAATCTGGAGTGACTCCACTCGACTTTCCGAACATTAAGTAATTAACGGTCATATAAATAAATTAAAATAAGACACGTCATTAATTAAACAAAAGTGAAAATTATAATTGGTGTTTGAGTATTTTTTTCCATTGTTTAATTTTACGCTATTGCATTTCAAATAATTTGAGCCCATAGGTAATAATCATAAAGAACTTTTCGTTGTGTCCCTGTAAAAATTTATAAGAGCTAGATTCACCAAAATCTATACAGTTTGTACGACATTGACTTATAACATGTGTATAAATTTTCCGCTTAATCGAATAAGGCGTTTAAACGCTATTGCACTTTAAAAATTTCGGATCCATAGGCTATAATGATAAAGAATATTTCTTTGTGTCTCTGTAAAAATCTATACGTGCCAGATTCACCAAAATATATGTAGTTCATGCAATGGTGTGACTTATAACATGTATATAAAATTTCTGCTCAGACAAATAAGGCGTTCGGACACTATCGCCCTTTAAAGAATTTAGACCCATAGACCATAATGAAAATAATTTCTTCTTTGTATCCCTGTAAAAAACTGTAAGTCCTAGATTCATCAATATCAATAGGGCTCATGCTAAGGTGATCTATAACATATGTACCAACTTTCAGCTCATTTGAACAAAGCTTTTAGGCGCTATAGTGTTCACTCAGATTCATACACATAATACATACATCATCGTAAAAATAGTAAAAATGGACTCAGGGGGCCTCAAAATGTATAGAAACACCAAAATCTCAAAGTCAGATTTTTGACATGATTACAATACTTTCCTTACATACGTATGCTCGGAAAGCAAAAATAAGTGGTACACATATTTTACCCTTATAGATGTCTTTTGTAATGATCAAGTGATTGATGTCAAAATGATTACAAAATAATTGGAATAGTTAATCTAAAAATCTATTAAAAATTAATAACGAATTAAAAGAGCGCAAATGAAAGGTAATACAGAGATTCCAAAAGTAATAAAGAGAGCAAAAACTCAATTTCGATATTTTAACCCAAGAGTATTTTCTTTGACCAAGTACAGCAGGAAAAGTACAAATAAAAGTAATATTTTCTCATAAGCTTTTATGATACATAAAGTGTAGTTTTTTGGGTTACATTTTTGAAATTGAGTTTTTGATATTTTTTCACGTTTCCATAAGTCAGGTTTTTTAGCTGTTGGTTTGTGTGTCTGTGAATCTGTTATCGGCATAATTGAAAAATAAATATCAGCTAGAAGTTCAAAGTTTAAACTATCAGTATTCCAAATCACATCATATAGGTATGCTACTTGAAAAAAAATTATTGAAATCGTGAAAATGGTTCGTGTACAGGGACATTCAAAAGTATTCAAATAAATTACATCTATAAGCGAAATTTCTGTTAAGTACAGATTAATATATTTAGATTGAACTAAACGCAATGAAATTCACATGTATACGTTACACATGCAAAAACACGTTTTAAATAAAATAAGGTATGTAAAACATTTATTCTTTAATTACAGGACCACACAAAATAATTGTGATATATTTGCGCTATATTTACAAATGCCTTGAAGTGGATTTCAAATTGTATCACGCATTCCATCTGAGCTGTATTAATTTATGTACCTTGTCTGATACGTATATATAATTTATAGATAATATACAGGGTTTCTCAAAATTAATCCAATTAATTTCAGATAGTAGCTTAGACGGCGATTCTCTGATTAATTTGAAACAAATTTTAAATTTAATAATATTCTTAATGTTTTATGGGCGTAGTTAAAATTTTGTCCTATAAAATTATTTCTAAAGCTTTTTGAATCGTAGCGTAAAGTACACTAGAAATGTTCAATGGAATAACTTCATACGTTACAATGTAAATTAACTATAATATTAAGTCCACAGTTATCTAGGGAAAGTCCAATTACCTGCTGTCTTTTTTTTTTTTTTTTTTTTTTTTTTTTTTTTCCCGCGTTATCTATCTTGAGTCTGTCTTTCTAATTGCTTATTTTATGATTTATTAGAATTCTAATGAAATATGTTTCTAGTTGAACTATTGTTTCGTCTTTGTATGCAATGTGTCTAATCTCTTTTCATTTTAAGTATTTTGTTCCCTGAATGATACATGAATAAAACATTCGTATAATTTCTGATACAGATAATTGTTATTTTCTCTCTTTTGATAAACCTAGTATACATCGTTTTACATTTCGTTGCGTCAACATAGAGTGTATTATTGCAATGTCCTTTTTAATGCCTAAAGGCCAGTTTTCTAATTGATCATTTAGCTTAAGGAATAATAAGTTAACAGAATGTGGGTATCCCCCCCCCCAAAAAAAAAAAAAAAAAGTTAAAAATATTACACATGTGCAGTAGTAAGGAATTAAGGTCAATTACATTTTTGTGGGATGTAAGCCTGGGTGGAAATATACTCCATGAAGGGTCTTTTAAGGGGTCCTAGCCCGTATCTACAAGTATATGTATATGAGCGTAAATGAATAAAACTCTTAACTACACTAGGACTTAAAACTTTACTTTAACTTACTGGGGCCCATGCAACATTTCACGCCAGAATAAAAAAAAGATATGCTATAACAGTATGACAATCTTGGTTATACATCCCATCTAATATCTTAGCAGAGTAATCAACAATTGTATGGAGATGGAGCATGATTTCCAAATTCAAGGATCACATTTTTGCATAATTACATAATTTATGGTAGCAAATTCCCACAGTCTTCATCGGGCCTTATCATATCCATATCACGGTAAATTGCAGCTGATAATGCGGTCTCACGTCATATGTGATCCAACAAATAATTTACTGAAATCTCGCCCCGAACTTTTCACCCTCGAACATTTATTTCCAAGTGGAATATGACTAAATAATAAATAATTAATTAGTTTAAAAAATGAAAATATAATACAAACGTGCATTGAGTATTTTTTCGACATAATTAGTTTCCACTGACGAGATTTTTCTTTTAATTTCAATATGAAACAGATGAACATAAAAACTATTCTCGATAGAATAAATTGTGAATCAAAGGTTTATTGCTGTTAATAAAAAGGAATTTTAATTATACACTAAGGGATTAAAAAAAAAAAAAAAAAAAAAAAAAAAAAAAAGCCGCACGGAAAAAAAAATTGATTTATACTTTTTTTTTATTTGAATTAACTTCAAAACTAATGGTTGAAATAAATATAACTGTAAGGTTTGCATAATAACAAAGAGATAAAAGTGATACCTGTGTATATTTTTGATTTAGTAACTTGCTTTATTACACTCTACCAAGTACTTTATAAAAATTTACATAAAATTTTCGCTTTAAGCATAATATAATAAACATATATTTTGTATTCTATTATGATTTATTATATGAAATAAGCATGTTATATTTTAACATGTGAAATAAAACTACAACCAAATCTCGTTAACATGAATCTCAAGGGGAATAAAAAATTTATTTATGTTAATGCTATCAGTAACTCAGAAACTAATCTTCATTTTGACGGGGATTGTGGAAATAGTTCATGTTAAAAGTAATTCACGTTAAGCGTGTTCATGTTAACGAGGTTCGACTGTATTTATTTGCTAAATCTAAAAAATTACTTAGTAAAAATATATATTTTGCATTGGGTAATTCCACCTTTATATGGAACTAATGCTTTGACACGTTGAGCGCCATGTCAGCCATTCTAGATATTTTGTCAAATATCTCTAAAAGTACTGAAGGAATCCTTTTGAAACTTTAGGAGTGTGCAGAATATGTTATACTTCAAACATTTCAGTAAAAGTTTTACCCTGAAAGTAAAAGTAGTACAGTCAGCCAAAAAAAAAAAAAAAAAAAAACGCCCCCCCCCATCTAATTTCGCCGTAAATTATCGTAGAAACATGCGACTGGTACCGATCAGTTTGTAATAACGTCTAGTTTATAATGTTATAGTTAGATTTTACTTAGGGGGTCGTCTACATATTAAAACTGACATCAACTTCATTTTTTTCAATAGTAACCCCCTTTTTTTATAATTTATTTGAATTCTTTGGATCAAATCATCACGGAAAATGGTATAGTTTATATATTTCGCTCAATTTTTCATAGAGTTATAAGCTGTCAAAGTTTGGGGATGCTAATGTTAAATGAATGTGACAAACATTAAATCATATCTTCCAAAATAATTATGATATTTGAATTCTGTTTTTTTTATTCGTTAGAATGAAGTCACCCAAACATATTCCATGCAAATTTTTGCTAAAAAAATATTTTTTGAATTATGAAAATTATTAATAAATTCATATTTGAAAAAATTATGAATTATGACCTATGTTAATTTTTGCACGAATAGAACGGGCATCATCAAAAACATGGGTTTCCAAATTTACAGCTCGTTCCTAACATTATTTTTTGAGTTACAGTGATATTTCACTTTTTATTCCTGTTAGGGGGCCGTCACTTGTTATAATCTGTATCCTCTATAAGTGAATGTTTGTATATAATTTGACGGAAAACTATTTTAATTTACCTTTATGTTATTTTTATTGTTTCCTAAGCAATATTTCGATGTTTATTATACAAATTGGCATATTTTTGTAAAGTTATCACAATGTAGGCGAGGGATTGTGAAAGAATATCAAAATAAAAGAAGCCCCGCCTCTGATTTGCTGAAACACTATTTAAAGAAAAAAAGATTAATTTGCATATTCCTATTTGACTCTATATGTGACTCTGGTATGGATAAATCACAATGGTATTTACTACATCGATTATTGAAGACAAAACTTAAATGATTTAATTACAAATATGCAAAATTATTTTGTTTTATATTATAAAGTTTTAGAAAATTTGTGAAAAGGCGTGGCTTACTGTACAAGAGAGGAATATATCCGATCCTGATATGTTAAGTCTTTCTTCATAAGTATTAAATATCTTTTTCTAGTTTGATCCAAAGAATTCAAATAAATTATAAAAAAGGGGGGTTGCCATTGGAGAAAATGAAATTAATGCCAGTTTTAATATGTAGACGACCCCCTAGGCAAAATGTAACTATACCGTTATAAACTAGACGTTATTACAAATCGATCGGTACTAGTCAAATGTTTCTACGATAATTTACGGCGAAATTAGGTGGCGTTTTTTTTTTTGGCTGACTGTACCAATAAAAAATTAACACGTTGAGAGCCATGTCGGTGTCTGACAGTGTCAAATGACATAAAGCCGGTCAACCATCGGTGGTTGACAATGTAAAATAGGATATAAAACTAAAAATATTACATTGTTTTAAGTAATTTTTGAAAATGTATTTATTGCTTAATTTTTATTTATTACGGGAGGAATCACTATGGAATTTTAATGGATTTTAAGAATTCGCGTGGCGCTCAACGTGTTAATGCGCAGTGGCATAGTATTATATAGTTTTGTAAAATAAACTTCAGAAATTTTACTGTGCCGAATATCATAAATAACTTTTTCAAGTTATTGCAAAGTTGCAGGCTACAAATTTCAAATCCTCCTACCCTTTTATAAACCTTTTATATAAACTTATCGTGCGGATTGCGATTAGCAATTTTCAGGTCTGGTAAAGAAGAAATTCTACGATAGTCTTAGTCTTCGTGGGATTTAACTTAAAGTGAAAAAAAGTTGTGATTACTTCAGAATTAGAGGTGCTCAAGGGAGTAGAAAGGTAAATTTAACAATTTGAATTAAATAAACGTACCACAGACCCCATGTAGCAAGGTACATTATCATTATGAAATAGAGATTGTGAAAAAGTCTAAGATACCTCCAAAATAGTCGGTCAGGCATCACTTTTATAATGGCCGTGTTTTATTTCGAGTTAAAGGATTCCTTGTGCATGAAAAAACGCCCGATTCTTTGAAAAGTTATGGACCTCTGTACCGTAATATACGGAGAATGTGTTACTGTTTTAAGAGTATAATTTTCATTAAATCGGTCACCTTTTTGTTGTCCTATTAGCTTGTTTCTGGCAGCTCGAAATAAATTAAACTTGACTCATCAGAGAAAACCAGTTCAGCCCAATAATTAACTGATAATATTTTTAATTTTTTGGTCAATTGATGTCTTTTATTATTATTATTATTATTATTATTATTATTATTATTATCATTTTAATAATAGCTTTTTTTTTTTTTTGGTAGATTTTCTCGTTTTTAACCTGCTTTGTTTAATTCTTGCTGCACGGTTTAAAAAAAAAATTATTGTGCTATAAGCACATTTTTAAAAATCTTTTCTAAGGCCTGAACATGATACAAATAGATTTTGTAAACATTTGCATTTTAACTTGCGGTCATCTCGCTTAAATGAGCAACGTTTCCGCGTAAAGTCAAATTTTCAGTTTAAACAGCCAAAAAATTTTACATCTTGCTAAAAACAATCTCACCAATATTTCATTGACACTTAATTCCTTTGCCATCTGGCGTATTAAAATATTTTCTGAATTTTATTTTAAAATTAATATTTTTCGTGGTATCGTTAATTGCCTTATTCTTGTTATTTTTGAAATATTTTCTAAAATTACAATTTTTCTGACGGTTAAGTTTTTTTTTTTTTTTTTTATTTTTTTTTTTAATCACTTCAATAAATCTTAAAGTGTATGTGGAGGACTACGTAATAAAATCTGTCCGAAAATTTACTTTTTTTATACAGTAAAATCGACGGTTGCAGGAAGAGAAAGGAAAACATACAAGTGCGGCTTTTCTTTTGTCCCTTGGGGGTAATTATGATCATTTATTATATTTTTAAACTTTTTACCTTCTCTTACCCATAAGGTAGAGAAAGTATTGTTTTTGGGTTAAATTTTCAACATTGAATCTATTTTATTTTTTTATTTACACGTTTTGAGGTCCCCTGAATCCAAAAATCATATTTTTAGCGGTTGGTCTGAGTGTGTTTCTGTCTGTTATCAGCACATCTCAAAAACAAGTTATAGCAGAAACTCCAAACTTGGTATTCTAAATGTGTATGATATAGGGATGCTACACAAAACTTTTCGTTGAGATCAAGAAAATGGTTCGTGTACAGGGACACCCAAGAGAATTCAAATACATTGCGTCTATGGAGAAAATTGCAGGTAAGTACAGTTTAACTTGTATAGACTCCACTAAACCAAATGAAACGAATATATATATATATATATATATATATATATATATTATGTAAAAAGATGTTGCGTGTAGAATATGTTATAGAAACCATTCGCTTTTCATTTACAGGGCTACACAAAAGAACTAGATTATAGTACGACAATGCTTGAAAATATGATGGAAGTGTACTTCAGATTGTGCCGTGTGTTATTAATATAGGATTATATTTGTGTCCTCCACATGATGTGTACATAACTTTTAGAAGATATACAGGGCTGCCAATATTTAAGCCATAATATTCTTTTTATTGTTAGTGGAAGTGCTTTACTATATTACCATGTCCAGGAAAGCTGCTCAGGAATTGAAATGAATTCCACATAGCCATATGGTAAATAATGTATTTTTTTAAGCTAAACATTCATCGCTTGTTTTTTTTTTTGTATATTTAGACGTTTTGAAGCTTTCTGAATACCGAAGTCAAGTTTTTAACGTTTGACTTTTGTCTGTGTCTGTTAGAATGAATTAAAAACAAATAATTTCAGGTGATCCAAATGTTGTATTTTGAAGTTAATGTGTTTATTGCTAGAAAAGTTTGATCAAGATTGATAAGTGGAAGGAATGTTGTTGTGAAAGTTGTCTGAATGATTTTAAATGAACTTTTGAATTTGATAACAGATTCTAATTCTATGTAAATCTAGGTACAGTAGTGAAACGTGGGGTTGAGGGGAGCGGCAGCCCCCTCACATAGAATTACTTGTCAAATAAAGCTGCTCCGAAGCCTAATTTGAATTGTTTTAACATAGGTTTGCATAACAATACTCGTTATCTCACCCCTTAATCTACAATCTGTATTTATAGTATTAAATTTCAGGGTAAGAGAAAGTCATGTGAGTGACACACAAGATTATTATTATTTTTCTTTTTCTAATGAAAATAATTATGTTTAAAATAATTAGGGAGTAACTTTAACTTTTCAAGAATTAACTCCCCATTAAATTTTTACTTCTATGGCTTCTTTATTTGAAATTAATCAGGTTATAATTACCCCACAAAAAGGACAGAATTACAAAAAGGTTGGGGATAATTATATGACCAATAGGAAAATTATAAGCCTTTTGGATTTCAGTTTATAATGACTAATATAGATTTTGTTCAGTACTGCACACAATTCTAATATTTTTTGTTTGTAGAATTACCTCACAAAATAAATAAATAATACAAATGAGTAGTTTCTATTTATTAAATCAACTTACAATAAAGTGACATTTTGCACTAGAGGTGATGTAAATTATTTAAACAAATGAAAATAAATGTCTACGTTTATTCAGAAACAGCAGTTTCCCATGAAAAAACATACATAAATGTCCTGCTCTCCATATTACTAACAGAAACCAGTATTGCTAGATTTTGCGACTTTTTTATTCAACACCCACCACTAAATTTTAAATATAACTGTTGACTAACCACTTCGAAGATTAATCGTCTATTACGTAGTATATCAAATATCACTTCTCAAAATTATTGGTGGCTATTGTATAAAAAAGTAGCAAAATCTGGCAACACTGAGAGAAACGTGGGTAGATTTGATTTAAATATTTCATTGCAATACAGAATATTGTTTAGCAATGAAATATAAAGATCAAATAATAATAATAATAATAATAATAATAATAATAATAATGAAATCTATTGTAGTAATATAATTTACAGATGAATGTGCAATTAGTTACTTTTGTCGAGAAATTTTCGAAATAAAAGGCGATAAAATTCAATAAATAAATAAATAAATAAATAAATAAAATAAAATAAATAAAAAAAACCTGTTAATTTTATCTATGAAAATTTGAGAATATTTAAAAACTATTTCATTTTTAAACTTTATTTTGAGTTCCTTTTAACAAAAATACATATTTTGATAAATATTTCCATTAATCTTCATTTGATACGCTATTTCTGTTTTACATATTGAGCCCACCAGCGGCCGAGCGGTTCTGTGATCAAAGCTGGTAGATGTGAAGTCTAGGTCGTCGGCTTAGCCGTTCGGAGTTTCCCGTGGTTTCCTCCGAAAGTTGCGTAAATACGGGCTAGGAACCCTTTGAAAGACCCACACGGAGGGCACTCCCCCTCAGGCCTAGGACATCACTTTCCGATCCAGGCCGTATGATCATGCGGGTTATAGACATCTACGACATCCACTTACATTTTTGCATCTGGAACAGTCGTATGTAATAAAATTAGGAAATGAACGATCGAGCTAATTAACAGAAAGTGTAAAGTACAATTTTCGATCAACAAATGTCGGTTATAGTCCATATTTTTCTTTCAGTTTGCAAAAACTGAAATGTAATGTTTAAAAAAAAAAAGTAAAAATGTAACATTTTAAGTTAAAAATGTTTCGGGTCGGAAAGGGCTATAGCAGTAAATTGGCCTTAATCCCCACAACCAACCAACCAACCTGTTTTACATGTTTGATTTTTTGACCTTATTAAACATTGTGAAAATTTTACAATGCAAGAGAAACATCAAGTCAAGTCAACGATAGGCTTCGGAGTACCTGCATTTGGTCGCAACCAATGCTTACCTCCAACGAAAAATGCGAAAAACATAAAAATAATTTTCCATAAAATAATTAAAAGCCAAATGGGTGAATTTAGAATTTTGATCTCTGAATAAATCTCCGCGTGAGCAGAGACCAATCAGAGTGAAGCACCAGGAGTTAAAGGAAAAAAAAAAAAAAAGTAATAATAAAATAAATAATAAATAAATAATAAAAAAAATAATAATAAAAATAACTCCTTGAAAAAACCTAAGTGTAACAGTGAAACTGTTACGTGCGTTGACGAGACGGTCTGGACGGCGAAAAGGAATTAAGAGTTGAGCAGGGCGCCCCAAGGGGCACAGGAAATCGCTCGGAGTCCCGCAATTAATAAAAAAAAAAGGGGGCCATACAATTTTTTTTTTCCTATCATAAGAGAAACATGTGATTAAATCAGTTATTTATCCACAAAAGCCAAAATAGATGTTTCCAAGAACAGTTATTATTAGAATCAAAACTACCTGTATTCAAACCTACCTGAATCACTTGATAGCAGAATTATCTGTATTGAAAATAAATATACAGGGTGATGTGTATGTCATTCTCGTATTTACAGAAAATAAATTGTCTCTTAAAGTAGTGTCGCCATCTAGTAATATAATCACAAAATCAGAATATTTCGCCACTGAAGTGAAATGATATGGACATTTATAAAAATAAATATCTCTATCTCAAATGAATGAATTAAAACTACATTTTTACGTAGTTTCACTATAATTAGTAGAAATCTAGCCAAGAGAGAAATAAAAAAAAAATTCTAGATAAACCAATAATAAACATGACGACATTGCTTTCACATATTTGAACTTATCACATATTTGAAAATCGTTAAATAGAAAATATAAGCTTTTGAGAAAAAACTGTCTGTTTTACTTAGGTTCATTTTAGACTGTACTGCCTAATAAAATTTTTTTGTGAGAAAGTTAATAGTAATTTTAACTGCAATTTTTTTTTTTTCTTTTTTTTGTTAACGTTAGCAAAAAAGACTCTCATTACTCTCATCAAGTTTAGTTCATAGTGTCGCCATCTATAGTTATATAAAAGAAATAATATTATTACCAAAAATTTAAAAATTAACGGCTCTCATAAATGAATGAGAATAACATTTAAAACTGATTTTATTTTAATTTATAAGTATCTAATATTTAAGCCTTTTACATTGTCATTTTTTTTCAATGTAAAGTTCAAATTTAATATTAACTAATGTTTCTTTATAAAAATGTCAGTTTAAGAAAGAGTAAACAAAACTGTTATTTACTTTAATACATTTCAAACAAGGTGCAGGTGTTAAGAAGGTGGATGGACTACAAAGTTACAAGAACTAAGTGAAATGCCTTCCATGTAAGGTCTTTTAAAAGTATCCTACCTTGTATTTACGCGAGTGTCGGAAATTTCGGGGAAAACTTCGAAAGGCTAGACGTGACCTATGATCGAATACGACACCTCCTAACTACCAGCTTCGAGACCACTCGGCCAATAGTAGAGCTTTCAGCAAAAAAAAAAAAAAAAAAAAAAAAAAAAGAAAACATGAAAAAAATTATGAATTTGCATAAAATTCAAGACATATTATTGTCGATAAACATTAAAATAAAACGTATTAAAAACAACTTATAAATTACTAAAATATATGATAATGATTTCCGCCTTACTTTTTCTTCTTCTTCAAATTAATATTAATATTTATGTAACTTCTATTTAAAGTACACTCTTAAATTCCTTAGAGCCATTTGGAGTTCTTCGTGGTTTCCTCCGAAACTCACGAGAATACGGACTAGAACCCCATGGAAAGAACCCTACGGAGAGTAGCCGCCCTTGTCAAGATCCCAGGTGCAGACAGTTGGACTTACCTGGAACGCCATAAAAATCCCAATACAGGTTGGTTGGTTGGTTGTAGGATTTAAGGCCGATTGACTCCTGATGTGTCCTAGGCCTACAGGAGGAATGCCCTCCGTGGGGGTCTTTCTAAGGGGTCCTAGCCCGTATTTACGCGAGTTTCGGAGGAAACCACGGAAAACTCCGAACGGCTAGGTCGATGAGCGCGACCTGGGATCGAACCCGGCACCTCCCATCTACCAACTTTGAGCGCAGAACCGCTCGGCCGCTGGTGGGCCTTAAATACAGCTTTTAAATGATAATGGCCTTAAATACAGCTTTTAAATAATAATTTTAATACGCCCCAATACAGCTTTTAAATGATTGTTAAAATTTAATCTGAACCTTGTACAATAATATAAATCTCTAAATAAATCAGCATTTTTTTTTTTTTAATATGGAGAAATAAATTTCAGCCAGTTAATGAAATTTTAAAATAAATTCATTATTCATATATAATAAATAATGAATGAAAGTAATGAAATAATGAATATAATAAAAACTGAATATTTTATGATAAATTCATATTTATTTATAATAAATTCATTATTATCTGAGGTGGTGTGGGGCATAGGGATTAAGGCCAATTGTCTGAGCTACGGCCCTAGGTCTGGGTGGAGGGCCCTCCTTGTGGGTTTTTAAAGGAGTCCCAGCCCATATTCACGTTATTATCATAAGATGTCAAACAAAGTGTTTTAAAAGAAAAGTTAGCGAAAACAACAAAAATAATCTGGTGTGTCACTCACACGACTTTCTCTTACCCTGAAATTTAATACTATAAATATAGGTTGAAGATTAAGAGGTAAGATAACGAGAACTGATATGTAAACCTACGTTAAAACAATTCAAATTAGGCTTCGTAAGAGTATATGATAATTAGTTAAATTAAAGAGTTTTTAAGATAATTAGTTAAGAAAATTAGTTAGTTTTGTGAGGGGGCTACCGCCCCCCTCAACCCCCCCCCCCCCGTTTCATTACTGCACCTACAATTATATAGAATTTAAATATTTTTTTAAAATTAAAAGTTCACTTAAAATTATTCAAACAACTTTCACACGCAACATTCTTGAAACTTTTCACTCTTGATCAAACTTTTCCAGCAACAAACTTATATTAACTTGAAAATACAGCTTTTGGATCTCCTAAAATTATTCGTTTTTAAGTCACTCTAAGAGACACAGACAAAGATCTAATGTTAAAAATTTGACTTCGGTAATAAGAAAGTCTCAAAACGTGTAAATATACAAAAAACAAGGGATGAATATTTAACTTTAAAATATATATTATTTACGATATTTTTATGAGGAATTCATTTCAGTTCCTGAGCAGCTTTCCATGACATGACAAAATATTATAGTAAAGCTCTTCCACTAACAATAAAAAAGAATGTTATCGCTCATATATTTGCAGCCTTGTATATCTTTGGAAGATTATGTACATACCACATGGTGCACCTAAATATAATTCTATAGTAATAACACACGGCACAACCTGAAATACACTTCCATCAATTTTCAACTATTGTCGCACTATAATCCAGTTTTTTGTGTAGCCCTGTTAATGAACAGTGAATGATTTACCAACCATATTATATACGACACATGTTTTTACGGATATAAAAAATATATATTCATTTCATTTGTTTTAACGCAGTCTAAAGCTATTAAAATTTACTTACCTGCAATTTCCCCCATAGACGTAATGTATTTGAATTATCTTGGGTGTCCCTGTACACGAACCATTTGCTTCATCTCAACGAAATGTTTAGTGTAGCATTCCTATATCATACACATTTAGAATATCAAGTTTAGACTTTCAGCTACCATTTGTTCTTGAGGTATGCTGATAACAGACAGGCATACACACAGACAGATGCACAGGCAGACACACACAGACCAACAGCTAAAAGCATGATTTTCGAATTCAGGGGATCTCAAAACGTTTAAATATAACAAAAACTCGCTTTCAAAAATTTGACCCAAAAACAATACTTTCTTTTCTTTATGGGTAAGAGGAAGTAATTAAAAATTGATCGAAAATAGAAATGAATAAATTCGAAATGAAAAATTGAATAGAGTTGAAAAAATAAAGCTGTTAAAAATTACAATAGTACATTCGATCTTACAATGGTATATTCTATTATGTTTATTCATTTACCACAGAAAAAACTTAGAAAAAATATAAAGTAGAAAGTAAGAATCATATGGATTTTGTTTGAGAAAAAAATGCGGTTAAAATATCCTTATATACAGCTAAAAATTTAGTTCAGTTTGAATGACGTTAGCTCATCGGCCTGGCCTTTGAGCATTTTCGGAGGTTTCATTCGAAACTTAATAAGGGCTATGCCACCTTAGAAAGACCCCCCCCCCCCTCCCTCCCCCTGCCGAAGAAAATCACCCTGATAAAAGAAGTTTAGCTCATTTCTTTTCCCCAAAGTTATTATAAGCAATAATTATTGAATAATGCACTAAAAAGATTAATTTTAAAGAAAGGGTTTGTTACTGATTCCTTTAAAATTATTAAAATCGTACATCGTTCAGAAGCATGTGAAAACAGAGAATTTGGGATTTGGATGTTTTTAAATAACAATTCAAATAATAGAAAATTAAAATATAACTTTTACAACTGATAGGTTAATTTTCCAGTTCAATAAATAACGAAGTCTTAAAAAATGAATTTTGATTTCTTTTAGAGTAGTATATAATTTGTTTTACTTAACAAAAGTAATATTGGTTTAGCCCGTTAATAAAGATTAATTAATTTTCAAACTATATTTTTTAATACAACAGTAAGCGGTATAAAATTATTATATCACTCTTAAAGGAAAAAATCTGGTGTGAAACAACTACACGATT
This sequence comes from Salticus scenicus, assembly GCA_963930645.1. Lineage (NCBI taxonomy): Eukaryota > Metazoa > Arthropoda > Arachnida > Araneae > Salticidae > Salticus > Salticus scenicus. Next base: position 206,980,223 of record OZ005654.1, read on the forward strand.
TCCATTATCCATTATTGCACGTATTTTATGCATTTTTTGGAGATGTGATCAGAAGACATAAAATTGACCTAACGAAGAAGAAACCTAAAATATATCCGGTAAGAGAAACTTAATAAACGTTTAAAGATATGCAAATCAAAGTTTGTGTATACAAGTTAAAAAATAATGAAAAAAAAAAAAAAAAAAAAAAAAAAAAAGAAGGAAAAATCATGCAGTACGCATTGATTAGTAACACTTTCCAACTGTTAAAATATCCTTATATACAGCTAAAAATTTAGTTCAGTTTGAATGACGTTAGCTCATCGGCCTGGCCTTTGAGCATTTTCGGAGGTTTCATTCGAAACTTAATAAGGGCTATGCCACCTTAGAAAGACCCCCCCCCCCTCCCTCCCCCTGCCGAAGAAAATCACCCTGATAAAAGAAGTTTAGCTCATTTCTTTCCCCCAAAGTTATTATAAGCAATAATTATTGAATAATGCACTAAAAAGATTAATTTTAAAGAAAGGGTTTGTTACTGATTCCTTTAAAATTATTAAAATCGTACATCGTTCAGAAGGATGTGAAAACAGAGAATTTGGGATTTGGATGTTTTTAAATAACAATTCAAATAATAGAAAATTAAAATATAACTTTTACAACTGATAGGTTAATTTTCCAGTTCAATAAATAACGAAGTCTTAAAAAATGAATTTTGATTTCTTTTAGAGTAGTATATAATTTGTTTTACTTAACAAAAGTAATATTGGTTTAGCCCGTTAATAAAGATTAATTAATTTTCAAACTATATTTTTTAATACAACAGTAAGCGGTATAAAATTATTATATCACTCTTAAAGGAAAAAATCTGGTGTGAAACAACCACACGATTTCCATTATCCATTATTGCACGTATTTTATGCATTTTTTGGAGATGTGATCAGAAGACATAAAATTGACCTAACGAAGAAGAAACCTAAAATATATCCGGTAAGAGAAACTTAATAAACGTTTAAAGATATGCAAATCAAAGTTTGTGTATACAAGTTAAAAAATAATGAAAAAAAAAAAAAAAAAAAAAAAAAAAAAGAAGGAAAAATCATGCAGTACGCATTGATTAGTAACACTTTCCAACTGTACGCAATTATTGTATCGAATAACTATATTCGTTGCCTACTTTATCGCACAACAGACAGAAGGACTGAAAAACATACAGATAGACTAATTGATTTTAAAATTACTCTTAAGCATTTTGGAAAGTGTTAAAAAGGCTTAACGCAAAAGAAAATGCAGCCGTTAGATTATAATTACAACTTTTAAACTCTCTGAATATTTTACTGTAGCCCTGTAAATCTGAAAGTTAATCATATCATATTCTATACAAAACAATATTTTAGAATATTAGTAATACATGTCAATGTTTTTAAGATTTTTGTAGTAGAAAGTTTTTTAAATATAACTTTTAAAAAATTCTGTCTTAAAACGTAATATATTGGGATTTTTTTTTATGGTTGTTGTTGTTGTCCCTGTAAATAAACTAGTTGTACAGGACCTATTAATGACATTTTAAATAGGGAACATTCCATAGGGAACATGAGTTTATAATTAAAAAAAAATTCTCAAAATATTCACGGATGATAGGAGCCGGAGACAAACAGATAGAAAAGTAGACAATCGGACAGACAGATGCACAAATTGAAATCATATTCCCACTAAAATTATATGAAAGTGTTAAAACGCTCATGTAAACAAAAGTGCAATTCCAGCAAATTTTTATTAATACCTCTTAATGTAACTGATTATTTTTGTGTGGCCCTGTAAATGTAATGCTAACCGTGCTATATTACATAGAAGGCACACTCTTTTGTGTATACGAATAATATATTTCAATTGCATTAAGCTTTGTGGAAGATTGTTAAAATTTGGTTTATAAAAATAACTCTCATGCAACACAATGCTTTGGAGTACTTTCAAGTGCCCCTGTACACAAACCAGTTAGAAATGTACTCTACTTTACATAGGAAACATCCGATAGGGAATTGAATAACATATTAAAATTTCATTAAAGTTTCTATACATTAAAGGTATTAAAATATGATTTATAGGAGCTTCTGTCATAGAACACAATACTTTCGAATATTTTTGGGTGTCCCTGTACACAAACCAGAAGAGGTATCCATCATTTTCAATAGGGAACATCCGATAGTGAACTTCAATAAAATATATCGGTTTAAAGAAATTCCATAAATATTTACGGGAATTAGAGCGCAGAAAAACAGACAGAGAGACAGACAGGCGGACAGAAGAACAGTCAAACATATACACAAATTGAAATTATATTCACACTAAGAAAAATGATAGAAAGTGTCAAAAACGCTTACTGTAAACGAAAGTACAATTCTAGCAATTTTTTATTAAAAGCTCTTAATATAACTGAATATTTTTGTGTCTCCCTGTAAACCTAATGGTAACCATGCTATATTCTATGCAAAGCATTCTTTTGTGCATATAAATAACATATTTCAATTTCCTAAAACTTCGTGGAAAGTAAAGTTATTAAAATTTGATTTATAGAAATATCTCACAAAGAACGCAATGCTTTGGAGTACTTTTGAGTGTCCCTTTACATAAACTAGTGGTGGTATGTAATCGATTTTATATAGGAAACATCCAATAGGGAACTTGAATAACATATTTCAATTTCATGAAGATATTGTACAGTAAAGGTATGACAATATGGTTTATAGAAATACCTCTTATGGAACACAATTCTTTGAAATACTTTCGGGTGTCCCTGTACACAAACCAGTAGAGGTATAAACTTCATTTTCAATAGGAAACATCCGATAGTGAACTTGAATAACATATATCAGTTTCAAAAAATTCCATAAATATTTACGGGAGTTAGCAGTTAGAGCGCGGGCAGACAGACAGACTGACAGATACACAAATTGATATCATATTCACAGGTATAAACTCCATTTTCAAAAGGGAACATCCGATAGTGAACTGGAATAACATTTCAATTTCATTAAGATATGTGTACAGTAAAGGTATGAAAATACGATTTATAGAAATACCTCTCATAGAACACAATGCTTTGAACTACTTTCGGGTGTTCCTGTATACAAACCAGTAAAGGTATAAACTCCATTTTCAAAAGGAAACATCCGATAGTGAACTTGAATAACATATATCAGTTTCAAGAAATTCCACAAATATTTACGGGAATTAGAGCGCGAAGAGGCAGACAGACGGACAGACAGACAGACAAACCGAAGTCATTAAGACTTTTCAACCTTGTTGGGAAGTGTTAAAAATGTTAGAAAGTGTTAAAAACGCTTAATGTAAACGAAAGTACACTTTTAGCAAATATTTATTAATAGCTCTTTACATAACTGAATATTTTTGTGTCACCCTGTAAATCTAATGCCAATCATGCTATATTCTATGCAAAGCATTTTATTTTGTGCTTATAAATAACACATTTCAATTTCATAAATCTTCTTGCAAAGTAAAATTATTAAAATTTAGTTTATAGAAATATCTCTCATAAAACGCAATGCTTTGGAATACTTTTGTGTGTCCCTGTACACAAATCAGTGGTGGTATTTGTTCCATTTTATACAGAAAACATCCGATAGTGAACTTGAATAACATATTTCAATTTCATTAAGATTTGTGTACAGTAGGACCGTATTCACCAAACTTCATTGATCGAGGATTAAACCATGGATCAGCAAATCCGAGAATCAAAGCTAACACTGGATTAAATTCCTACGGTATTCACCAACAGCCGATTACGTGATCCATGGATTAACTGGAAGAGAAATAAAAGCTTCGTTTTGATTGGCAAAGAACGAAGATAGCATTTATTCACCATTCGGCTTCAATTAACTAATCAATCGGATAAGAAGATTAGAAAGGGTAAAAAGCAAATTGGCAACACTGATACTCTTGTTTACTTCGCTTTTATTTACGCACGAATTAAGAATCAATTTTACTTTAGAACATTCTTAAAAAGAATAATCACGTAGACGACAACTGTTTACGCTACGATTTAAAATTTTGATTGTTATGATTAAGAGAATCTTAAAGCTATTAATTTTTTTTTCTGCCGATGTTAATGCATTATTCTTTCCTGTGGCAGATGACAGCCTATTATCTAACATTCGTATTAGAAATTCCAGGGTACCTTTATTTAATCGATAGCAATATCGAAATGCCACATTATCCAAAGAATCCAAATCATTTACTCTAATTTGATGCACTGTCCTTTTCATTCTTTCAAATGTTTCCAATAGTTCTAAGCTTTCAATATGATCTAGTGAGAATAGATCGTCAAAGTCAGCCATGTTTGTTATTTGTTTACGAAGCTGAGCTGCGGAGTGCGCATGCGTTACGAAAAGATCCGAGAATTTTCTCTGTTAATCCTTCGATATTCGAGGATCAAAAACGAAGTGTTAAAGTAGCCGATGAACTGCGGATTTTCGTTGGAGAATACCGATTTTCGTATGATCAAGCGATTACCGCTGATCCGAGGTTTAATCTGAGTGTTAAGAAGTTGGTGAATACGGCCCAAAGGGTATGGAAACATGGTTTATAGAAATGCCTCTCATAGAACACAATGCTTTGAAATATTTTCGAGGTCCCTGTACACAAACAAGTAGAGGTATAAACTCCATTTTCAATAGGGAACATCCGATAGTGAACTTGTATAACATATTTCAATTTCATTAATATTTTTGTACAGTAAGGGTATGAAAATATGGTTTATAGAAATGCTTCTCATAGAACACAATGCTTTGAAATATTTTCGGGCGTCCCTGTACACAAACCAGTAGAGGTATAAAATCCATTTTCAATAGGGAACATCTGATAGTGAACTTGAATAACATATATCAGTTTCAAGAAATTCTTTAAATATTTACGGGAGTTAGAGCGCGGACAGACAGACAGACGGACGGGCAGATAGACAGCTAAACCCAAGTCATAAACACTTTTCAACCTTGTTGGAAAAAAATAGAGTTATTTTTTGAAACACCAATTTCCGAGATCTAAAACTGACCTACCTAAGCAGTATATATGTTAATTTTCCTGTAATAACCACGTAATACACGAGAAAGGATTTCTAAAATGGATTTATGTAACAATTTTCAAGAAAATCTAGTTACAGTATTTTTTGAGATTCCAACTTTTACCAAAACTTGGCATACTCAATTATTGACCGGAAAAGAATAATTACATACAAACGGATATTTAAAAGGAGTAAATGTGACGTGTTCGAAAAAAAAAAATCCTTACAGCCTTTTTTAAAGGAACGCACTTGCGAGACCTGAAATTGAGCTATTTATACAGAACGCCTATCAATTTTCCTGAACTAACCAATTATATCATTCGAAAGGACATCTAATAGAATGTTTATATAAAAACTCTGAAAAAAAAATCCTTAGAGCCGTTTTTGAGATATGGACATACTCTCCCACTTCCGATTTCCGATGTCCCACTTCTTGATTTCCAACTTCACCAAAATTTCGAAAATTCATCTGTACACCAGATCTCTGTCAGTTCTGAAGTTTCGTACTTCTCTCTTATTAGTTTAGGAGATATGATAGCCAGAAGATTCCCCACATACATACACACACACACACATACACACACTGACCAATTGCCAAATACTACTTTTTTAGACTCCCGAGATCTTAAAACATGTAAATAGGTGAAAACTCGATATCGAATGTTTGGACCGAATACAATACTTCCATTACCTACGGTAGTCGAGTAATGGAAGAAAAATGACAACATTTACGATATATACGATAGATAATTGCAAACTCCTGGGTTTTCAAGTGAGGAAGCAAAACACACGTAATTTTAGGACTTTGTGTATTTATCGTTACACAGAGTGGGCAAAAAGTCCGTAAAAATTTTAAAAATTCATAAAACCCGAAAAAATAAACAAAATAAAAAACGGTTTGCAGATTTAGCATCACGGGACATCATCAGTCATTCCCATCGATAAGTCAAGGGATTTTTTTTTTTTTTTTTTTTTTTTTTTAATAAGGAAAAAAAAAGCCGATAGGTGGCGTTTCGTACATAAGTGAAAGAAAAGACACGCAAATAACTAAAATAATGTTACCAAATCATTTATTATAGCAATATGTGTTTCACGTTTCACATGTCCACCACTGCAGGTGATTACACGTTGTAGGTGTGTCACAATCACAAATCCAGCAACCGCAGAGTACAACATGTCCGGCTGTATACATGGCAGCTCTCGGCGGATTGCATCTTTCAATTTCGAAAGGTTGGATGGACGGGATCGATACACCCGAGATTTTAAATATCCCCATAGCCAAAAGTCTGCTGGTCACAGATCCGGAAACCTCTCTCATTTGCATATTTCAACTAAGTCGTTCATACCAGCCATCTGTCGGCTGTTTTTTGAATTATTATTATTATTTTCTTATCTTTAAAAAAAAAAAAAAATCCGTTACATATCAATGCTAAACCAGCAAACCGTTTTCTATTTTGGTTATTTTTTTGGGTTTTATGAATTTTTAAAGTTTTTACGGACTTTTTGCCCACCCTGTACTTCTCTGAGATGAAAATAGTCTACATTCATTATGGAAAATAATTTTACTAAATAATTTCCATGGCGTGAATTTACGTAGGAAAATATAGATGGTGTTATTTTGATGGCTTCAACAAATTAGTTTTCTTTAAAATTAAGTTAAAAATTAGTATGTTGTAGACATAAAAAACTTTGTTCTACATTAATACAAATTAAAGCGCCACCTACCATTTAATATGAAGAAATATTTAATTCTAGCTTCTTTTCATAATGGCTTTACTTATGCAGTTTGATGCAATTTTATCCAGAAGATGCTGAGATATAGTCGTACAGAAAATTGCAGAAGTTGAGTAATAAGAACGTGTTGCGTATTAGTTGATATACACTCAAATTTAATCGGCATTGATGAAATATTTTTTTAATGTATGCTTTTATTCTTGAATTTTGATATATATATATATATATATATATATATATATATATATATAATTATTATTAAATTAAATCTTCTATTTACTCGTGTAATATTTAATTTTTCTTCCTGTGAGATATCTGAATCATATATATATATAACTAAATTTTGTAAATTCATATAAATCTAAAGTATATAAATATACAATTTAGTTTAGAGCTAGTAAGAAAGCTATTCTTTAAAAATATGTTTCTATTTTTCACTAACTTATAAAAAATGTATAACAAATTACAGTTAATGAAAACTGCAAAATTTCCCCGGTTAATTTTTTCGACAATTATATTAGCTAAACTTGGTTAAATATGTACGATCAGAAATTCTAGAAATTATATCTTTCTATTCAGTTCCCCATGGATGAATTGCGAGGGCCAAATGGGGCCAACACTAAAGTCCCGAAAAATAATTCTCAGTAACAGTTTTTCTCCATAAAAACTTCTTGATATTCATTGGATACCTATAAAATATTAGATATTTGATAAAATACTCAATATTTTGTAAAATTTTCAGTATTTGATGAATTATTAGTATATTTATTAAAATATTTTTATAGTTTTATTACATTATGTTGTCTCTATAGCTGTATGTAAAGTTTTCTGAAAATACGGTAGCATTGGACTGAATACCCAGCTTGTTAAAATTAAATAAGTTTAATGAAAATTTTACTAAATACACATTTTCATTGTAACTAAAATCCTTGTATTTTGAGCCAGTTCTACTTTATCTTATTTTGAAGGGAGATAATTTTTCACTACTCTTAAAAATTTTAAATTACATATCATTTAATTTATAATCAATAAGTGTATGAATTTTGGATATTATAATTTGTTAAACAATGAACAGCATATTTTATAGTCCAAATTCTAAAAGAAATTCTGAGAATATTACATACAAGCATGCAAATTAAAAAGAAGAAGAAAAATATATATATATGTTTCCAACTATGTAATTGATTTCAAAAATATTTTTTAAATAAACACTATTTTAATATCAACTGTTTTTATATCTGCTAAAAAATGCAAAGTATTTATAGATATCTAAAGTTTTCGAACAAAATAATACAAATCGGAAACATCAAACCTGCACACAAATATGTAAATTATACACCATGCATTGTATCACAAAAATGAAACTGTATCACAAAAGAATAAAATCAAAAATAAGTGCGCACCCCAACATGTTCAAAAAACTTTATATCAAAATAATGCATGTAATATTTCCAGAAGCAATTATATCAATTGAGATAAAATATTTCAATACTTCCAAGAAACACAAATGTAAACATCCTTCTGTAATCATAAAAAAAAAAAAAAAAAACCTCAATTTATATAACATCAATTTTTCATAGTTTCAACTATTTTATTTTTACTTTAGTTTAAGTAATAATATTATTACGAAATTGCTATTTTTTATCTACTTTTTACAGTTAAATAACACAAAAATTACTATTTGAAAAACAGTGATCTTTCAGAAAAAATAGAAAAGTTAAAAGCTATTTTTTTTTTCTTTTTTGGCTTTACTATATATGGATTTGAAGAATTTTTTTTTTTGTGTGTGTGATGGGTTATAGACATTAGGAAAATCATCTTAAAACTTTTCTTTTTTCCTAGATGACTTCTTTGAAAAAAAAAATGAAAAAAAAAAAAAAATAATAATAATAACTATAGGGTTTGTTTTGTCACATTTAAATACAATAAATCTGTTATAATAACATTATGTAAATACAAATTTTAATTAAGGATAATTAAGAAATGTTAATATTTATACTGCAATAAACAAGCATTAATTTAACTATAAAGTTTAAACATATTTGGCTAAATTGAAAACTATTACTTATGTTACATTCATATCCTTTAAGGTAAATTTTCTTTATCAGTGTTCATTTATCCATTGTAAGTTGAATAAATAACAAAAATTAGCAACTAATACTTCAAGGCAGGAAAGCCGCATTTACCGCCTTAAAAATGCTAGTAACTGGCAAAAGATTAATTTGAGTAATAACTCTGGTTTAATACATAGAAAATGCATACGGTATTTACAAACAAATGTGGAGAAAAACTATTAAATAAATATAACTATTAAATAAAACTATTAATCTTCTCCTATTAAATAAAACAAAAACGTACGTTCATGTTACTCATACTCGCGGACAGCCATGTTTATTTTTTACCATGTTTTTATTAACTTCGATTCTTGTTTGTTTGTTTGTCCAGTACAAATCTTGCAATCGATTTTTAACTAACTTCCCGACTAGCTAGACATTTGAAACTTTCAAGACAGCCCAGAACACGGTGACAATACATTTTTTTAAATACTTTTAGTAAACTGTTTCAAGATCCTACTGCTTTCGGCAGTGTTTATATGATTCGACAGAAAATTTATTTAACTAACTTCCCGACTAGCTAGAGATTTGAAACTTTCAGAATAGTTCAGAACACGGTGAAAATGCAATTTTAAAATATTTTTAACCAACTGTTTCGGATGCCTGCAGCGTTACCAGTACAAAGCAATCGATTTTTCACTAACTTTCCGACTAGTTAGACATTTGAAACTTTCAGGATAGCTCAGAACATGGTGACAATACATTTTTTTTAATACTTTTAGTCAACTGTTCCAGATTCCTATTGCCTTCGGCAGCGTTTATGTGATTCAACAGAAAATTTATTTAGCTAACTTTCCGACTAGCTAGACATTTGAAACTTTCAGAATAGTTCAGAACACGGTGAAAATGCATTTTTTAAATATTTTTAACCAACTGCTTCGGGACACTGTTGCCTCCGACAGCCTTACGAGTACAAAGCTTGCAATCGATTTTTAACTAACTTCCCGACCATTTGAAACTTTCATAATAGTTCAAAACACGATAGCAATGAATTTTTTAAATACGTTTAGCCAATTGTTCCGGGTTCCGCTGCCTTCGGTAGCATTTATATGATTCAACAGAAAATTTAAAAACATGGTATATAAAAAGTTCTTTTCATTTTGCAATTATTTATAAAAAAAATCCAAATAGAATGTATCGGTCACTATGAAATAATGCTTGCCTGTCATTGGTCAACTTAATTCGATTTAACAGTTCGGTAAATCTGGAAGAAATCCGATCCATATTTCCGATAAAATGGTGTTAGGGTATAAAATGCATATAGTAATTTTTGGTGGAAACAGGTATTTTCGATATCGGAAAGTTTCAGAGTCCGATTCTTTGCGGATTGGTGCTTGATCCCCCACGTATAAAATTAGCAGGGAAAGGAACCTTAAGTAAAGTAGAAACAAAACAAATTCACAGATCTATGGTAACCTTTGTGTTAAAGTCAGCCATAGGTATTTATGCCCTAACCGTTAGTGTGGAAGTGGTAGAACACAAAATAATTGTCAATACCATGCTTCACTTTTAGCACAAAAAGTACTTACTTACACAAATTGTTATATTTTTCGTAAAATTATAGATGACCTTCAATTTTGACTTCCCAAAATCATAGATTTAATAAAAAAAAAAAAAAAAAAACACGTGTTTAATAGTTTTACATAAAGAACATGTCCTGAAAATTTAAACAAAATCAAAAGTGTTAATTATCCAGGACTGTCTCGTTCTTAAAATAACTGGCTCTCAACCCTTACACCTACATCTACACCCTAACCGATCATAAAACTAGTATGTTGTGGCCACCACAAGACTTTCTTCTATATTTTCCTATACATATTCAATCAGTAACAATATTTTTAAAAAAAAAAGATTTTTTTTTCCTTTTTTTTTTTTGTGAAAATTAATACATATTCAATCACTAACAATATTTAAAAAAAAAAAAAAAAAAAATAGAATTTTTTTCTTTTTTTTGGTTAAAAGTAAAAAAAAATCGATAACTTTGTTTTAAATTATCACAGATTTATAGTTCAACCATTCGTTTTAAAGGTATTGACGAGACCTTTCGAATGATACCCATCTTCAAAATTTACCCCCCCCCCGGGGGGGTACTTCCCCCCCAGGGGGGAAGCGATGCCCCCCATGCACAAAATTTTTTTCCTAGTTACGTACTACTATTATCAATAATTCATATTAATTTTACAAACACAAGTGTAAAATAACTCTTATTATGCACATTTATACGAATTTTTGTCCTATGCTGCCATGTTAAAAATTTAGATAAAATGCTATCACAGCGCCACCTGTTGAGCTATTGATCCCCAAATATAATCAGCAACAGTTTATGTCGGGGACCAACTAAATACCAAGTTTGGTAAAATTTCGTTAAAAAAAAAAAAAAAAATTACGATTATTTTTCTAAGTTTTTTTTTTGTTAAAAGTAAAAAAAATCGATAACTTTGTTTTAAATTATCACAGATTTATGGTTCAACCATTCGTTTTAAAGGTATTGACGAGATCTTTCGAATGATACCCATCTTCAAAATTTAACCCCCCCGGGGGGGGTACTTCCCCCCCAGGGGGGGAACCGATGCCCCCCCATGCACAATTTCTTTTTCCTAGTTAACTACTACTATCATCAATAATTCAAATTCATTTTACAATCACAAGTTTAAAATAACTCTCATTATGCCCATTTATACGGAATTTTGTCCTATGCTGCCATGTTAAAAATTTGCATAAAATGCGATTACAGCGCCACCTGTTGAGCTATTGATCCCCAAATCTAATGGGCACCAGTTCATGCCAGGGTGCAACTAAATACCAAGTTTGGTTAAATTTCATTCATATGTTCGTGAGATACAGCGTCCACAAAAAAATGATACAGACACACAGACAGACAGACAGACACACAGACAGACAGACAGACAGACAGACAGACACACAGACAGACATTTTCTAAAAACTATTAATTCGTGTTCAGGACATCCCAAAACGTGTAGATCCGTCAAAAAACGGAGGTCGAAAATTTTCGCGAATCCAATACTTTCTCTATATTACATATAGAAGAAAGTAATAAGTAACTTAGCTTTTCTTTTATTAACATAAGAACTCATGTATTTAAAAATAAAAAATAAATAAAAAAGAAGAAAGAAAGAAGTGAAAGAATTAAATGGCAGTAACCAGATAATAAGCTGAAATTTTACTTTTATTAGTTCCTTTTGCGCAACGCTTTATTCTATTACCAAATATCGCTTTCATAAAAAAAAAAAAAAAAAAAAAAAAAAAAGCTTTCATTACTATTTAATAATTTTTTTGGCAACGTATTCAATGTTTAGTGTTGAAAAATCTTTGCTTTTACTAGGCGTTCTTAGGTTAAGAACCTTTTTATATCGCGTATTTTAGCATTCCATGCTGTTTCTGATTATAGGAAGCTGTAAATCATGATGCTGGTGAATGTCCAAAAATAATTAAGAGGGCACTGTTGTGGAGAAGCTTTCAACTAGGGCATTACCACCGATTACTTGAAATAACCCCGACTTACTTTCTGTCATTTTAGTTTTCCGTCAAACAATAGATCGACGAACTAAAAATATGAGAAATTCATCGAAGAATTTCTTCTTCAATATTTTGACCCACTCTACTTTTTAGATTCCATGGAACTGTTCCTAATATAACCTTCAGTGATTCCTACTTGATAAATTAAGCATTCTATCTGAAATTTAATGTAGGTTTCTGTTATAAGCAAATCATATGATATACCTCAGTGAATAAAGGAAAAAATGAGTGAGAATCTTTAAATATCCGTTTAATAATGTCACAGCAGAAGTTTAGCTAACTGTCTGAATGGGAATAATTATTTCAATCTAGATCTTCATATTTAAATAAAAAGTTTATCTCTCACTGTTTTTTTTTTTTTTTTTTTTTAACCTTTAAATGTATAGCGATGTAGATTTGCATCATGCGTTTAAAACCTCATACACTGGTTTTCCTAATTATAAGGACACCCGTTTTTCCATATTAACTAAACACTGAACACTGTTGTTTAAACAAATATATTTTTTAATAATTTGAATTTCATTAATAGACGATGTTTAAAAAGTTTTATCGTTTTTTTTTATCTTAAAAAACTTTAAATACGGTTAAAAAAATGATTTTTCAGGTGTTCACAATTATAAGGATAGCTCGGATCTTAGTAATTTTTTTTCAGTTATTCTTTAAATTATTATTTTATGGGGTCTATTTTTAGGGTGAAACAGTCAGACGTTCTTTCTGATATATATATATATATATATATATACATATTAATATTAATATTCAATTTCAATACCATTTCATACAGCATAGATGATATTCTGAATACATTTAAACTGTTTAAAATTGCTTTCCACTTGCATGCTCTTTTCTAATATGATACGTTAAGGTTTTTTCAACTTTTAGATCACGGGAAAGGCAATAATACAGAAGTTTCTTTCTTCAAACTATTTTCTATTGCTCTAGAAGTAGAGCAAAAATGTAAACCTTCTCTAAAATCTAACAAAAATCTGAGAATTCCACGTTTAAAATTTGCGGATATTCTCTTGATGTTCATAATAATAGAAAAAATTACTAAATTCATTCTGCCTTCAGTAGAAACAGTTCCCCAAAGCACCATAGATCCACCTTTAAAATGCCCGATTCATATCTGCCTTTAAAAAATCTGCTCTGTTTTTCGCTATCTTCAGATCGTGCCAGTAACTGTTAAAACCATTTGGTTAATCAAGAATAAAATGTTTTTCATCCGACAATGCAACATTTTAATATTGTCTTTATTCAACTTTAACGCAGACGTTCTTTCCCCCATTAAATGCTTATTGATTATTACAGGTTTTTATTCATTTTAACATATTATTATTTATTTTAAACATACATAAATGTGGACCCCAACCTTTCGTAAAAAATTACGAGCAAATTCAACAGCAGTCATTTTGAGTAGAACAGTAAGAGGAATTATGAGTCTTCGATCTCCGTAAAACAACTCTGATTTTGCATCAGATCTCTCTCCTATCGAACCAGCAGTTCAACGTTTCATCACATTTCCTTCAGCAATTTTAGACCTTCGAATTTCATTAGAAATACGGCGGATTGAAATTATCCCTCCTCTTAAAAAACACATTTATCATACCACTACATGAAAGTTCTTTTTTTTTTTTTTTTTTTTTCCAAGGAATTATGAGTAATGTCCGTCCAAGAAAAATTGAAGGCTTATATATGAATTAATCTAGCCCAGTAGTTAACAAATTCGCATGCCAGCTGTAATTTATCCGCTAGTAAGTTAAATAAAACAAAAAAAAATCTTGATTGTCCCAAAATTATGAACATCTAAAAAGGTGGAGAAAAAAAATGTTTTGCACTATTTTTTATTAATTTTGTTTCATATTAAAAAAAGTTATAACAGTTTTGGTTTTTATAATACTAGATATATTAAGTGCACTTAGTATAATCTTGTTCACAATTATTTTTACATTAGTTATTTCAAAACATAAAGTGTTCTTATGAATATGAAGAGTGTATCTCTCTATGTAGCAACCTTTGCATAGTTTTTTTTTTTTTTTTTTTTTTTTTTTTTTTTTAGGACTGAGGGCCTATTAGTCTCAATCTGTGATTTTTGCGTTGTCGATTTCGATAGTTGGACATTTGTCGAAATCTAAAATTTATCGAAAATATAATTGAATAATTTGAAAGCGATGTTATAATTTGAAAAAAGAAAAAAAAAAAAAAAAAAAAAAAAAACTAATATTCCTCTGTTCTAAACTAAATTCTGCTTTTGCCAGAATTTCATCAAAATCTTTTATTATTATTATTATTATTATTATTGAAAGAAAAAGAAAAGAAAATTAATAATAACAATATGAAAACAATATGAAATAAAAATAACACAAACGTGAAACAATATGAAATAAAAATAAGTAAAAAAATGAATTTAATGATTTCATGTTTTTGTTTTTCGGGGGCTGCTCATGCATATAGAAATGCGTATTAAAACGAGTCGAAGAAGGAAGCGAAATAAGTATTGAGTTATATTACGATAAATACGATATATAATATGGTACGATATATTAGACCTATCGTCCAGGGTTAGTATTCATTTTCGTTGAAAGAAATAGTTTGTTCGTTCGGTGCAACTTGCACATTAGTCCCGTGAGGTACAACTTTCACATTAGTCCCTTGAGGTACAACTTTCACTTTAGTCCCGTCAGGTACAACTTGCACATTAGTCCCCTTTAAATATAGTGATTTTTTTTTTTTTTTTTTTTAATGTTACCAAAACTTTTTTATCGTTTCCGAAGGCAACTAGACTCTCTGATAGTTTATTTCTTTATGTGTGAAATTTTTCATTGTTGGTGCGCTATCTGAGTACAATTTAATTTCGGCGCGGGTGTTACGAATTACGATTGTTTATATAAAAAGTAATAAAAACGTAGAGGAAAAATTGTTTTTGGACAGAAACAAGGTAAGAGAACGAATAATATTTATATTTTTGTATATACTGATGATTTTATAAAAGAAAAATGTAGCCTTTTTTTTTTTTTTTTTTTTTTTTTTTGATGATGTAGAAATATATCGATATGTTTTTTTGAAAAAAAAAAAAAAAATGTGGAATTTTTTCTTTTGTGTATTTTTCCCATTAACTACATCCATTTCCCGATTGATTTCAAATGTTATTTATTAAAGATAAAAATTCCTTCATTTAAGGTTAAAGCACCCTTACTTTATTTGAACTTAAATGAGTGAAATAATATTGTACACGAAAGTTGTGGACATTATTTTCGAAAAAAATATTGAAGGATCAAAGAAGAAACTGATTAACTGTATTGTACACACATACACAAAGCCCAAGTTACTTCTGAAGTCTGAAG
Organism: Salticus scenicus; assembly: GCA_963930645.1. NCBI lineage: Eukaryota > Metazoa > Arthropoda > Arachnida > Araneae > Salticidae > Salticus > Salticus scenicus. Next base: position 206,996,002 of record OZ005654.1, read on the forward strand.
CTAGAGAAAGAACATTATCATTGTGGGGTCCCCTTTCATTTGAAAGAATTTTATTAGGTTCTATACACATAAAAACTTAAAAAAGTACTACAAAAGTTATTTCCAAAAATGAATTAAAAATAATCTGGTGTGGTACTCACACGACTTTATCTTACCCTGAAACTCAATACCATAAAGGCATAATACCATTAAGGGATAAGATAACGAATACTGTTACACAAACCTTCGTTAAAAACAATTTTAAAAAGACTTCGAAAAAACTTCATTTGACAAATAATTGTGTATGCGGGGGGCTACTGCCTTCTTAACCCCCCCCCCCCGTTTTAATATTGTACTTACATTCAAAGAGAATTCAAAAGCTGTTATTAAATTTAAATGTTAATTTCAAATTATTAAACTTTCAATCGCACCCTTCCTTGAAACTTATGAATTTTGATAAAAAATTATAAGTAACAACCTTATATTAAATTCAAAATACAACATTTGAATTGCAAGAAATTATTTGTTTTTAAGTTATTCTCATAAAAGTCATAGACAAAGATTAAACGTTAAATACACGATTTCAGTATTCAGGGAACCTCAAAACATGTCAATATACAAAAAAGCAGTGCTAAATATTTAGTTTTAAGAATACTTTGTTTATCACATGGTTATGAGGAATTAAACTTAATTTCTGAGCAGTTTTCCAAACATGGTAAAATATTATAGTAAAGCACTTCCACTAATTATATTCAATAAAACAGAATATTTTCGATTAACTATATGCAGCACTGCACATCTTTTAAATATTATGTACAAACCACATTGTGCACTTAAATATAATCCTATATTAATAACATATAGCACAGCCTGAAATGCACTTCCATAAATTTCGAAGTATTTTCCCACTGTAATCTTGTTCTTTTGTGTAGCCCTGTAAATGAACGGTGAATGATTTTCATACCATATTCCACATGAAACATGCTTTTATACAGTTGTCTCATTAGAATTCCCTAGCGCACAATCTGTCATTTTCTGTAATCTACCATGCATTTTGCTGTGCAGAACATTCCAAAAACAGCATACATTTCTTTTACTTCAAAAAGTAAATTTTCTCAGAAAAAGATTTATATGTTTAAAAAAAAATGTCCTTAACATATTTTAAATTATTTAAATACAATTTTTAAATACAAATTTTTTTAATTACAGTAGGTTCGCTGAAATACAATGTAAACGAAATTTGTGTGAGTGACACACCAATTTATTTGAAATTGCTTCTCTCTATTTTGTCCATTGATTTACTTTTACTGAGAAAAAGAAGAGTATTATTAATTGAACAGTTTTTTTTTTTTTTTTTTTTTTTTTTTTTTCCCCAGTATATTATATTTTGAAACAAATTAATACAAACTTTCTTAGAATTTATACATTATGTAGTGATGAATAAACTTTTAATTTATTTTTCGAAAATGATAAGGAAACTCACATTAAAAAGAAATGTTTTACTGTTTATTAAATTAAGTGTAGGTTTCACACCACAAATTATAAATATGTTATTAAGAAAGTATTTTGAACACTTAAATTTTTCTTTTCAGGTAAAAGCACATTTTCTTCTCTATTTCCGCATAGTAATAAGAAAGCTACTGAAATTTGATTTCGTTTGGTTTTCGAGAATAAAATTTTGTTTCAGTGACAACTCTTCAGTCTCGACACACCTCTTAAAGTTTAAAACCAATGAAGGTTAAATGATTAACAGGTATTCGGTGTCAATTAAAAAAAGTACCAACAGCATCTTCGCGCGCATTTTAGTCATGTACAAATGGTTTTAAAATACGGAAATTAAAATTTTTATAACATTGAAAAAAATGAAAAGGAAATAAAAGGGGAAATTAAACGGCTATAAAAGTTGTTTTCGTTATTATTATTATTATAATACCGTCTAATTAGTTTTCGCCTTTTGATCTCTAAATCAAATTATTAATGCATAAATTGTTAAATATTACTGTTTCTAAATCGATTATCTTAGCAAAAGGAAAATGTAATGTTAGTTATACTGTAATTATATTAAATGTATTCATTGAATATTAAGTTTATACTTAGACTGAAAAAAGAGTATTTTTCATAGGCAATTTTAACAATTCAGCATTACAATTAAAATAATCTGGTGTGTCACTCATACGACTTTCTCTTACTCTGCATTTTAATGCTATAGACATATTTCAGATTTAGACGTAAAATAAATAAGGTAAGATAATAAAATTCAATCTCATTTAAAAATGAGTTAAAATAGGTTTACGGAGAGTTTTATTTGACATATAATTCTGCGTGTGGGGGGGGGGGGGGCTACTGCCACCTCAAACCCTCGTTCAATTATAGTGCAAACATAGTGAAATGTAACAAAGAATTTCCATCAATTACATTCAGTGGAAAAGAAGGTTAGTTTAATTTTTGGTAGCCCTGCATATTGCCTACAAACCATATACACATTACGTTGTGTACTTAAATTTAATCTTGTATAAAAAACACATAACACTAAACGAAATACACTTCCAGCTTCTAGCAATTTCTAAAAATAGCACCAATATATCCAAATACTTTGGGTAGCCCTGTAAATGAATGATGGATAATTTTCATATCACAATCTACACAAAGGATAGTTTTATGCATATAAAAATGTATGTTAATTCCATTTTGTTTAGGGCAGCCTATAGATGTTACATTGTACTTACCAGAAATTTTGCTCATAGACGTAATGTATTTGAATTCTCTTGGATGACCCTGTATACTAACTCTTTGCTTGATCTCAACGAAAAAATTAGTGCAGTATCTCTATATGATATAGATATATAATACCAAGTTTGGTCTTCCTGCTACTATTTGTTCTTGAGATATGCTGATAACAGACACAAAGACACACACACAGACCAATCGCTAAAAACATGTTTTTCGGATTCAGGAGACTTCAAAACGTGTATAACAAAATCTCGGTTTCGAAAATTTCCCCCTAGAGAAATAGTTCCTCTAACATATATTTGTGTAACAGAAAGTAAAACATTCTGATGTGGAACAACTACACGACTTCCATTACCCACTGTTACACGTATTACATGCACTTTTTAGATGCAATGTGATCAGAAGGCATAAAATTGACTTAACAAAAAATTAGACACCTAACAATTTCCCTGTAAGAGAAAGCTAAGACATGTCTAGAGACTTATAAAACAGAGTTTATAAGTGAGCTTTTTTTTTTTTTTTCCTGAACTAACCAACTAATAAATAGGAAAGGACATCTAATAGGGCAACTATAGCAACTTTGGAAGAAATCGTTAGAACTGTTTTTGAGATGAGGACTTACGATCAGACTCCCTGTTTTCAATGTCTCTATTTTTACGAAATTTGGAAAAAATCATCTGTATACCAGACCTGTCCTAATTCTGAAGTTTGGTCGTTCTACCTTTAATCATTTTAGAAGTATAATAGTTAGAAAATTCCCCACACGTGCACACACATTAATACTGATCAATTGCCTAAATCCACTTTTCTCGACTCGGGAAACCTTAAAACGAGTAAATCAAGTGAAAACTTGATATTGAAATTTTTGTCCGAATACAATACTCCCATTATCTATTAGTTGGATAATCGAAATAATAACAAAAGACTTTTCAGTCTTGGCAAATAATCTAAGAAATAAAAACTTCAATAAACTATACTGAGTAATTTCTTGATAATCTATATAAATAAAGGGAAGTGTCTGTGTATGTATCTGTGTGTCTGCGTGTATGTGCTCTGGTGTTCACACTACTGATCGCAGAGCTAGAAAACACGGGAGATGGGTACCTGGGACCCTGTAGGTGTGCACCTCATCGAGATTTTTGCGATTTTTGAATTAATTTTTTTTTTTTTTTTAAATATTGGCTTCTATGAAATTTTTCTAAAGTTTACTCTTTCATTTCAGTCGTCTGCGTATCTTAGCAAAGGCTATTACGCTATTTGTTTTTTATTTATTTAATTCATTCATTTGAAGGCAAAATCTTTCTTTTTCTTCTTCCTTTTTTTTTTTTTTTTTTTTTTTTTTTATTATTATATTTATTGAAAATTAGACGATAATGAAGTAGAAAAAACTTCAGCAGCCTTTTTATTTCATTTTTTAAATTAACTCCTTTTAAAGAAATAGCTTTTTTACCCCCAATTATTATTATTAATTTATAGTATTTATCGGGAAAAATGGTAGTATATAGTAGAAAAGATTAAACTGATTAAAATTTAAGTTTAATTATTATTTATTTGTTTATTTATTTGTTTCCTTTTTAAAGAAAACCTACTTTTTATTTTATTTATTATATTGGTCAGAATCATGAGGTAATATAGCTAGGGCTAGAAAATACATTGTTCAAAAACTAAAATATTTAATAGATGCTGAGATTAATGCTGAGATGCTGAGCATCTTTAAAATCCTAATTCTTAAATAATAGCAAATCCACCTATTGTCGATAAATACCCAAACTGAAGTGCCTGGAAAGATCTTTTTGCCGGCAGTGGGAACCTGGACCCGATGCAGTGCGGGCGGAAAAAAAAAAAAAAAAAAAAACTCCCGTAGGCAGCGTGTTTCTGAAACGAGGTTTAGAACAATTTCAATGTAGTTTTTTTTTTTTTTTTTAAGTTTTTTATTTATAATATGATATAAAAATTAAATAGTGATTCAATTCTTTTGAAAATACATTTAAATATCGTGACTAGCGAAGCGGGCGTAGCCTGCTAGTCCATATAAATCAAGAGAAGTATCTTTGTGTCTATCTGTCTGTGTATCTGTGTGTCTGTCTGCATTCTGGTGTTCAAGCTACTGATCGCTGAGCTACAAAACTTGGCGGATAGCTACAAAACCTGGGACCCCATAGGTGTGCACCACATCGATGTTTTTTCTAATTTCTAATTTCTAATTTGATTTCTTTTCTTTTCTTTTTTTTTTCAATTTTAAATATTGCGCTTCTATGTTTCATTTTTTAAAAAGTTTATTCTTTCATTTTAATCGTCTGCGTATGTTAGCAACGGCTATTACGCTAATTATTTTTATTCATTTAGTTAATTCATTTGAAGTCGAAATTTATTATTATTATTATTATTATTATTATATTTATTGAAAATCAAATGGTAATGCAGTAGAAAAATTTAAGTATATTAAATTTTAAATTTAAAAACATATTTATAACAGTTATGTTATGTATAATTCTTATAGTGTAACAACTTTTTATTTTTAATTTTTTTAATTAATTCATTTGAAAGATTTATTTATTTATTATTATTTATTTATTTATTATTTATAGTATTTATCGGAAAAAATGGTAGTATATAGTAGAATGGATTAAACTGATTGAAATTTAAGTTTAATTAAACTTGTTTTTTATTTATTTAATTCCTTTTAAAAGAAAATCTATTATTATGTTGGTCGGAATCAAATCGTAATATAGTGTAAAGAACGGGGGCTATAAAATGCATGGTTCAAAAACTAAAATATTTAATAGATGCTGAGATACAGCCATCTTTAAATTCATAGTTCTTAGAAAATGGCAGATCCACCTGTAATCGATAAATACCCAAATTGCAGTGTCCAGGAAAGACCATTCTGCAGTCAGACCCGATGCAGTGCGGACGGAAAAAAGACTGCCGTAGGCAGTGGGTACCCGAAGCGAGGTTTAGAGCGATTTCAATAAAGGTTTTTTTTTTTTTTTTTTTTTTAAGTTTTTATTTATAATGGGGTATAAAAAACAAATAGTGATTCAATTCTTTGGAAAATTCATTTAAATATAGTGACCAGCGAAGCGGGAGTAGCCTGCTAGTCTATATAAATTAAAAGAAGTATCTCCGTGTATATCTGAATGTCTGTGTATCTATTTGCACTCTGGTGCTCACACTGTTGATCACAGAGCTACAAAACTTGGCAGATGAGTAGCCGGGACCCTTTAGATGTGCACCGCATCGAGAGTTTTTCGAAATTCGAATTTTAATTTTTTTAATTTTAATTTAATTTAATTTTTTATTTTTTTATTTTTTTTTAAATTTTAAACATTAGTTTCTCTGTTACATTTTTCTAAAATTTATTCTTTCATTTCAATCGTCTGGGTATCTAAGCAACGGCTATTACGCTATTTATTTTTTATTTATTTCATTCATTTGAAGGTAAAATCTTCTTTTTCTCTCTTTTTATTTATTTATTATATTTATTGAAAATCAGATGGTAATGCAGTAGAAAAAATTAAGTATATTAAATTTTAAATTAAAAAACTTATTTATAACAGCTATGTTCTATTTATGTATAATTTTTATAGTATAACAACTTTTTACTTTTCCTTCTTTTAAATAATTCCTTTAAAAGGGAAATATCTTTCTTTCTTTTCTTTCTTTTCTTTTTATTTATAGTATTTATCGGGGAAAAAAAAATGGTAGTATATAGTACAAAAGATTAAGGTAACGACACCAGTGCTCGCCACTCTTTCAAAATATTTTTTTGCTTGGTAATCGCGTGATATTCATGCGTCATTATTATATTGCCGTCTATTTTATACACTAATCCTTTTAGTTGTCGATAGACACTTATATATTATATGCATAACTTATACTTTGTTCCTATTCGATGAAATGGAAGGATAGTTAGTAATATGTTTTACTTGTTCTCTTTTTAATGTCACATTTGTATGTAAAATACATTTTTCAATAATAAAGAATATTAAAAATCATTCACGATAGAATTCTTAGAAGTTTTAAGTATATATGGCTGTTCTAAATTTGAAACTGGCAAAGAAGATATTCTAAAGCATGCCAAGTTCTGTCATCTCATTCAGTGTTATGTAAACAAAAGAATAAATATATACAAATGAGTTTGCAAAGAATGTTAATTGGTCTTTCGTTCAAAAAATTATAACAAATTATTTTCTATTAATATTACTCAAGGCAGAGTGGGAAAGAGCAGCGTCTCTTCATATACCAAGCGGATACCACACACACGCGCAAAGACGCAAAACTAAAAAAAAAAATACTGCTATAAAATAAAGAATCCAAATCTGTTTCTGATTGTGTTTAACTTTAGTGTTGCATGGTTGCTATGTTAGTGAATGATAGTTTTAAACACACACACACACACAAACGTATATATATATATATATATATATATATATATATATATACAGTTGACCTTCGAAAATCCGGAAATCTCTAAAATTCGGACATTTTTCCAATTTTAGTTTTATTTATAAAATAAGACTTTGCTGTATTTGATTTCTACGTTTTTCGGGGAAAGCAGTTTAAAATCCTTTTAATTGTACCCTAAATACATAAATATGGACACATTCTGACATGTTTTTATACTGATTGGTTGTTAATTAAAGACTTTATTCTTTACAAAAACACGACGATTAAAAACTGATTTTTTTTTCTTTTTTCTTTTTTTTTTTTTTTTTTTTTTTTTTAAGAAAAAGAAAATAAACAATATTTTTACTAGAATGAAACAGCTTTCAATTAATGAAAACGTTAAAAATAAATAAACATAAGAAATATTTTGTCAGTTTCTATAGTATTATTTGAGTATATTTTTAACGATTAAATAGTTTAAGGCATTATTATCTATTATATTTTAATTTATTATGTTTATATTATTTTAATTCAGCATAAGTGTTTATATATATATATATTCCTATTTTATTATTTAATTCGCCAATTTGATCGTCGCTTTTTTTCACTAGCATAAAAATTGCATTTCGTATGTTATTATAATGGCATAAAAAATTAGTTTTTATAAATCTCTAAAATCTGGAATCGCCGCGGTCGCGCCGATTCTGGATTTTCGAGATTCAACTGTATATATACATGCGGATGGTTATATGCATCTTTTAAATATCATTGTAGTATAAATATATTATGCGATTAAGATTCGGTTATCATTAGATATAACTGGATAAAGTATGTAATATTTTAAAATATAATATATTTGATTGGTTTTGTTTATATAAAGTTGATTTATAAACATCGAGAATTATTTTTAAATTATAATATATATGATTGATTCAGTATATTTAAATTTCGTTTAGAAATTTCAACAGCTGTAAAACTGTGGTTTATTTTTCACTTAATAATATAAAAATCTCCATTTTAACTTTTTACTTTTTGATGATATGGTGGTTTAGAAAATTTGAAGAATGTTAGGTGCCCGACAAGCTGGTTTAATTCACTCCACCCGTCTTAAACCGTGGGGGATTCTGCCCCTTCTTTTTGCTATTTCCGTTTTTCTCTGTTTGGCTTTTGTCCTTGTTTCACATGTTTTTCAGTTTTTATATTAATTACATTATATATGTATATATATATAAATTTAGTAAAAGCCGAGCAACAGAAGATTTAAGACCCCTGAAACCACATAGACCAATAAGAATAAAATTTCGTCAAATTAAAATTACCTGTGAAGACTTTTTGTTAATTACTGAAACAATTAATTTTACCTTTTGAGTTTTGAAACAATAAATTTTACTTATTTATTTATTTAATTTAATTTAACTTCAAACTTACCTTAATATTATTCCTAGATAATTAGTTGCTATTTAAATAATGTTGCCTTTACGTTAAAACAACATAAAAGGAAAAAAAAAAAAAAAAAAAAAAAAAACAGAATTAAACAAGCAATGAGAGAATAAACAGTTAAAACTCTTTTTTTGACAAATTATATTTCACTTAAGAATAGAACTTCAATTAAGATTAGAACGGTGGAAAAAAACTTTTCAAGGGAGACGTTTTTCACCATTGAGCACCAAAGTACGATTTCGTTCGCTAGTGGCTATAACCATAGATATATAGTAATTAGTAATAAGACATAGATTGATCATTGAGGGAGAAAAAGTGATGCCTTTTCATTTGGGAAAAGACGGCCATTTTACTCTCTTATGTATGTCTTTTCCCGTGTGAATATACACGGGAATAAACACAGATAATTTAGCAAATAAAATTTATGAATTATTTATGTACAAAAAGAGAATGAAAAACTCCAGATACCGATTTTAATTTCTTTCTTTCCTTTTTTTTTTTTTTTTTTTCTATACTCTTGTATACTCATGTCTGCACAAAACTGACTTACTTTCGGCATTTATTATTAAACTTTTTCGAGATAAAAATCATCTGCATTCATCATGGAAAATAATTTTAATAAATTATAATTTAATAAATAATTTGTATTGCGTAAATTTGTATAGGATTATATATAGAAGAAAGTCTTGTGGTGGCCAAAACATACTAGATATATATTGAAACTTCCGGGGCTGCTAACTACAACTAAAAGAATTTTGAAAATTCCATATTACTTGCTAATATAAAATCTTAAAATTAAAAAAAAAGTGTTCCATTAAATATGAAGACAGTGATTAATATTTCATAATAAATACAAAGCAACTGATTATAAAAGCTATATTTTTCCTAAATTACTTGAATATAACTTATTTATGAAAACGTATCCCATTTCTTTTCATATATTTATTAGAACACTTAAAAGCTGTGCAATATTCAGCATTTAAAAAAATCATTAACATTTTATACTATTACTATTTCCGAGTTTTGCACGATAACATGGGGATGATAGATCTATATAAATTACTATATCTATGGCTATAACAGGAAATTTCTAGCGGGCTCCTGATCATACATTAAAATAATTTAATTTACATATGGGGAAGAATGTGAGAAAAACTATTTAGTTTAAAAAATCAGATAGTTAAAAAAAAAAAAAAAAAAAATCACAGGACGAAGCGTGTGCAGTCACATGGATTACAAATAAAATCAATCATAAATTTAGTTGTTCATAGCATACGAAGAAAATATGTATTTTGCGGTTATTAATAATAAGATTATTATTAGTTAAACTAAAGATGTTACTTTTAGAAATTGAAGAATTTAAAATAGAAAGATAGTAAGATTTGTGTATAATGACCATAATTATTTGGTGATTTGTCAACATAAGTATATATATATATATTTACTATACTACTTTTATAGATATATGTAGGTATAAACTGTAATTTTAATTAAAAAAAAAAAAATCAAATTACTTAATGCTCTTAAAAAAAAAAAAATCCTCAAATAAATATCTTTTGCTATCGATGGTACGTACCAATATCCTCCCCTCTTTACAATGTGTTCTTCAATGAAAATACCTGCGTACGCCAGTGAATATTCAGGTGATACATTATTTATTTTCTTTAATAAAAAAAAAGTAAATAATGTCATTTTTTTCAAAACTCTTATTTAAAAAATATAATTTTACAAATGTTGTCGCAGTGTAACAATTGTTTCAAATGTATTGTGTAATGGGAATTTAATGGCAGATAAAGAAGAAAAAAAAAAAAAAAAAAAAAAAAAAAAGAGGAAGAGCACTGCTGTAAACGGCATCTATGAAGATGAAATAGTGCACTGCATTTGCGCAGTCAGGCGACAACATCCAGTCATCTGTTTATCACCTTAAGGAAGATAGGGTTTCCGTTTCATCTCGGTGCTCTGTTCATAACATCCATAGGCTTCTTCTTCTTTTTCTTTTTTTTCATAAGTTAGTTTAAAGGGACATCTGCCCTTTTATTTTGACTGGTAGATGTTATGGCAGGCTATGCGTGCACAATGTCGGCGCGTGGCCCGGCGTGCTGCCCTGCCGTCGGGAAACGCGTGTACGCCAGGTGTGCCAATGCCAGGTGCAGAACATCTGGAGAAGGTGAAACAGAGAGAGACTTCAGATTTTTACCACACATGAGTTGCGGTGAAACGAAATGCATAGAGCTAAGATATCAGCCTGCAAGAAAAGTAACCAGTGTTCCGACTAAATAATTCACAATATTAGCTTTAAATGAAATATATAATATAAATGTAAATTTTGATACATATGAAAGAGCGTTATTAAAATATCACTACACTACAGCATATACATTACAAATATACAATATAATAATAATAATAATAATAATAATAATAATAATAGTCTTAATAGTAAACTGCAAAGTCGTTACATGTTTTTTTTTTTTTTTTTTAATCAATAAGATTGAAAACATTTGTTTAATAATGCTTTAAAATAATTAAAAAAATAAATAAATAAAATAGGAATTAGCATGCGAAATAACGAAAATGTGTAAAATTTTTATTCATATTCTTGAACCAAATATTGGTCAGACATATTCTAATCTTTTTGTTCCTTAGTATGCTTTTATAAATAATAAAATATTCTTCGGTATAAATATTCCCAAATGGAGGAAGCTAGTGCACATTCTATTCTGCAGAAATCTTGGAATGAATTTTCAAATAAAACTTTCTGGATAAGTGAATATAAATAGTTAATTTATACATGATAGATATTCTTAATTACAAAAAATAACAATAAGCTAAACGTAAGTTCAAAAAATATAAAACAAATTTAAAGCCATCCATATTAGACATAGAAAAAAAAAAAAAAAAAAAGAATTTAATTAAACATATTTTTTCTATGACATCTGTAATTTTCTGATGGAAGAATGGTAGCTGGTAAATTATAAAAAGTCAACGCAGGGCTTGCCTTGAATTTAATCAGAAATTATTTTTCTTAAAAGTTTCTAATTTTCAGCCGAAATTAGAGATTTTTGGGCAGCGTATTCATAATCATTCATTTTAAACAATTTTTAATTTTTGTAAAAATTGGTTAAAAGTTCGTGATTAAAAAGAATATATATATATATATATATATATATATATATATATATACTCTTTTTCAAAAAGACTTATGACTCATGATCAAACATGATTTGGAAGTTATAAGATATGATTCAACAATCATATAAATGCCAATCTATACAAACGTATTCCTCTAAAGCTACGATTGACACCACTTTCTTCCTCTTCATTTAAATGCATTTAGGTCTCAGTGTAATACTAAAATAGACTGCGCTGTTACACCACAACCAAATAATTGACTGAGAGTTGAGGTACAGTACCACACACCACAGTGATTTCACGCCACAGCAAACAAGGACGTTTAATTAAGAAACGCGAAAATGTTTTCACCAAAACAGTTCTGTAGTATAAAGAAATTTTCTTTTCATATTTCAATTTTATATTCTTTCCATTTCCATTTTATATTCTGAAAATTTCGGCTAAACTTTTGTTTGGATAAATTTGGTTAAATAAAGTCTTTATTAGTTCTTTGTACTATAAAAAATTGGTCCGAAATCTTCCTTTATTTCTGTTCGGAGACCTTTTTAGTGATAAAATCTACACTACCTTCATTGATTTCATGAATTTAAAAATGGTTTCGTTAACAAACTTTGATCTATTGGCACGCAAACAGCATCAGGCTGAGTTTTGTACATTTCGAGTTTGATTTTGAAATTCGGAATTCGGTTTGTTAACGAACCTGGGCTTTTCTAGTGTTTGATAAAATATTGATAAGTTCGAAACTTCATTAAGATGTTACATTTTCAACTCTAAATCAAAGTTATAATAATAATAATAATAATAACAATATATTGTTAGATTCATTTTAAACACCTTAATAAATACCGAAATTAGAGGTTATCAATCAGAAAATATAATAAGGTCGAAGCTCCATAAATATGGAATCAAATATGTTTTTGAAAATAATTTTATATTTCAGAGATTTAAATTTTCTTAATATGTTGTGAGTATTAACACGCTTAGCTAACTCTAATAGAATAACTATATAACTAATAAACTATAACTTTTTATACTATGTATCCCATACAATTTTAGCTTCGGTGCAAAACGATGTCTTATTTATACTGATATCAATCTGCATGCTGATTCGATATGCACATTAATAAGACGATACTGATGTTTAGTACAGCTATCGGATTTTCTAAATTGGCTCAAAGAATTATAAAATTTCAATAATTTTCTTTTCTATACCGAAATATAACCCAGATGTTTCTCAAAAATCCTTCATCAGAATTCACACATTATTTGCGCATCAAGTTTCTGCCAAATCAAATCGTATTCGAGAGCTGCGGCTAGTACGGCATCTAGCTCATAATCGAAGGTTTGTACGTTCGATAATTCCAAAAATTGTCATGTACATTAATGGTGATTGCTACACGTAAAATACATCGTGGCTTCATTTTCCTCCATGCTCTTAAAAATTATACCTCAGAAGGATACCGAAGCGGGGGAGCCATCTTCTCCGAGGAGGATTAAATTGAGATGGAATGTCTCCGGACCACCCAATGGGAGGAATTTCAAACCATCGCCAATTGTCCCCCACAAAATTCTAATGCGATACTAAACCCACTCAACCTCAAATCGTATTCCAAAATTGATTGCTCAAAATATATGCCACACTCCTACGCGCTGAAAGTTTTGCTTGCCTAATATACAATCTAAACAATCAAACCACTTCCGGGATCAAAAATATTCTCACTTCCCGAACCGGATGATGGTTGAAGAATTTCGTCCAAACATCTCAAGGGTACTATGAAAAATACTGAAAATTGATAGGATTTTTACTCTTTATGTTTTAGATTCTCCATTCAAAAATTTTCTCTTCTTTTTTTTCATTCTTCAGCAGCTCAGAATGAATTCTCAAGCTTTTCTTGGAGCAGAACCAAACTTTTCGGTTGAAGTCTCATTAAAACTCTACCAAACCCCTAGCAAAGCAAGGGCAGATTTGCGGTGATGAAAACATGTTTCCGCAAACTAACATTTGTCAGGGTAATTTCGAGGATAACTGAGAGTGTCATGCTTATCCAGAAATTCTTTATGTTTTTACGCTGAAAGTTGCTCTGCTTTTGATTTCCTGCTTTACTATTTATAAAATTCGAATGAACTCCTAGGTATTTTTTGATCACATACAAAACATTAAGCAAGATGAAATAAAACGGCATTAGACATTTTTATAAAAGAAGCTATTTCCAAAAGATAGGAAAGCTAACCCAATGTTTAATTCAAATTTTAAAAGAAAAAGTTTGTTCAAGAACAATATTATTTTCGTTTTAAATTAATGAATGACAATAACCTAAAATTATTTGTTTTGATTTCTTTTATCCATGCACGATAAAGTATTGTTTTTGTGTCAAATTTTCAAAACTGAGTTTTTGCTATACAGGGAAACCTTCCTAAAAGGGTCACCCGCCGTTCCATAGAAAATTGACCTTTTAGAGAGGTGATCTTTTTAAAGGGATTGCTCAAAAAATAATAATTTAGGCAGAAGACATTATAAATAAAGTTGTTCTAATTATTCAAGTGTCAAGTCAACTTTACTTACAGAGAAGTTGTTGAATTTAAATTGGGTAAATAATGGTATGAATCAATTTCCAGAATAAACTACACTGTAAAAAATAGGTTCTTAAAAATAAGTATATATTTTCTCAAAATAGCTCCGAAACACTATATACTTAAATTTGAAAACCCATGTACTCATTTTTGAGTACATTGGAATGTCAAACATGGGGATATTGCGATTCTTATTGGTCAACCCCATTTTGGAGCATGTCAATATACTCAAAAATGAGTACATGGGTTTTCAAATTTAAGTACAATGTTGTTTCGGGGCTATTTTGAGACAATATATACTTATTTTTAAGAACCTATTTTTTACAGTGTACTTTGAATTACTTGAACTTCATCTCTAAGTAATTCAAAAATATAAAGACTTATCACACACTTTTTTTTTCTTTATACATACACATGTATAGGAGATGTCTGCTGTAGCCTCATAAAAGAGGAGGAATCAGCTAGTTCTTTGAAAAGGGTTTCAATGCTAACATCTGGATAGCAACTTTGGTTATATAATGAGAAGTGGTCAATTCAAGGCCAAGGAAAAATAAAATCACCCCCTCTTACAAAATGTGACCCATAAGAGATGGGCATAATTCTACATAAGTTTTTAATGGTATTAAATCAGCATTAAATCCCATGGAAAATATTTGAGAATGGAAAAATCGCTTTATGTGTGTCTATTATCAATGTAATTTAAATATGTGTACCAGCAGGGAGACCAAATTCCTAATCCTGTATGGCATGGCATTTTAACCTTTTTTTTTTTTTTTTTTTTACTGTGATCGTAACCAGGATTTGTGTGGATACACAAAAGAATTCAAATATATTGCATTTTAGGGCAAACTTTCTTGTTAGTTTTTTTTTTTTTTTTTTTAGCACATTTCGACACTAGACAAAAATAAATCAATACATAAATACATACTTATACATCATTAAACAATGTTTTACACAGAATATAATTTTATCTTTCCTTTACAGGGGCACACAAAAGATGTTGGATATATTAGATCTATGGTTAGAAATACATTTCAAGTTATGTTATTAATTTGTTCGCTGTGCTGGATAACACAGTGCTGCTAAGTACACAATCTGGTGAATATACAATTCATAGACAATATACAGTGATACTCAAAATTACTCCATTAAGTTTCAAGGAGTGGCGTGTGTGTATTCTCAGGATAATTTGAAATATTTTTCTTAATCTAATATTAGTCTTCAATTTAATGCAGTCCTAAACATTTTAAGTTTAGCTTGATTGAATTTAGCTAAAATATTCAAACAGGACGTTGAGGGAAGCTAAAAGAAATGCATGTCAAATGAAACTATTTTGAAATGTTTTTAAACAAGTACGCTGGAATTGCTCAGAATACTTGAGTTCGATCAAAGCAAAAGTAGACCCAGGGCCCATTGCGCATTCGAGCAACCTACTTATTACTTTCCCCATGGTTTTTTCTATTCTGAGAAAAAAAAAAAAAAAACATAATAAATAAAAAACATAATAAATAAAAAATAAATAAAATTTTTTGCACCCCAAAATGCATATTTGAGTAAAATATTACCCGTGTCTCATTTTCCTTTCAGAAGTAAACTTTTTATGAAGTGTTATATTCAATATACAAAAATTTGTGTATTTAAAAAAAAAAAAAAAAAAGCTGTAAGCGGAAATTTGAGCTTTCCAAGTCAGGGGTCTCTGAGCCCCTGACTACCGTGTGTTAATCCTGTCGGCCCGCGCTTTAATCAGGCCCTGCATAATACTTCTTAAACTATAATATGTCTATAGTAATATAGAGTAAGAAAATGTTATGTGAATGACACACGAAATTTTTCAACTGAGTGTGGGAAAAATCGAAAGGATAATACTAAGTATATTGAACTCAAATAAAATATTGAATTGATAACTTATAGAGAGTTTCAACAGCCTCTTAAAATATTTCACATTATTTTTAACCACAAGCACATGAATCACCGAATTGTGTATTACAGAATATCAGAAATAGAAAGGAAATACAATAACAAAGAACACTCTAAAGAGATTTATTCTTCCACATTAGGACATTTTACAGTGGGGTTGAATTGAAATTGGAAAAGGAATACTATTTCATTGGGCTATAAATAGCTTAAGCTGAAAATCTATACTCTAATGAAAAGACACTTTACGTTTTGTAAACCTCTTTTACAATCACGTTGTTTCAATATAGGTCGGTGAAGTGTCCAAAGACGCTAGAAGTGACAAATCGCAGACGGCTTTTGTGTTCTTAAAAAGAATGAAAGGAATCATTAAGCGCCATTTTTGTTCTGCTATTGCAAGAGAGGTTTAAAATTGCTTGTTTTTCTTTCATTTGAGAATTGAAAGCGTATTCTTTATAAGTAAAGCCTAGACGTTGACTTAACTATTATACTGAAAACTATGATGTGGCGACCACAAAACATTGTTCAATATTTTCCTATACAAAATCAGACAGTACAAATTCTTTACTAAAAGTATTATTTATCAAAATTATTTTCCATGGTAAGTGCTGACAATTTTCAACCTCAGAGAATTATGTCACTAACTGTCGAAAGAAAGTCAATTCTATGCCGTTATCTAAGAAAATACTTTTTAAAGGTTCTGACAAGTTCTTTTGAAAGATATCTATATTGAAAATGTGCCCCTCCCTCCAAAGGGAGGAAGTAAAAAACCTGCATGAAAAAATTCCTGGGAGACTATTACTATTATATATATATATATATCAGCCAATTTCCTTTTATCTTTCTTTCTTTCTTTCTTTTTTTTTTTATGCAAGATTGAAACTAGTGTTGTATATTGCTGAAAAAGCTATACAATATTCGAAATCTTGCATTCATTGTTGACAGTACTGCTAGTTTCCTGATGAGATCGGTACTGTTTTTCAGCATTTTTAACTCTATTTTTCCTTCATGCATTCCTTTTTATTTCAATAGTCATTTTGGTTAATTTCTTTCAATTCTTATCTTGTGTTGCATGAATTTACTGGACTAATGGAATATGACAACTAACTCATAGTTTAGGTTTAAGTGATATACGTCATTTCTCTTCTGCGTAAGTACTTTAACATGTTTTTACTATTCAGTGAAATTTACTTAAATGGTAATTGTGACAATAAATTTATACGTAATACATCTCGTTATTAAATTCATTGTTGGTATTTTCATCTTTCTCTCATTTGCTGAGTATTGTAAAGGAATTAAATAATTTAATATATATATCTGTATATATATATATAAATTACGTGTCACGATGTTTGTCCGGGGTAAACTCCTAAACTAAGGAACCGATTTTAATGAAATTTTGCACACTGTGTGCAGTTTGGTCCAACTTGAGAGATAGGATAGTTTTTATCTCAATTTATTGTCACAATATTGTTTTATTGCAATTATTTGTTAATTATAGACCTTTATTAAAGTTGCTCCAAAATATCTGTGAGTTCCATTAATTTAATTGTTGCCCAAAAAAAAAAAAAAAAAAAAAAAAAAAAAAAAAAAAAAATACGAGTTCATTTTCTTTCGACATAAAAATAAATACATTTAATCAAACGTGAACGTTAAAAAATTATAAAAAGTTAAATTATGCATCTCACGAAAATTGAGGTCATAATCAATTTAAAGATTTTATACACATTGATAAAGCGCTAATGTAGTTCTATCATAGATATAGTAATATATATAGATCTCTCATCCCCATGTTATCGTACAAAGATTTTTGATGCCGAAAAAAAAAAAAAATAATAAAAGCTTTGGAAACAGCCATTAAGTGGTATTGAAAAAAAAAAAAAGAAAAGAAAGAAAGAAATATGAATTTGAAACTGTATCTGGAGTCTTCCATTCCCCTTTAGCAAATAAATTATTCATAAATTTTATTTGCTAAAATATTAGTATGTATTCCCGTGTGTATTCACTCGGGGAAAGACGGCCATATTTTGGTAAAAACGTCGTCTTTTCCCAAATGAAAAGGAATAACTTTTTTTCTCCCCAATGATCACTCTATTCTATATATGGTATACTATATCTATGAGTTCTATACGCAAGCGAAGTGTGACTCACTGACCGTCTGTGCAGCCAAGAAAAAGATTTCCTATGTTAATTGCCCACTGGATTTTTTGTAAGAAATTATTAAAAATCGAGGAAATTTATTTCCCGAATTTAATCCTTATATTTGGGTATATATATGTATTAGTTATCGCGGGTGTTAGATTGAATTATTTTGCTGTCAAATTGACAAAATTTTAATTTTAAATTTCAAAACTCTGTCGCCCTCGGCTTTTTTTATTATAATTATTATTATTTGGCGATCAAAAGCGTAACACGAAAATATACATGCCAGATGTATACATTGTACGAAATGTAATATGTAATATTCATTGTACGTATGTATGACATGTAATATGTATTGTACGAAATATTGTTTCATATTATTCATTACTCTTTTAATATAAGTTGTTAAAATAACCATGATTTTTGAAAGGAATTAAATATTTTCGCCAGATAATTTGGCGATATTCTTTTTTTTCGCCAAGGATGACGGAAATGAAATCTATTCCGCTGCAAAATATTAGTATCTTACATCAGATATTTTATTTAGACATTTGAAAACAAATTTGACTTCAAACTATGATAAAATATTTATCATTTTCCTTTTAATTAGTATATTATTAGTATATTAAATTTAAAAGCATGGTATATAAAAAGTTTTTTTTTTTTTTTTTTTTTTATCCTCAATGTTTCCCATCTTTATTAACTTGAATTTACTATTAAAATTTTAACATACTCAAAAACTTCTCATCACTTCGTTAAAATACACTAAACTTTTCCAAAATCTTTTTCTATTTAAAATGATACATGTATTTACTTCAAATGTCCAATACTTCATAAAATTTCCAATTTTAAAGTTTTAAAATATTTATCAAATTTACTTATTTTTCTGGTTTAGCCTTATTGTTTTCCTTTTTATAACTATAGCTGTTGCCCTCTTTAAAATATTTAAAATATTGAGGTCATTTTATAATAAAATTATCCATTATAGCATATATTATATTTCACTCCTCCATAAAAATTGATTTTAAAATCGTCTGTTTCTTTTATACTTTTATTTTAATAGAATTTTAATAGAATTTAATTTATATATTAGTCATTTTAGCAATTTTATCCAAAGTAGCATTAGAAATAATATATATCACTTCTCCATTAAAATTTACAGGACCCTACAATAAAATTAATTTGTGCTTAATATCAACACTACGAAAATTTTTATCAATCGCTTCCAAATTTTGACCTAAGTTTCAAATCTCAACCCTGTGGGTTTTTACATCGGCTACAACGTTTTCGTCTTTGTTCGTAAATAATAATTTGACTGTACTAAATAGTTTACAGCCGTATAATTCAACGTATAACTTAGGCACAGCAACGCGTGGCCGGGTCTGCTAGTATATATATATATAAATCATAATTTCACATTAAAATGTTAAAAATAATTCTCATTATGGACTTTTATAGGAAATATTAACCTATATTGCCATATACAAGTTTTATTTTGCTAAAAAGTGTTATTTAAATTAAAAAAATTTAAAGTTATTTAATTTTTTAATTTTAAACTTCACTTTTTCACAAAATAAGACTAATATATTCTTATATTGAGTGCTTTAATTACATATATTTTGACATTATACTGCCGTGTTAAAAAAACAGGATAAAATAAATAACCACGCCATTGATAAACGATTGGTTCCCAATTGTAATCAACACCAATTTAAGTCAAGGTCCTCCAAAATATCAAGTTTAGTTAAATTTCATCTATTGGTTCGTGAGATACAGCGTCCAAAAAAATTTTTTACCCTCAGTAACATCCATCCAGACAAGACATGTATTTTCTAAAAAATATCAAATTGTATTCAACACATCCCCAAAACTTGTTAAACCATTAAAATTGGAAAACACATGTGATATAGATCTAGAATATCAAGTTTGAATTTTGCACTGAGTTGTGCTTATAGCATATACACAGGCATACGGACTGACAGGCACAGACTGCTAAAAGCTTGAACCGCTAAAAGCTTGATTTTCGGAATGAGGAAGTCTCAAAACTTTTAAATATAGCAAAAATTCATCTTAAAAAAATTTGTTCCAAAACATACTTTCTCTACCATATGAAAGTAAGAGAAAGTACAAAAGGCATAATCAGCTATTTCAGCAATATTATACTAAACCTCATATTTCTTACATTATTTGGTACGACGAATACAGGATAAGAATAAGAAATTAGATATGTTTTAATGATAAAATTTATCTTTGATTGGAATAGATTACAGCTTATTTAGTAGTAGATTGTTTTACATTACAAAACTGCCCCCCCCCCCCCCAAAAAAAAAAAAAAAAAAAAAAAAAAAAAAAAAAGCTGAAAAATCTGCAGATAATCTGAAGGTATTTGGAACAAAGATAATAAAATTTGCAGAATAATTGCAGTTTAATAGCAAAAAAAAAAATTGCAGTTTGGAAGCAAGCAATTTTTTCCCCCTTAAGTTTTTTATTGTTCCAAACACCTTCAGATTATCTGCAGTTTTGTTCAATTTTTCTTTTATTTTTAAAAGTTTTTCTGCAGTTTTATTTAGCTGGATGTAAGTTTCATGTGTGATATATAATTGAAAAATGATATTTAAGATTTACGAAAAACGTACATAATAACTAGTTCTTTTTATTGTTTTATTGTATTTTTGATTAGAGGGCTATTTATCAATAATATCAACTTTATTTATTTTTGCAAATTATTTCTTTGCAATTGTCTACTTCATACTTTAACGCTTCATGGTTCATTTTTTCCTTTCTTGGCTCACTCTACAAAAAACTATTATATATATAAAATAATGAAATATGATAATATTGCATACATATTTTGTATAATAATGCTGAGTTAAATACTTTTAAATAGAATGATTACTTAAAGCTATATTTTGTATTGAAATCACTCAAGAATGTTCAGTTACATATGTCTTACGAAATCAAATGTGGAATAGAGCATCTTAACTAACTTTTGAAAGCCTTAGATATTTTATGGTGTAATACAGTGAGTAATCAAATTATTAGATTTTTTCTTTTTTAAACATTTTTTCGATTTTCTAAAAAAATACTGTACGAAAAGGAACTTCAGAAATGCAAAGAATATTTCAAAACTCACATTTTCCACTATCGATTTAGTACAGAGTGCAATTAGAGGATTAACCACAAATTGAAGAAAAGCACAAATATTTAGGATCATCCTGTACCATAAAAAGCTATAAATGATTTGTACTGCGCATGCGCGAAAGATAGAAAAAAAAATTCTGTTACATAGGTTGAAAGCTAGATATATTGGGCAATTTATGTCAAAAGTTCATTTGAATACAGTAAAAATTAAGCAAATTGTCCCCAAAAGAATGAGCTAGATTTTAGGTATTTTCCAGAGTTGAAATTTCATAAGGGGTTTTTCCCATGCGGCATATTTAATTTGAAGATCCAATTATTTCAACTACATTGCAAAAGTTCTTTTTTGCGGAAAACCCCCTTATGAACACGCAAATCGTAATGAAGAAATAAAAATATGTCAGGTTACAAGCCTATAAGAGGTTTTTCATAAAAAGGGGCGTATTCAAACATTTTTCAATATTTAAATATTATATCTCAGAGAGTATCAGTAAAATTATTTAACCTAATCTTCCACACACAACACACACACACACACACACAAAAAAAAAAAAAAAAAAAAAAAAAAATAGATATATAACGTTTATGTTGTCCATGATATCCACGAAAATTCTTTTTCTTTAACTAATTACTCTATAGGTATTTACGATTTTATTTATTTAGTCATTCTTTTTTTTTTTTTTTTTTTTTTTTTAAAGCTTTATATATATATAACCTTGATCTAAAACGAATACAATTTCACTTTCAGATAAAATAACAATTTACGCTTTGCACAAAATAAGGAAATATAATAAACTAAAAAGTAAAACAAGTTGTTTATAAGATACGAAATTTGCATAAACTATATATAGCCATTGAGTTACTATATTTAATGCTTTTTCTTATTATTCCTTTAAAATAAAACAAATAAATATAGTTTTATAATCGTATAAGGGTTGGCTAGCATAGTTTCCTATTTAAAAAAAAAAAAAAAAGTATTTTTCATATATACAGACCCAGATTAATATATACAAGCTCTCTCACACCTACGCAAACACGCACATGTAACGTCTGCTAAAAGAAAAATATTATAAAACTATCTATAGTGAAAAGACATTTTCTGGAATTCTTTAATTATTCATAAATTATACTCGTATTAAATCAAATTCGTATACCTTATTCTTCATATTCTTCTTCATCTTCTAATAATAATAATAACAAAAAGGAAGAAAGAAATTCTATTATCCTAATTTAAAATGTTTGCATATATGTTTATATCATTCATTTGCAGAACTACCTAATTTCGTATAAGATGCACCCAATATTTAGATGTAATAAATAATTTTACTTGCGTGGGGGGATGGGTTGCACGCCTACAAAAACATTTAGAAGATTTAGAAGCACCAGTGGTAGAATAAAGGTAGACGACCTTTTCCAAAAATGTATCAAGTTGCATGTATTCAGTATTCACCTGTATGTAAGGTTTTATTTTTTATTTCATTCTTAAAAATTTGCTTTTATTATTACTATTATTTTTATTTATTTATTTATTTATTTACATATTGTTATTATTATTTTCTTTTTCAGAAAAAAATTATAAAACATTGCTTGTGCAATTTTTGAAAATATTTTCCAAAACTAACTTACTACATTTGGGTAGAGAAACCTATATTTCTTATTTTAAAAATAATTAAAAAATGTTAACCCCCCCCCCCCCTTTTTTTTTTTTTTTTTTTTTTTGCATATGTATCTGGCAATATTTTTATTAGCCTTTTGAAAGAAGCAAATAGTGCCGGTGTTAGGGGTTCAGGCCAATTGCCTACATGAGGGTCTTCGACCGGGGTGGTGTCCTTCACGGGTCTTTCCAAGGAATTCTAGACCGTATCTACCGAGTTTCGGGGAAAAAAAAAAAACATAGAAATCTCCGAACGGTTCGGGTGAGGAGAGCGACTAGGATCGAAACCGGCACTTCCCGTCTACTAGCTTTGAGCTCAGACCTGCTCGGCCACTAGTGGGGCTTGAAAGAAGCAAGTGGAAAATTGTATTGCTTTAAGATATTTTACATTTGCTTCCCATTTATAATAACTATATTTATTTCAGCATTATTACATTATTAAATTTGTGTTTAAAATACCTATGATATATTTTTCGGTGCCATTAGAAAGTCATTTAAGCAAACTTAAAGAATATATTATCCTTGATAATATTTTGTTTTGTCTGTAAACATTATTTTCGCGTATTAAAATTTAAAAATACATTTTCATAAAATTTTAACATGTTCTTATTTTATCTTTATGCCTTCGGATTAGTGTAGCTAATAATTTCAATCTTTTAGTTCTTTGCTCGAACTTTATGAAAAATTATAAACCATTTTTTAACGTATCAAAAATTAATTTACATTTTTCTTGTATTATAACATTTAATAAAGTAAAAGAAAAAAAATTAATTTTAAAAGTAATTATATGATGCCGTTAAAAAGAGTGTTATATGGAGGTAAGCATACATGATAAATATTTTATTTTTTTGAATATTACTGTATTAGATTTATAAAAATGTATATACACATGCATTTAAATCCAACAGTGTTAAGTATATTTATATTTCTCGAAAAATATTTAAATTTATTAAAATGTTCGAAATTTTAATTACTTGAAGAAAAAATTTTAAATGATGCTCTCCCTAATAACTGTTTTTTATTTTAATCTTCGATATATTTTTAGAAGAAATCATTGCATTTCTGAAAATTTTAATTTCCAGTTGTTCTGTATATGTGTGTTAAAAAAAAAAAAATTGTGGACGTTGTAACTCACAAACGAACGGACGAAATTTAACCGAATTTGAAATTTAGTTGGACCATGACTTAAACTGGGACTGATTACATTTGGAGATAAATCCCTCAGCAAATGACACTATAATAACACCCCCCCCCCCATAATTATTAATATGGAAGCATAGGGCAAAATTTGGTTTAAATGTACATAAATGAGAATCGTTTTTAACATTTCAATGTTAAAAAAAAAAAAAAAAAAAAAAAAAAAAAGTAATAGTAAAGTACGAAAAATATATTTTTTTAATGAAAAACAAGTCAACATGTAGCATTTTAGAAGTTTTGAATTTTATTTATTTATTTATTTATGTAAATTGTTTTTCAGAAATTTTAAGATATTTAATATTGATATGCATATTTTAATGCATACATATAAAGAAAAGAAGACTTTTTATAACGTCCATTATTTCTTCTTCTTTAATGGAATAAAATGAAAAATAAATTTTAGAATTTCCTAAGATATAAAAAAGGTTATTAAATCAGTATAAAGTCTAAAAATACAATTGTCAACCTGTCCTTCGTTATCAAAATCTTTGAAAATAATTAATTTAAAAATATTCAAAATTCAGTTTTTTTAAAGGAAAAAATAAAGGGAAAGAAAGTAAATAATATTAATTAATTACTAATATAGTTGGTATAATCCAAATACTATATAAAACACTTTTTTACATGGAAATATTTGCAAACTTTTCCTCAACAAATATTATTCACTAGTAAAACTAAAAGTGAATGATTATTTTTTCTCCTGAATGCACTTAATGAAATATTTAAAGTTTGTTTTGAACCTATGTGTAATGTGTTTTTGTCTACTTAACGGAGATATTTTAAATACACATCTTTTGCAGTTTTTCTGTTTTCCGTTGGCAGTGAAAATCAATTGTTTGTGAGCTTGCCAAAAAAATATACAGGAGTACAATAAATTTTAATTAGACTCTCGTTCTGCTTTTCTCTTACGTTCACTTCATTTAACATACACTAGTTTCTCCCAGTGGTCGAAACTCGATCACTTTTTTGCAAAGTAATTGCTTTCTCGTAAACGGAATTAAATTGCAACACAGCAGCGCCATTTTTTTGGTCGATATCAGGGGTCGTACTCTCCGTCCTTTGTTCAGGACACTGTGAGGGATATGGATTTTTTGCCTTTTTTGCCACCACTAATTTCATGCAGAAATATTTATAGTATTTTTATAGTAATGTGTCGTGATTCAATGGGATAGAAATTATTGTATAAAAATTCTGGAAGCAATAAAGGCAGAAATGTCTAATCCCTGAGAGTGTCGAGTGAAAAGGGCGGAGAGTACGATTCCTGGCCGATATGCATTCAAACTGAATTTTTGGTACACTGTATATGCTGATCCCTTCCTTGAAATGAGAGGAAATCACAACATGGAAGCACACCCCGTTGAGTGATATAGCCCAAAAGCTAATCGGCCCTAATTCAAACCAAGGTCCAACTAAATATCAAGTTCAGATAGATTAAGTCCATCGGTTCATGAAGTGCAGTGTTCGAACTCAAAAAGACAGATATTTTCTAAAAATGGTTGAATTGAGTTCAGGAAATCTCAAAACATGTACCTTCATCGAAAACCGGAAATCTATTTTTTTCTGAATCTTATACTTTCTTTTTATATATGGAAAGGATAGAGCAATAAACCAATTTCAGTTCATTGAAAGTTAAGGAAATCTCAAAACGTGTAAATTCATCGAAAAACAGAAACCGAAATTTTTCCGTATCTTCTACTTTCTTCTTATACATGCGGAAGATAGTAATAAATTCACTTTTTTAAAAATGAGTAGCCAATTTTAGTTGAAAGGAAATCTCAAAACGAAATGAATGAAATTAACTGAAAATGAACTGAAATGAATGAAATGAAAGGAAATCTCAAAACGTGTAAATTCATCGAAATCTAGAAATATATATATATTTTTTCAAATCTTATACTTTCTTCTTACATATGCAGAAGATGTAGTAATAAATCCGTTTTTTTTTTTTTTTTTTTTTTTTTTTTTTTAATTTTTTTTTATAAGTCAATTTCAGTTAATTGAGATGCATTACGTTTTAGTTTAAAAATATGTCTTCAAATTAGGGCTGACGTAAATCAGAAAAAAAAAGAAAGTAAAAAAAAAGAAAGATATTAGATCTAAAAAAAAAAAAAAAAAAAAAATTAGAACTTTCATAATTCAAATCCTTTTTAATTCGCGTATATGTTCAGCAGTGTAAACTTTCGATTTACCGCTCATTCACTCAAATTTCTAACACTCTAATGGCTGGCGTTTCTAAGAATGAAAAAGCAGTAGCCTAGAGTATAGTGATCCGATGCTATATCTATTACAAAATACTGTGTCTGCAGTTTTATTCGAATTTTAAGAAAATGCCAGATTTAACAACTTTCTACTTTAGGAAATTGTTTTTTTAATACAAAGAATACTTGTATAAAATGAAAAAAATACGTAAAAAATAAAAGTATTTTTAAATACCTTCTTGAGATGGTAAGAAAATAATTTTTGTTCTGCAAATCTGGCCAATCATAGCTTTCGAATGATACCACTTTCAATCTTCTACTCCCATAATTAATATGTTAAAAGTGTACCACACATTTTATGTTTGCCTATTAGTATATATATATATCTTTATATATATATTTCTTTTGTGCGTGTGTATGTCACTGAACTCCTCCTAAACGGCTGGACCGAGTTTAATGAAATTTTTTGTGTGTCTTCAGGTGGATTCGAGAATGGTTTAGATTTACAATTCAGTTCAATCGGATAATTGGATCAAAAGATATTAAATAAAAACTCCATTTTAACTTTAAAATGATTAAAAAGAAAAATATATTTGATGCCAAAATAAACAAAATTCACGTTTATTTATTTTTTTCCGGAAATAAAATATTTTTAATTTCGCGTGATAAACAATAAAAATTAGAAAAAAAAAATTAATATACTATGAAAATATTCGCATGTAAATAAATATTTTCATAGAGATACTTGGTATTAGCTTAAAATTTTTATTTAATTTAGTAGTACTTTTCTTTTCTACAGTAAAACAAAATTTTTCGCTTTAATTGATGCTTTATATGTAACTTATAAAGGTTCTTTTATGTTTTCCCCTTAATTGTAAATAGTAATAATTTCGAATTTATTAGAATTTTTAATTTTAATTTTGTATATATCATAAAACAGTTTTTCTTTTTCTTTTCTTTCTTTTTTTTATTATTTTTATTATTATTATTATTTTTTTTTTTTTTGTATGGAACAGCTTTAGTTTGGAAAAATTTGAAATTTGGCACCGAAGTAGTACGGACGTTTCTCACCAAGATCGTCAGTTACGCAATTGAGATAGCCATGTTAATTCATCGCAAAAATGGCCAAAAATATTTAAAGTCGACAAGGGGGGGGGGGAGGTCTATACTAAAGCTGTGCCTTTGTATTTATCATATATATTTCGTTTGTGCGTGTGCATGTCACTGAACTCCTCCTATTTGCTGGATCGAGTCTAATGAAATTTTTTGTGTGTCTTCAGGTGTTTCGAGAATGGTTTAGATTTACAATTCAGTCCAATTTAAATTGTTTATTTAATTAATATATCACTTATAAATTGTTGTTGATTTTGGAATGTTTCACATTGGATCCGGCAGGCTGCGCTACGATCGTAGCATCGATTCAATAATACGCAAGCGAAGTGATGACGTCACTGACCGTCCGTGGATGCAAGGAAAATATTTCCTATGTTAATCACCCATTGGATTTTTTGTAAAAATTACTAAATATCGAGGAAAATTATTTCCCGATTTTAATCCCCATATTTGGGTATAGATATGTATTAGTTATTATGTGCATGCGTTAGATTGAGTTGTTTTTGCTGTAAAATTGATAAAATTTGAATTTTTAATCTCAAAACGCTATCATCCTTGGCGGGAAAAAAATATCGCCATATCATCTGGCGAACATATTTAATTTCTTTCAAAAATAATGGTTATTTCAATAACTTATATTAAGAGAGTAATGAATAATATGAAACAATTTCGTACAATACATATTACGAAAATATACATCTGGCATGTATATTTTCGTATTACGTTTTTGATCTCCAAATACAAAAAACGCCAAGAAAGACAGAGTTTTGAAATTTAAAATTAAAATTTTGTCAATTTGAGAGCAAAATAACTCAATCTAACACATGCATACGATAACTAATACATATCTATACCCAAATACGGGGATTAAAATCGAGAAATAATTTTCCTCGATTTTTAATAATTTTTTATAAAAAATACATATTTTTTATAAAAAATACATATTTTTTATAAAAAATAACATAGGAAATCTTTTTCTTGCATCCTCTGACGGACAGTGACGTCACACTTCGCTTGCGTATATTCTATTGCAATTTCAGTTTGTCCCGACAGTTGTGCTGCGATTAAATTCAGGAAAATATTTTGTAACTTCGTGTTATTATTGTTATACAAAAAATTGTGTCCTAATTGAAATATTACATCAAGATGTAATTAGTGTTTGAAGAGTTTTGAAGTGTGCATAAAAAACTATACATTTTGCAAATTTAGTGCGGAATTGGAGTGAGTATTTTATATAATTTTCTATCAAATTTACACGCGCGTTGATTAACAACCACCCTAACCTACAAATTTATTTGTGTAGCTAATTTATTATATTTTATTTATTTATTTTTTGTATGAAACACTTTTAGTATCGGATCCCATTGGCAAAATTTGAAATTTGGCACCGAAGTAGCTCGGACGCTTCTCGCCAAGATCTTTAGTTCCACAATTGAGATAGCCATTTCAATTCATCGCAAAAATGGCTTAAAATATTTAAAGTCACCAAAGGGGTCCCATACTTTTGTGTGTGTGTATGTCACTGATATTTTATTTATTTATTTTTTGTATGGAACACCTTTAGTATCGGATCCCTTTGGCAAAATTTGAAATTTCGCACCGAAGTAGCTCGGACGCTTCTCGCCAAGATCTTTAGTTCCACAATTGAGATAGCCATTTCAATTCATCGCAAAAAATGGCTTAAAATATTTAAAGTCACCAAAGGGGTCCCAATTTGTGGCTTAGGTTTAGAAAATCCGTGCTTTTCTCACGGGCAATTATATGTTGCGTGTTCCAGGGTTGGAAAACCTTCGAATTTGTTTGTGTATACTCCTCAAGGATTAACCAAAAATATTGTACATCCAATGGCATTACGATAAATTAAGTTTTTGTAGATTATAAAAATATACCTGTTATAAAATAAATTGAGTTTCAACTTTTTCACCTTTAATTAAAACGAGTTTAAGTTTTTAATTAATACGAATTCTACATTTCACTTCGCTCATACTATACACATACACACATGCATCGATTGATTGAATTGTGATAAATGTACATGTAATGACGTTAGATATTGTAATAACTTTTTGATAAACATTTTCATCAAATCGGTCCAGATTGTTACAGCTTATTCAAAAAAGACGGAATTTTTATCTGAAATTCGTTGCTATCAGAGATTCTCTCATAAATTGAAATATTTGCCATATGAAATAAAATTTTGTGCTGTTCGACATTCAGCGGAGGTTTTAAATAACAAGTAGCAAGTAGAAAGTAGCAAGTAGCAAGAAGCAAGTAGCAAAAATTTCGGTAATTATATCTTTTACGTTATAATCGGAATTCACAGTCACCGTTCACAGCGCTACATACCTGTATACCACATCCTTACACACTTACAATAAGTTAGTTATTTTTTTCTAGCAAAATATTCTTTAGAAATAATTTATATGACAAAACAACGTTTGTCGGGTCAGCTAGTATGTATATATTTATTTAAAATAAAATTTATAAGGTTGAAAAATCTTAAAAACATTTTCAAAAAATGCCGAAAATAACTTCAGAATCGCAATATTATTTAATCTTTAGCCAATAAATTATAAAGTTACGTTTATGATTACAAATGAGACCTCTTCAAAGCGAAGTATTTATATTAGATTCCCTGTTTTTAATTAGCATTTTCCAACAAAGTTTAAAAGTATTCATGACTTCAATTTGTCTTTTTTTTTTTTTTTGTCTGTCCACCCTCTAACTCCCGTAAATATTAATGGTTATAAATGTTATAAATAAATAGGATATAATATAAATAAGGGATATAATAAATGTTATTAATAATATTTATTATTCATATGCACAAAAATTACTTTCTAATATAATTACTATTAAGACTTACAGGGTCACAAACAAATATTCAGATACATTAAGTGCTGTACCCTAACAGCACACTTTTGCCAAATGACACCCTTAGGATATCCAGTGGATAAAAAAACATCCCAAGGACATCTTAAGGAAGTGCTATAGATATGTGTGCTGTTAGGGTAATAGGAAATTGTTAGAATTACATTTTCATTTTTAGTAAGCTTTTTTAATCTTTCTCAGCTTAAGAATGCTTAAGATCTGAATTTGTGTATCTGTCTGTATTTCTGTTCATCTTCCCATGTTTTCGTCTGCCTTTAGCGTCGTGCAAATATCTTCAGAATTTCTTCAAAGTGATATAGGTTATTAAAATTTTCTATAGAACGTCTGTTATTTAAAATGGAATTAACAACACCACAGTTTGTATACAGGAAAACCCAAAAGAAACGTTTTAATGAGAGGCAGGCATTTTTATGAATCAAATTTAAATAGCTTTTCTACTGTAAAAATCATTATGATAATGACATATGACACTTATTATTAATATACTAATATATATATATATATATATATATATATTAGTATATTAATATATATATATATATATATATATATATATATATATATTATATTATATTTATATATAATATGGTACGTTCAGCTTTCATATTTACAGTGATAGACTAAAATATTAATACATTAAGGGAATAATTAAATTATGGCTATAATTCCAAATTGCTCAAATTGTATTTTTGTTTGTGTTAAGCGTTCTCAACACTTTCCAACAATTTTTAAGGGTGATTCTAAGTTCAATTAGTCTAGCTGCCTGCCTTTCAGTGCTTATATATCAGTTTATGCGACATTACCCAAGTGAGTGATATTTTGATAGAATTAAAACAGTATTAAATATGAATGCCTTGTTTCGTACCTATAATCAGAACGGATCAAATGGAAGAAAGTGTGATCGTGCTAGGAGAAACACCTAATGCATATGAAATGATAAATACACACTTACTTACTTTTACTTTATTTAAATTCTTTAAAAAATTTCAATACTGAACTTTTATTTAGCACAAAATGGAAAAAAGAAATTAAAATGATTTGTTTTTCAATATCAGCTCCTAAAAATATTTTACTGCAAATAATATTCATTCTAAATCCTGCCTAGGTAACATGGCATTTTTATTGAGCAGCTCTTTTCTTGAAAAATATACAGAGTTTATCTAAATATGATATGAAAACTGGTTATTTTGACTTATTGTAAGACTATCTTTTTAAATAGCACAAAGCAAACTAAGAAGATGACTTCCAATATTCATTTTTACCTGATAACTCAGTTGAATTAAAGCTGTTTGATACTAGATCTGTTTCACGTATTACACATCACTGAACTACGCTATATGTGTATTAAATTTCTTGACAGACGAATTGAGGTCTGACTGCAAGTGTGTCTTAAATTTGACGACTTCATGAATCGATCTGGCCGGGTCGTATCACAATTTTTACACATAATCGTTAAAAGATGGTTCGCCTTTAGGGTCAAAAGGAACGGGTCAGAAATCATTGGAAGATTTAAGCTTTACAAATGCCGGCAGACATCTATATAAGAAGAGCAACAAAATGGAGGCTCGTTGGATACAATTGCAGTGAACTCGAGGTTTTCGGGCGAGGTCTTCCGGACGCTTGGTTGCCTAAAAATATTCACACGAGTGGCTACTCAAGGGGTAATCAAATATCCGTGAGTGAATGACGCTGTACATTTCACTCAACGGAGTAAGTGTGTTCAAGACATCGGCGTAAATGATCGGGCGCCAACATACTGCTTATCGTAAACCATGACAGTGTCATTATTGTTCGCATCTCACCCTTATAAAACTTACTTGGAAGACAAAAAGAATTGTTTAAAAAAAATTGCACAAAAAATAAACGATCTTACATTTTTTTTTCTTTTTTTTTCTTTTTCGAATAAACAGAAAGAGATGAATGGAGAATTTTCTCTCTTTTAAAAATGTCGTTTTGTAATCTTAAACATAGATGATGATTTTATCTGCAAGTCTTCCTCATAAAAACTTGTATATGTACGGAGGCTTTCGGGATATGTTTACTTTTATAACTGTTAAATAAACATTTGCGATGAATTCATGACTTCATAAGGAATTTCGTTTACGTAATAACATGTCACGTTACTTCTTTCTTTCTTTATTTTTTCACACAATTTACTAATTTTTCTAATAAATCACCAATTTCGGAATAGATTTCTATTTAATTTAATGTTACTTGATATGAAAATTATGCGTTTTATAAAACGTTATTAGAAATTTATTCTTAATTCAGACAACTTTTTTTTTTTAGTTTTTTTTTTATTCTTTCTTGGGATTGTCTGTTAAATTTGCGAGATTTTTAAGCAATTATTTATTTATTTTTCAAATTAAGCATCTATAATTTTTATTTAGAAGTTTGAAGAAAAAAAAAAAAAAAAAGGAGGGGGCGGGGGGTTGGAATGAGGATTTTAATATATTTGTGCATTAGAGGAAAGAGGAGAGAAGAAAAAAAATAGAAGAGAGAGAGAGAGAGAGAGAGAGAGAGAGAAATGCTGACATGCGTTGGTAGGAGAATTAATTTGAGTACCAAGCTGATTAAAATAAAGGAATGTTAATTATTAAGGAGATGGTGGACATCATAAAGTTCTCTTGTAAATTATAGTTTTTTTTTTTGTTTTTTTTTTTAATTAAAAGAAAATTTTCTTACATCTGCATTAAAAATGTAACATTATTAATTATATTAAAATTTCTTAAAATTTCTTATTTCTGTTTAAATAAATAAAATAATAATAATAATAATAATAAATAAAATAAATATATATATATATATTATTTTTACAATTTTTTAATTTGTTCGAGCCTAGCTAATTTTTAAATTTCCCTCTCAATTTCATATTATTATTGTTTAAATGCATATTTTGAACATGTTTGGGTATTATTTTGTAAATCAATTGACGAGTTAATTAATCAAATATATTTTTATATTTTTATATTTTTATATTTCATGTGAATTTCAGTTTTGTCAAAACTTAAAATTATGTCTTAAATTTCGAATCAAGACAAAAACCAAAATCCATAGATACGCAGACGTATTTGAAGGTTTTTAATGTGTCATCGCTACCTTTTTTTATTTAGATTTAAAAGTTACAAAACTAGAACATTTAATAAAAAAAATCCCCAAAAATTTAAAATTTAAATTTTTGTAATTGAAATTGTATTAAAGAAAATTTTAATATACTTAATATACTTTAATATACATGCATAATTAAAAAAAATTGTACGGTAATATTCTAGATAATTTTATAATGTCCACCATCCTTTTAAAAGAAAAAAAAAATATTTAGCATTTGCTAGATAAAAACAAATAAACAATAAAAATATAATAAAAATAAAAATAAAATTCTAATGCGCTACTGTTATTTTGGCTATTTAAATATACTACTATTTAGGAATTTACTAAATATAAGGTATATATGCACTATAAATGAGAATGCGATTTGATAAATAATTAAAAGGTAACAAAATTTTTCTACTTAATTCCTTTTAAAAGATCTTGTATATGAACTAAATGACGCGTTTTAATACTGAACATAATTCCATATTAACACTTGTTCATTTTTTAATTATATCTGTTCTATTTTTTATGTACAATTTATACATTTAATTATTTTTCTGCTCTGACATAAACGAGTACAAAATACTATATAGTTATTTAAATATCGATGAATGTATGCATTGTCATTAAAAATATACTTAAACAGTTATTGCAATAGGTAATAAAACATTCAGAATATTTACCCTGAAATGGCTTACACTACAGTTACAAACCATTAACGAAAGTAATTGAGATAGTTAATTAGAATTGGATATTTTACTTCTAAAAACATTAAGAAGATGTTGAACAGATTAATTTCGGCATGAAAGCTAATTGAAAACAACAAACATCTTATAATGTTTTATAATTTTAAATCATCCGTAGGACAATGTTGGTCACACGAGATGAAAAAGGCGAGTGAAGGAATTTTCCCCATTCAGCTACTATTTCGAAGGAGAAAGTGATTTTACAGGTAAAGGGAGTAATTTAATACATGCTTCGTTTCGCGTTTTCCCCTTAACTTTTCCAATACTATTTATAAAGAAATTTTCACCCGCTTCACTCACCGTCGCCGGAAGCCGAAGCCAATGTTATTCTACGGGGAATTATCTTTACTTATAACTCAATAACTAATATATATTTTTAAATTCTTTTTTCACATTCAGAAAATTCACAACTGTTAAATGACGGACCTTTAAAAAAAAAAAAAAAAAAAAAAAAAAAAATGATTTTTTTTTTTAATTTTTTATATTTTATTGCGAAATTGCGAAATGAAAATTTTCCCATATAGAAAATTCGTATTTTACAACTTCAAAATAAATAATTAAAAATAAAAAAAAGTCCGTTTTTAAAAATTGTCCGTCAATTTAACAGTTGGAAACTTTCTCAACGTGAAAACGGAATTTAAAAATATGTATTAGCTAATTAGTTATAAGTAAAGAAAATTTCCCATAGAATAACATTGGTTCAGGCTTCAGACCACGGTAAATGAAGAAGGCCGTTAACTGATCATACTGTAGAATATTACAATAATTGTGGGGGGAGAGTCAGGGGAACAAAGCAGAACCGCAGCATGTATGTTAATTTATAATAACATATGTCTAGTAACTTAGTACAAGTAAAATAAAAGCCTTTGCAAATTTTTAAATCTTATTTAAATCATGCAAAAAATTGTATGATGTTTAAGGTTTGTTTCAGCCTTTGGGAAATTATAAAATCAGTGCTCAGTTACTCATTGTAAAAAATGTAGCAACTTATTAATGCAGCAGATTTCCTCAATGTTATTTCATGATCTGTAAAATAATTTAGAATTTACATATTAATACAAAACTTATATTAAAATGCTTCCAACTGCATTCTATAGAAAGCGTTAATTACATAAAAATTCCCTGAGAAAAAAATATTTAAAAATATCATGTAAATTTGAAAAAATAAAATAAAAATTTTAACTAATTTGTCATTAAAAAATAACGAAAATATTAAGTCATCTAATGATACTAATTAATGTTTATAGTACGTAGTTTTGAAGAAATGTTAACCCATATTGGACCACTCATTAAACGAATCATTGGGAAAATGTAATTTTTTAAAAACATGGTCAGTATAAGATACTTACACATATAAAAAAGAAAAAATTAAAAAATTATAACAATTTTACAAAAATTTTTATTTTGTTTGTTAGTCCGAAAAACAGTCTCTACACAGTCCAAAAGTGAGCATTTTGCAAATTGTAAAGATTTTTACGAATGGAATCTCTACATAGTCCAACATTGCACATGTTGCAAATTGTAACAGGTTTTTTATTCCATGATTTCAGTTGACATCGTCTTTGACGACCATTTGAATTTTTCACTACCACATGCTCACTATTTAGCAGAAGAAGTTCTTTATTATTCTGCAGCATTAATATTTTTTTCAAATTCCATTTTTCACAGTAATTTAATTAATTTAGTCTATTTCTAAAAATTTATGTCAAGTTTTTTGCAGATTTTAAATGTTTCTTTTACATTATTGACATATAATTCAACTGTCCTATAAATAGGATGGCAGCCCAATATGGGTTTTAATGCATGTTATGTGTTTATATTTAATTTTTTTTAATTAATTAAGAGCATTAATTTTATGATTTTTCAAAGCCTAAAACAAACTTTAAACAAAATTTTTTTGTGTAGTTTTAATATAAACTAAAAAGTCGGTGATCAATTGATATCGACTCATTTTTCATACGTGTTTTGACGTTTTAAAAGGTATAGGACTCCTTAATTTACAGTTCAATTTAAGATGTTTAAAATATGATTGAAAATGCAAAATTGATTTCGTTATAATTCAATAGTGTAGATATCTCATAATAATTCTAATCATCTGTCAGATGATGCATATCACTTAATAAATAATAAATAATAAATAGATAAATAAAAGGTTTGAATAATTTTTATTATCTGGCTACTATTTCAAAGGAGAAAGTGGTTTACAGGTAAAAGAGTAACTTATCTTACAGATCAATTTAAGATATTTGAGATATAATACTGCATAGGAAATGGATTGCAGTACATTTTAATAGTGAAGGCATTCGATAACATCTATATCACCAGTCAGGGGATACAGATCGTGTGAAAAAAATAATACAAATAAATAAATAAAAGGGTGAAGAAATTTTCCTCATCTGAATTATAATTATTGATTGTAATTCTGGGGTATAACCTTTCATATTTTTAAAAACAAACAAAAAACATTGGGGTAACCAAGAGCTTTCATTATACATATATATATATATATATACACACACACACACATATATATATATATATATATACATATATGCATATATATATATATATATATATACATATATGCATATATATATACATACATACATATATATATATATATATATATATATATTTAAATTTTATTACGTTATCTATTATTTATATATATATATATATATATATATATATATATATATATACATATATGTGTGTGTGTGTGTATTGAAAACCTTTCCAAACATTGCAAAAAATGAAACCAAGTATCACTTGAAGAACTAGATAGAACATGAATAAAGATTTCTGAAAAATTAGGCATCCTTTAAAGAAAACATACAACATCAATACTTTTTCAAGGGCTTAGATTGAATATTGCATGCAAGTTAGGTGTTATTTCTGTCATATTGTATGCGATTTCCAAAACATTTACAGTATGTCAAGCCCAATAACACCCAAAGGACATGTAAAGAATTTCAAACTCAATAAGAAAAAGGAAAAAAAAATGGAGGGAAAACATACTTTTAAAAACGAGAATCACCAGTGTTACTTAAAAAACAAAAATATTCTCCGAAAAAAATAATAAAACTAAAATTATTACTTACATTACAATTGCATATTTCACTAACCCGCCTCTCTCTGCATGTATACATCTTTCTACTGTATTTTCCTATACAAATTCCCGTAGTGCAAATTTCTAATAAAATTACTATTTTTCAAAATTATTATCCGTGGTGATCGCAGACGATTTCCATCTCAGAGAAGTATTGCACTAAATATCCAAAAAAAATCAATTTATGCTTTACAAATGACATATTAAAATTTGCACCCCCTCCCCCCTTTTTTTGTTGTTGGTTGAAAATGAAAAAAAAAAAAAAAAAGAACGTTTTAAATTATTACAGATCAATGGTTCAACCATTCGTTTTAAAGAAAGTGATGAGTTCAACATCCATGTAGACCTATTGACAAGTTAATTTATAAAATAATATTTTTCTCCGTGAATGGAGAAATTTCATACAAGTTTCAGGTTTTTTAAATTCATAATTGAATTTTATAGTCTAAAGCGGAAACTAGGATGCGTAAATTTGTTTGAATGTTTATAAAGAGTCTTAACCGTAATTTTTACAGGATTTAGTTTAAATTAAGTCGCAGGATTTAACATGTGAAATTCTGAAAAGTAGTCGTTTTGAGGAAAAGCTATTTAACAGATTTTTATACACTTTTCTATAAAAAAATTTTTTTCCAAGTTATAAATTTTTCATTTTATTTAGATCAGCAGATAATTGTTTTAAATATTAACATATTTTGATAATTTTAAGGTCTATTGTCCCTTTCACATTTTCTTTCGCTCTTATATTTTATTATCTTCTTTCAGCACCTGGATTGTGTTCTTTTTTCTTAATTTTTAAAGATTTGAATTATAGAAAAACAATATTATAAGATTCAACTGAGGAAGGGAGGGGGGAGGGACATCTCTTAAAAAATATGATTGATCATGATTTTGAATAAATAAGTACCAATTTTTAGTTTGCTGATGTAACCTTAAAATTGTTTTTATTTCAGCACGTTTACCTATGTGATTACTTCACGAGTTCATAGTACGAACACTCAGTGAAATAATTTTTCCAAGTTTTTATACAATGTGAGGATAGAAAATATTTACTTTAAGCGAGAAAATGTTGTTTTCCGGCTTTTTTATTTTCCCACTCCCTGCCATTGACTTTTTAACCTTTATCAAAATCACTGCTAAGTAATTCTGGAATAATCCTGTCTGACATACCCAATTAATCAACTTAAAAATACTGCGAATTTTATGTAACGCCTTTGCAGTGTTCATCATTCCTCTGGAATCATTGCAAACAGGCGCACTTATTTTTGACAGCACAAAACATATTTTTCCCAACACCTCCGAAGTTGATTTTTCCGGATCATTTGGCGCGCTCCCGAAGGCCACGAGCAAGAGAAAAAGATACAAAAAATTTCATTTTGAAAGAGATCTTCATCCACGTGATACTGCTGTTTGTTTACACTGTCAGATGAAGCTGGTGCCTGCGAGGCGCCCCGCAACTAATCAAGTGGAAGGGTTTTGGCAAAGACAGCGATTTTGGCACCTCTGTCAAGAGCTTCTGCCATCACGGTGGTCGAAAGATTTACAAGCACCTCCGATAAATCTTTTCCGATATTTTCAAGCATAATCGGGGAATAATTGTTACAAAAATGCTAATAGTCCTCAAATTTAGATTTTTTTTTCTTTTTTTTTTTTTTTTCTCGTTCTGGCATAATAATATTACTATGATACCTATAAAAAATTTATTTTCAATGACCTAATAAGGGATTTACAGTTTTGATCAATGATGTTTTCTCTGTATCTCCGTATATTTAAAAAAAAGTTACTGTCTCCATTATTATTATTATTATTTTTTTTTTTTTTTTTTTTTTTTTTGTCTACTACACTCATTTCTTATGAATGATAGGGTACTCAGCGTCAGATTACGTGCCGATGTTGCAATAATCCAATGAACATGTTTATCTTCGTTTGAAATTTCTATCACATTCATTTAATTAACGAAGTTATTAATTTAAAACGTCTTGTTAATAAAAGTACTCTATTTGCGAACTTGTAAATAGTTTCTCTAAATCGCTGTTCCTTCAGTGTGGGACGTCAAAGTTACCAGAAAAAATAAAATGTCATCTATGGTTTAACCCGTTAGTAGTCGCTATAAATAGCGCCACCTATTACAGATTACGCACTTTTTATTTAATTAGCACCAATAATTTTAAAAAGTGATGTGATCAGCGTTTCTTCGATTTTATTCGCGTTTTATGTATATCAAATGCCACTTCTAAAAGTTTTTGGTGGCTGTTGAATAAAAAAATCTGGCAAAACTGAAGGATGGGCGGCAATCGACCAACTAGCGACTACTAATGGGTTAAAAAACAGAGAGAGAAGGGGAGAGAGATAGAGTGGGTTTTAACGTTGCAATATAGCTACGCAATAGGCAATTGGCGACAGTCAGAGGGCTGGTCCGAAGACATGCCATCACAACTTTGATCAGCTGTGGAGGGATGACTCTGTCCCACTTCTGTAACCCACAGACAAACTATACGAAAAGAAGCTGAAAGATTGGCATCTTCAAGAGAAGTTAAAAAAAAAAAAAAATAATAATAATAAGAGAAATGAGTCTAGAATGGAGAATTATGATAAGATAAAAAAATATAAATAAATAAAGGTTAAATACTCCATTACTTTCTCGCAAAAACATATCGAGGTGAACGATATCTTCTTTTTCAAACCACTTTTAGTTGTATATTCTATGACGACACCTAGATACACGAAGTTACTTAGTTGCCTCAAGCCATGTTAGTCAGGGTCTGAGGTCTACATGCTTTGAATCTACTTGTAGATTCTAATTAATACCTAAGATCCGCTATTTTAAGGCTGTACATTAATCAGATTCCCCCTTTCTTCTTTTTCATATTATTTAATGGGATTTTTGTTCAAAAACGAAGTTTTTCGAATTCTGTTTTTCGAAGTCCACTCTTTGAACCCGCCGTCTTTCAGCTTAGCGATCACTTAAAAAAGTGCATAAATAAATATTATTTTTTAGAGATTGAAAATTAGAGTCCCAAGTTTACTTAATGAAAATAAAAAACAATTTAATTCATTTTATTTTATTATTATTATTATTTATATGCTCACTAAGATAAAGGGCGACTTAGTCAAAGAGTAATTTTTAAAAAAACAAAATCCGAAAACTTCCTTTTTGAATGAGATATAATTATAAAACAAAGTAAAAATAAAAAAAATCCGTAGGATAACATGGTAAGGAAAAAAGGAGAATCTGACTGATGTACAGCCTTAATTTTGGGGTTTCTTAATTTTTCTTAAGCTAACACACATATATGAATACGACTTACGATATAGACTTATATCTAAAAAATTTCCCCAGTAAAACTGAAACTTAATATCTAAAATAAAAACACACTTTTGGAGGCTATTATAGTATTAGAGTACGTGGCTTTAGTACGAATCTACAAAATGCGATTTTAACGTACAATTAAAATATTGAGGCTCTAGTGTACATGACGGAAATATATGAATCGCTGATTGCTTTCTGCAATCAGCGGAGTAATACATGTCCAATTTTTTTTTTTTTTTTTTAGCGAAAATGAAGTTATTACCACCAGCGTGTTCATAACATATAGACGGATATTTTCTGTAAAAAAGGAACACTTCGTTCATCTATGTACGGTAGAAAAAAATTAACCGAAAAATAATTTTGGGCAGAAAAGAGTCATGTCTTAGACATGACTCCTTTCTGTTCTTAATGAAATGGAAGTGACGGGTCATTCGGGTTTTCCTTACGTTGTTCTCTCTGGTTGAAAAAACTATCCAAACTCGACGCCTCAGAAGTTCAACAACAGATGACCAATGTAAGCTCAAAGTTAAATTGATAATGTATCATATTCTTCTTCAGCAACAACACCTACACGTATGCAGAAAAGCTTTTTGGAATGTGCAGAGCATTAGCAGGAAACGAGGTGAGCGAAATGCAGACTTACTGACAAAGGGTGAATTGCTAAAGAATATTAGAAGTAGGACCCATAGTGTGAATGCTATGACTCTCAAGTCTGTGCTTTGATTCATGGACATATTCAGTCCTTCCTTTTAAAATAGTTGCAATATTCTTCAAAGTTCACGAAGTACCTCATCAAACCTCACAGTCAAAGTAATGCATGATTTATTTTGAAAATATATCTACATCTTCAAGGGAAAGTGAAGTATCACTTCTACTGGGACTACTTCCGTCAGAATTTTTCATTTGGCTTCAAGATACCTCTTCAAGATACGATACGTGTGCTACGTGTGAGGAGCTAAACAGTAAAATTAAGCGTCCCTCATTAAGTAAAACTGTGAAACGAGTTGCTGTGTTCAAATTAATTATGCACAAAAGAAGAAGCCAGAAGTTTTACAACTCTTTTAAAGAACCTCTTACTTCTTCCCAAACTGAGGGCAGCAAAGTTCTGAGACTCGGTTTTGGCTTTATGGCGTTTATTGATTTGCCTAAAACACCCATTCAAAATCTTTATTACTACCGATAGCTTGGTGTCAACGACTTCAGTATTCATAATTCGTGCGACAATACCATGACAATTTATGTTTATCATGAAGGAGTTGCAAGTAAATATCCTGATGATGTACATTTACAAAAACTTCAAAGTTTCCCCCCTCCGAAATTGAGGATATCTATATTTTTTGTGACAACTGCGTGAGACAGAACAAATCCACGCATTCATTCGGACCATAATGGCATTCGTAAAACTCAAGATTTTTAAGAAAACAGATTTTTTTTTTCCAATGAGAAGTCACTCTTACCTACCTTGAGATCAAAAATTTGGATTAATCGAAAATAAATTAAAAAATATTGATAGGATGTATATCCACGACGAGTATTTTAATGTGGTGGCAAATGCTTCAAACGTAGCTGGCAAATTCAGAGTAATAATAGTCAATTCTTCAATAGTTCTTGATTATCAGCACCAATTTCCCTCTTTCAACGTCAATAGTACCACGTCATTTTAATCAAGAAGTTTGCCTATCAAAGACAGGAAAAATTTTTTGACTTCTTCGTATCATTATTTTGTATGTTTGTCAAAAAATCCCGATACTATTGTCTTGGTGGATTCATTCCTCAATAATTTTTGTTTGAGAAAGTATAATGATTCTCATCCTCTCAAAAGACCATCCACGAAATTATGACTGCAGAAAATTTTATAAATATCAAGATCTTAAAAGTCTAAAACAGCTCATTCCGGAAGAAAAATTTCGTCTTTTGGATGGAACTTTATGAATGGCCAACTCATTAAGAATTTTACCAACCACTGTAATTAAGTGTAATTTAGCGTTTTTTATGCTTCTTCTACAGTCGGTAACAAAAGTGTCCGAACACTAGCAAAAATTCCTATGTAAAAAAAGTACACTTCGTACGGTTTTATTAAATAAATCCTTGTCGAATCCTATTCTTAGTCAGTGTAAGAACATGATTCGATAAGGATTTATTTAACAAAACCGTATGAAATGTACTTTTTTTACATAGGAATTTTTGCAAGTGTTCGGACACTTTTGTTACCGACTGAACTTATAATATGTTGTATAAAGCAGTAGATAGATTTTCGATGTAGAGATTGGAAGTAAAGCAATGATTTTTTTGAATTACTGAAACACTGGTAGTAAAAATAGATGTTATGTGAAAAAAGGAGACATGTCCACAGTGCAAAAATGATCGCTATGGACATGTACGAGGTGTGGCTATTAAATAACGAGACTATTGCTGTAAAACATTTTATTTTTAATTTATACATATTTAGTTATTATCACCTTCAATATACACCCCTCCACTATCCCTACAAAGTTCCATGCGAAATTTCCATTGTTCGAAACAGTGCTGGAAGTCTTGTCCTGTAAGCTCCTGCATGAGGCGTGCCGCTTTTCCTTTCACAGCTTAAAGTGGCTCAAATCGGGTTCCTTTTAATGCAGATTTAACTTTGGGGAACGGATAAAAGTCACATGGGGCCAGGTCAGGCGAATAAGGCGGATGGTCTAAAACTGGGATGTTGTATTTGGCTAGAAACGCCTTGACAGACAATGACGTGTGAGCCGGCGCGTTGTCTTGATGGAGAACCCATGACTTGTTCTTCCAGAATTCGGGCTGTTTTTTCCTTACCCCTTCACGAAGTTGAGCAAGCACCTCAAGATAGTAATGTTGATTAATAGTTTGACATTTAGGAACCCAGTGTAGGTACACAATGTAATGAATGTCGAAAAAAAAGGATCATCATCGCTTTGAATTTCGGTTATCATCTTCAAAGCCTTCTCAGCCATCTTGGAAACGCTTGAACCACTCATAAATTCGCGCACGTGATAAACATTCATCGCCATAAACTTGTTTTAATAAAAGATAAGTTTCACTAGCGGTTTTACCAAGTTTCACGTGAAATTTCACGACAATTTGTTGCTCTACTTTTACACTTATCACGTTTTTTCGGCAAAACGAAACAAACACCTCTTACACAAATGAAGGTTACGGCCAGACTGATTTCGCTACAAACACGGGAGGCGCTGCAATCGAAAGAGAAGGCTTTACGCTGCACAGCTGTCGGTCGTTAAGATTTGGCGCATATGTAGTTCATCTGTAGCAGCAATAGTCTCGTTATTTAATAGCCACACCTCGTATAGTATTGAATTTCAATTAAAAAATGTGGTATTTGTAATAAGGATAACAATAAAAATGCTGTGAAAATTTTTCACATATTTAAATTCACACAAAATTGGTAAAAGCAGTTTTATGTTATGTGTCTCCTGTAAAATTAGGTTTTTATGACGTCACTCATTTCTGCAATCAGCGATTCATATAATTTAAGGGATTGAATGTGATAATGTATACCAGGGAACTTCGTACAGTGTATATTGACACTAAAGTGTTGCTATGTAAGTTATTCAAAAATTTATTTCCATTTGATTCCTCCGCATTTAAAGTCATTTTCTATTTCCCTTTCTATAGGTAGGTACAGCAGTACATGCAGTCGGTAACAAAAGTATCCGAACACTAGCAAAAATTCCAATATAAAGAAAGTACACTTAATACTTGTTAAATAAATCCTTGTCGAATCCTGTTTTTAGACTAAGAACAGGATTTGACAAGGATTTATTTAACAAAACCGTATTAAGTGTACTTTTTTTATATAGGAATTTTGGCTAGTGTTCGGACACTTTTGTTACCGACTGTACCCTTTATGTGGAAGTCGTATTTTTTTTTTTTTTTTTTTTTTAACGAATTTTCTTCAAGGAGCGTAAAAAATGAAAAATTACTTCAATGCAGAGACAAGGCAGTAACATTCTATGTTTTAAGAACCGATTAACATTGATTTCCAATTAATCTTCTAAAATAAATCATGTTAATTCGTATCTAATTGATCCTAACTTTTTCCGGCGCAGAGTACTTCTGCTCATTTAAAATCAGCAGCCACTTGAATTTAAAAACAAAATAAGAAGACAAGAAATGAACGACTTTTTCCCTCTAAATTGTAAAAGTAAAATACTATAAAAAATTTCTGGGTTGACCTTTTTGCACTTGGGAATTAAAAT
This sequence comes from Salticus scenicus, assembly GCA_963930645.1. Taxonomy (NCBI): domain Eukaryota; kingdom Metazoa; phylum Arthropoda; class Arachnida; order Araneae; family Salticidae; genus Salticus; species Salticus scenicus. Next base: position 207,040,972 of record OZ005654.1, read on the forward strand.
TAGGTGCTGTTGTAGCTGCAACACCTCCCTTGAAAGGGTTTTAATGTGCAATCTATCTTTATGGTATTAAAATACAGGGTTAGAGAATGTCACGGAAATGACACACCAGATTATTTCATTTGAACTTAGTTAGTATATGTTAACTGTTTCAATTATTTTGACTTACTGATGAAGAATAAGATTTTTATAAATAAATAAATAAAACTTAAAATTCACAAACACGTAATATTTGGTATTTTGAAGCTTTCAATTGCAACCTTAATCTTTATTAGGTTTTTGAAGCTTTTAAATGCAAGCTCCCTTTTTGTTCTTTTTTCCTTTTCGAACATGCATTATGTAAGAAAAATATTGTAATCATGAAAAATTTAAGTATGCAATTTTAGTGTATCTGTATGCTCCGAGGTCTCCTGAATTCATTTTTACGAATTTTACGGTGATGTATGGTATATGTGTATGTAAGTGGCGTTGAAATACTTTGATAGATTATGCCGAAAGTTAGTAGGTATGTTATAGGTTATAGATCATCGTCGTACGAACTATACAGATTTTTATGAGTCTAGTCCTAAAGTACTGGACTTATTAACTGAAAAAAAATTGTGTGACTGACATCTAGAAGCTAAATTGTGTCTCTAGTAAATATAGTTCCATGTCATCCTTATAAATTCTAGTTACCTTTGATAGCGAATTCTAAACCCCGTATTAGAATTCTAGATCATTTTCCTATATTATCGAGGCCAAACTTATTTAAAAATCTCTGTAAATAAATTCAAACTCAAGGGGCGAATTTTAGTAACTATAATCTTGGTTCATGACTCAACTCTAGGAAAATCAAGTGAGAATCTCGAAATACAGAGGATTGGTAATATTCATAAAATTCATATTATTGTTTTACCATCTAGAAAACTATAGACTAGAAATTCTCGATTATTTCGTCTATTCAGGTTATTTGTTTAACTTATAGGAATAGTTCGTAGATCTATATTTCTTGTTTTGGGTTTCAGAAAATAACTACTTATTCGTTCTAGATTTAGGCAGTATATTTTTTTCTCAGTGTTACAGTTACACAAATAAAAATTCTTCATCATTATGGTCAATGGACTGAAAATATTTGAAATGCGACAGCGTCTAAACTCTACATTCATTAAGATATAAATAGGTAGGCATATTATAGATTATTTCACCAGAAATAGATTATTATTTTATTTTTTTTATTTAAAAAATTTAAATTTATACGAGTCAAATTTTGCATTTAATAATTTCTCCTTCATTTTGTATAGATTCCGTAACCATATTTTTACTTTCCGAACATTATAGTGAGGAAAGTATTGTAATCATGTCAAAAATCCGAATTTGAGATTTTGATGTTTCTATACGTTTCGAGGTCCCCTAAGTCCGTTTCCTTTATTTTTACGATGATGTATGTATGTGTGTGTGTATGTATGTGTATGTCTGAGAGTGAACATGCTAGCGTCTAAACGCTTTGTTCGAATAAGCTGAAAGTTGGTACGTATATTGTAAGTCACCATAGTACGAATCCTATATAGATTTTGGTGAATCTAGCACTTATAGTTTTTTTACAGGGACACCAGGAAAAACTATTTACCATTAGGGCCTATGGGGCCAAATTTTTAAAAGTGCGATAGCGTCTAAACGCTTTATTAATCTGAGCAAAAAATTTGTACACATATTATAGGTCACAGTTGCACTAATTGTATAGATTTTGGTGCATTTAGCACTTACAGTGTTTTTACAGGGGCACAAATAAAAATTCTTTATCATTATGGCCTATTGGGCCAAATTTTTAAAAGTGTGATAGCGTCTGAACGCCTTATTAATCTGAACAAAAAATTTGTACACATGTTATAGGTTACAGTTGCACCAACTGTATAGATTTTGGTGAATCTAGCACTTACAGTTTTTTTACAGGGACACAGAGAAAAATTCTTTATCATTAGGGCCTATGGGATCAAATTTTTAAAAGTGCGATAGCATCTAAACCCCTTATTCAAATTCAATTGAGCTGAAAATTTATATGAATATTATAAATCACTGTTGCACTAACTATAAGCATTTTGGTGAATCTAGCATTTATAGGTTTTTACAGGGACACAACGAAAAATTCTTTATGATTATGATCTATGGGCTCAAAGTTCAGTAGCGTTGAATAAAACATAGTATAATAGATGGAGAAAAATAATCAAACACTCTATTATGGTTTTCTCTCTTTTGTCTGTTTAACAACTCCTCTTTCTTTACTTTATCTACAAAACTGTTAATTACTCAATGTTCGGAAAGTCGAGAATGTCACTCCAATTTTTTTAATAATAATATTATGAAATTTAATATTATGAACGCTATTTGAAATTTTATAAATAAATGTTATTTTTTACATAGATTTAGAAGATATTTATATTTTATTGTTAACTAAGCTTCATATTATGCAATTCAGTCTCCCCCCCCCCCCTAATTTGTAAGTCTGGTCTCCTAATACAAAATAATCTCCCTCCTTTATTTTGGGGGGGGGGGATGGGAGGGGGCGGTAGCCCAGTCGGTAGAGCGCCGGCCTCGTAATTGGAAGATTGCGGTTTCGGTACTCGAGCCGGCCAAAGACCGTCGTGGATACTAATGGTGGCTGGTGCACGTAAAATCTGTCCTGGCCGCAATGTCCTCCATGTTCCCATCAAAAATTATACCTCTGGGAGTCACCGAAGCGGGAGAGCCATCCCTTCCGTGGAGGATCAAAATTGCGATGGCATGTCTCCGGACCACTTTTAGGGGTGAGTCCCAGACCGTCGCTAATAGCCCATCTGCGCAGCACTAGTTCGACGTAAAACCCAATCAACCAACCCTCCTTTTTTTTTTTTTTTTTTTTTTTTTTTTCTTTAATAAATCGTTTCAATTAATTTTTATCGTTAATCTAATACACAAATTGTGTCCATGTTTAATATAATTCAGTTTTGTTGTTTTAAAATTTAAATTTGATAATAAAAAAAAGACGTTTAATTGCATAAAATTAGAAAGAGGCAGCTAAGAATCTTATTTCAAAAATTCTCATTTTAAAAGACTCATGACTAAACTAATTTTATTATTTTTTTCTTTTGATTGTTTTCATACTGCAAACAGCAATTATAGTCTTCTTTATTTAATGTAACAAATTAATTTTTTAATTTTAATTTCTATTTCCCTCTGGGACAATATGAAAAAAAAAAAAAAAAAAAAGACCGATATGACTTAGCGTTTACACGTGCTTAACCACTATATTTGATCATTCATTCATTGATAACACAGATTATTTATGTAATGTAAATATGTACTAACAAATATTGTCGAATTGTCTCTTATATTGATAGACAACCCGTTTATGCAATATTTAATGCGTTGTATTTACAAAAAACTTTAAACACAACAAAATCTTTCCCAGAGTCATCCAATATGTTAGCAACTTGATCAATAACTGCTCATATTATCTTTTAGTTTCCCGGAATTCTATCGATTAAGCACACCATCCAACAAAGGTTTCTCTGTTCGCAGCATAGTCCTCAACTGCTGTGGGAAATATAAAGTTCTTGGCGTCGTCTGGATTTAGGATTATCGGCACGCGCCGGCAAGACGCCTCCCCCCTCCTTCTCTTCTTCCTCCTCTCTTTGAGCTGAACATCTTTTCTATAGCTGCCTCCTGTTACTTCAGTCAGCTGTTGATACCAGTCGGAGTTAGACGCTCTTAGTTTTATCTCCGTGGATTACATAACATTTATATGTTCAATTATCGTCTTGAGTTTGGTGAAATATTTGTTAAGACTTTTTGTTTGTATTGTGTTTACTTCCTTCAAAGACTATTGTTTAAAGATTTTTATTCAAAATGATGCAAAAATCGCCCCCTCCCTGTGTTAGAATATTGGTGTTGGGAGCTCAAGAAGTTGGGAAATCTGGTAAGTTTAATTGTTCTTTTCTCTAACGATGTTAATATTGTTTTTGTAATTTAATATTGTTTTATTTTTAATGTTATTTTTATTTTAAGTAACTGTAAAGCAATGCATGGAAAGATGCAAGTTGAATGTTCAGCGCTTTTTGTTATGCATTTCATTGTAAAATCTATATATGTTGACAACTAAACGTTTACATTTATTAGAACGAGCTATTGAAATATTTTAAATATGCATGCAAATTTGTATTATCTACACAGCTGCCAACCCTCCCAAAGTTTTTTTTTTAATATCTCTTCATCTTGTTGTCAAAAGTTTTTATATCTCTTTATCTACTGTCAAAAATTTTATGGTTAAATATGACGAAAAAGACATTCCAGAAATAGTGGAATGAAATAATTCGGAGGATTGGCAACTTTGTATCTATTAAAACTGCAAAAGTTCCTTCTTTCTTCAGAAAAACGTAAATATTATTTAATATTCAAGGAAAAATATTAATTGTTAATTTATTATTATTATTATTATTATTATTATTATTATTTATTTCTCTTTAGCAATTTAATGTGACCGTATCGACGATAGAAACGATTCAATAAATCGATTATGCGGCACAATAAATTTTTTTGATTAAATGTTTGTGCGTAGTAGGATAAATATCAACTTGTTATTTAGAGACATAAGGATTTTTCAAATAATGTATGGAAAAGTGCTAAATCTGAAATAACAGTCTGTAGACAAGTTATTCCAAAAAATTAAACTTTCTGAAATGTTTTTGAATAAATTTTTTGGTTAATTTGATATTTTAGATTTTTTTTAATATAATTTTTCAGATTATTTATTAAATAGCCATTTTAGCAAATGTGGATATTTTTAAAGCATTTATATTTTCAAAATAAATCGATAAATGTGAATTTATCTAACTATGATTTTTTTTTTCTTTTCTACTGTAGTAATCTATAATAATAAAAGTTTTTAATAAGATTTTTCAATATAAGTTGAATTTTCAAATGTTACTAATGTGCGTATATGACATTTTTAAGTTAAATTATTATTAAAAGAACGTATCTTTATTTTTTCTAGCAAAATTTACTGTTGAAATTTTCCATGCAATTTTTTTTCCCCTTTCATTTAAAATTTGTCGAAGGGAGAGTGATTTTCAGTGTGTGAACATCTTTTGAATAGCACAAAATGCTTACGATAATAATAATAAAAGGAAGAAAGAAATGAAAAGGAAGATAAGAATATTTAGAAAGAAACTTACTTTTTTGCAAACTTAAGATGACAAGTCTAAAAACAGATACAATGTAGCGATCTTTTACCACTCATAATTTTCTTAAAGTTCTGACATATGTACGGAAGATGTTGTTTAAAATCATATTTTCTAGAAGTAACTTGCACAAAAAAAAATAACATCATAATTTTTCAAGAATGTCAGAGAATAACTTGGTGGCTTCTTTAGTATTTACGTTATTTTAGATAATGAAAAGAACACTAATTCTAGTTTTGTGAATAATAAAACACACGAATGGGTATTTTTCTAAACATGTTTGTTTTGGAATATTTGTTTACGTTATAAGCCATGAATTTACCGATTTACTATTTCATTTAGATATTCAAGAATACAGCTCCAGGTGTATTCTGGGTACAGAAAAACGTAATTTATTATATTTATTATTATTATTATTTTCATTCAGTATATTCTTCGAAGGGGAATAATGGGAAATAGCAGCTTTAAACTAAACTACGATAATTTTAATATTATTTGAAAGGAAGTAATCACGGTTTTATACATTTATTAGCAAAAATAAATAAATAAAATAAAATAAAATAAATAAGTAAAATAAAGGAAGATTAAATATTTAGAAAGGAAAAGAAAATGATGTAAGTAGTTAATAAAATTAATTTTAAATGAATATATTATACGTGCAAAATTTTAATTTCTCTTTAATTAGTGGCATTTGTTTTTATTCTCTGAAACCATATTCAGCTGGAAGGACTATGGTTCTTATCAGATAATTTACAGGCGATTAACTAACGATGTCAGGTACGATGCTGTATTTCTATGAAATTTATCAACTATTTCATAGTTGATAAATTTCATATGAATTAATTACGCATTATATCACATGCGTAATTAATAACTCAAGTGAGTAGTTAAATTGCTGACAGTTAATAAACATGGAGCGGCTACATTTAAAAATACGCAAACGTATTATTCTGTTGAGAAGATGAATAAGATAGTTTAATAAAAAAAATAATTATCTCTCGTGTATTTGACTGAAAGGAAAAATGCAATAACAACAATGATAATAATAATAAGGAATAGCTAAAGGATCTAAAGTTTTATCTATCTGCAATTTTTAAATTGTTGAAACACAATTTTATAAAGAAAAAGCTAATACTTTTAAGAAAAAAAAAATACATTTTTACTTTTTAATAATAATAATAATCACCTGAAGGATCTGAAGTTCTATTCATGATATTATTATAGAATTTTTTAATTGTCGTCGCACGTTTTATGAAGAAAAAGATAATTATTTTTAAAGAAAAAATGTGTTTTTAGTCGTGACATGATTTATTACTCATTATTGCATAATAATAATAATTAAAAATCATTGGTGAATTTCAGAACTTTCAAGTGTCAGGTCTTTTTTTACGTTTTGTGTGCATGTATTTAAATTACAATTTTTCTTTACTTTTTTTTTTTTTTTAACAGTATACTTGAAAACTGAATTATATTTTAGCGATTCTAGCTTGATTTTATATTTTGTTGTGCTTAAATATCACGTGGTTACTATAATGCACAGCTTGAAATTTTATATGATAAAGATGTTTACAATTAAAAAACGTATGAAAACATTTCGTAAAATTGCGTGAATTAAAATAAAGAAGGAAGCTTGTTATACTCATTAATTTAAGGAACATATTTTGTGGTAATGTAAAAACAAACAAACAACAACAACAACAATAACAAAAAAAAACATATGATATGATAAAGAAGCGATGGACAGTTTATAAAAAAAAAAAAAAAAAAAAAAAAAAAAGCTCTGAAAGTTATTCAGATTGTATATATCAGGAAAAGAAAAGACTGGAATATGGATCTTGTATTATTTTCTGCCCAAATTGCAAGTCGGATTGCAAACAGACGTAATTAGAACCATTTCCGATCAATAACACTATTCTTACAAGTTGCATTCGAAAGCGGCATTGATATTGATATATCAGAAAGAGACGGAATTATTATTCCGCTCTCCATCTTCCTCTTCATCGACCTTGACATCCAGTGACGTCAAAGCGCGGAAGAAACTGGCGCCGGTAATGCTCTCGCTGTTCCATCATTTCGCGCAATTTCAATAGTAGACAGGCAGATTTTTTTTTTTTTTTTTTTCTCCCCTCAACTCTAACTGTCCCTCATAGCTAATGTTTCTCAGTTCTCTTCTTCAGCTTTTATAGGGTTTGAAAAGTAAATAGAGCGATGATTTATGTTGCCATGCAACAGCGTAATACAGGAGGTGTTGGGTTTAAGATTTCTCTAAACATCTGGACGAATTCGAGACAAAACAATCAATGACGAAGTATGGTAGAGGATCTAAATATTTGAACTATTTGGTTATGAAATGACAGAGTGTATGTTTGCTGAGATAATGCAATAGCTGGGTAAATTTGAAGTTTAAGAGAAAACTAGGATAATTTGTTCGAAACGAATAAAATAAATAAAAATGAGTGGTTTCGTTTAAAATACGATTATTTCTAATAGCAATAACAAAAATAACAACAAAGAATATTTAGAAAGTATTGGATATGAAAAAAGGAAAATATGCTTAATAAATATATCGTTGATATTTTATTCTTTATTTACCTAAGCAGAAACTTGATTAATGTACTCGCACTTATCCATGTTGGTTTTTTTTCTTTGTTATCAGGGTTTAATACAGATTTTTTAAAATGGTACCCCATTTGTGAATTTATAAAATAATTTGTGAAAACATCAAGCAAGTTTTGTGAAAATTAATTGTGCTTCCAAACAATTAACCAAAATGCACAAAGCAGTTTATTAAATTTTAAAATACATTTAAAAAGTAAAAACAGTTGTAAAATAAATATATATGCGGGGCAAGTGTTTACTATTTGGATATTTACCATTGTGTACAGTAAATATCCAAATTGAGGGTATTATTATGTGTTCGATGCAGCAAAGCTTATAGAAATTTTTAATGTGGAACTATATTGCTGAGAATTGATTTTGTGAAGATGCCTCTTTGTTTAAAGTTGATTTTGTGAAAGCTCCTCTTTCCCAAAAGTTGACTTTGTGAAAGTGCTTCAGCGCAGCACGAAATTTGTTCTGGATTAACCTCTGGTTATCCACTGAAAAATGTTTTCTAAAAATATTCTGTTATTAAAATTTTATCCACTTGTGTAGGAAAATTTAAATACACCACTTGCTGATTTTTTATTTATTATTTTAATTTAAAAAAAAAAAAAAAAAAAAAAAAAAAAAAAATGACTAATATATTCTGAAAATAAGACAAAATTTAGCGATACATTTATTTATTCGGAATTTTAACTTTCATTGCAAAAATTATTTTTGCTGACTCACTACTCATGTATATTCGAAATTATTGCTTTAAAAAACACCTTTCGAAAAATTCGTTGCGCTTAAAACTGGTTTTCGGTGCAACACACTAACTTAAAGTAAATATTTTGATAAAACATGTTGAAAGAAATTAGGGTGGTAAACAATGTGTAAGAAAAGAAAGAGAAAACCGCCGTAGACATAATTTTGGAAGACTTCCACTCTAGTTTTTTTGAAAAACATCCTTTCCGTCACTGTTTAGCTAGAATCTTACTTTCAAAAAAATAAATATACATCGTACAAACAATGAATACAAAACAAGATAATGCTATTTATTTAGTTTCTTAATAGAAATTTATCCAGTATGTTACAAATAACTAAATAAAAAATAACATTAGCTTGTCAAAATAAATATTACATTTATAACGGCATGTTCAAGAATTTATTCACAAAATTTCATTTTGAGAAGGGCAAGATGTGGAATTAATTACTACAGTAAAACCCCGATCCATTGTTTTTCAGAGGGTGCGTGAAAAAAAAAAAAAAAAAACGATGAAAGCGGGAAAACGACGAATGCGGGTTAAATTCAAAACACGAATTTTTACGAATTCATACACACAATGTATACAGTATGCTACTAATAAAATCTAATTTGTTACTTTCTAAACTGTCAAAGAAATAAATGAATGTTGTAGAACATTAAGTTATATTTATTTTTTAAAAATAAGAAATTTTTATGTTGGGTTTTTCGTTCATTTTGCAAATTAGATGGGAATTTTTCTAGATTCACAGTTTTCTGGTCATTTTCTGTAATTTCGTATTCTTTTATATAAGTTCGTGCTCTTTCAAACGCCATAATCACGTCATCGGCTTGAAAATTATCCTCTGTTTCTTCATCATTATTTTCATTTTTTGAAATCACACTTTTCTTCTATACTTTAGGATACCTTATGTTGCAACGTCTTGATTAATGCAAATGTTATCACTAATTTTTGTATTAGACGCATCCTCTGCTACACGCAAGCACTCGTCATCTGCCTTATCAGCATCATTGTCATCTTTTTCTTGCTTTTCTGTTTGGTATTCTTCATCATTTTTTCTACGTAACCGCTTTTCATGAAACAGTTTTCTGAATTATTGTAGAGGTTACTTTTTTTTAATGCTGAAATTATAAAATGAATAGATGGTCCGGAGACATGGCATCACAATTCTGATTTACCATGAAGTGAGGAAAAGAGTTATTCACGAAGCTTGAGAGCCCCTCTAGCTTCATGGAGTTATTTTAGTATGAAAGATGTAATTTCAGTTTGTACACCATATGGAACCGCTTGACCTTCAGGAGAAAATTTTTATTAGGTCAGGAGAAACATTTTACAACGATGAATGCGGAAAAAAGATTTTTTGAAGCACGATACATGCGGGTTTCCATAATATTATTTAAATACAATTTGTGCAGGGACCATAGAAATAAAACGATCAATGCGTGAAAACGAAGGATGCGGGAACGATAGATCGGGGTTCCACTGTAATAAATAATATATAAATACTGAATTATAAATTGTATGGAAAATCAAAAAACATTTTTTAAGTGTTTCGAAAATGATTTCATTTCAACAGCAGATTCTTTTAAAATATTGATTATTTGTTTTTACTGTTTTTGTGTATCAGGGTTCGCAAGGTTCTCGAATTTGCTTAAATTTCTCCACCACTAATTTTGTAGAGTAATTGTTGCTATAAAAAATAGCCTAGAAATTGGAAAACAAATTTATTTTTAAAAATATTGGAGGAAAGTCCTTGAAAAGAGGTATGTCTGTACGAACCCTGTGTATTAGCAATGTATGTTTATTAAGATGAGAGCATATTAATTCAGGTATTTTGAATGCTTAAACATTTTGTTGCAGTTTGTTAGAAAATCTTCTCTTTTAGAAGAATCTTCTCTTCTGAAGTATTTTACATGCAGAAATATTAGTCATTCATCAGATAATTTATAAAATATTAATTTCTTAATCATTAAAATAATTGCAAATATCAGTTTCTTTATGAAATTACATAAAATAAATTCACGCCTTTCTTTCTTTTCTTTTCTTTCTTTCTTTTTTATTTTTTTTATTTTATGACAGTTAAAAAAAAAAAAAACATCAATATTGTATTTATAGAAATATAGATATGGTCAGCTACTGAGCGTAAGTATGAAAGACTGCTCTTCAGGAGATGAAATTATCCAAAATGTCAATGAAGTTCAAAAAAGAGGAAACATTTATGTTTTTCCATAAATTCGCAAATATTACCTTGTCGCAAGCATAGTTTAAGAAAATAAAGCCTACGCAAGTTTAGCTGAACAAACAACATTGTTTTGCTGTCATCTTGAATTTATTCTCGCGGAAGCATGTGTTACCACAAGCCCTCCCTTACAGCTAGATATCTTTTTTACTTCTGGGTGATCTCCAACCTTCACCAGAAAAAAAGAGAACTTCATGGTCCTAGAGACATTATCTTGACGAAAATTTGGAGAGCACTGTGTTTTTTGTAAACATGGATCTAACTCCCTTGTGGTTTTCTGGAGGCTTTAAAATAGTTGGAAGGGTTCGGTTTAATTTATATGAAGATTTGTTAAGCGCAAGTGTTTGTGATAGTAGATCGTTATAGCGGAAAACATCTATATTTAACAAGTATGAGTAATTGCATGTTTCATTCTTCAAAAATTTAGAAAACAACCCTTTGTTGTTTATGAATATTTGCGTAGTACTGTTGAAGAAAAGTTAAAGGGAGGAAGGACATTATAAATATTTTTTGTGATTTACCCTTTTAGAATTATGAAAATGTGCATATATATGTATGGAAATGTAATATTATTAAGTATATAAAAGTTTCTCGAAAACTATTTAATTTTAACAAATTAGAAAACTTTTTTTTAAGTTTTCAAATGCCCCCTAATATTAATATTTTTAATTTTTATCCCTGGATTTTACATCATTATTGTTTAACAATATATTCTAAACGTATTTGAATATTACTTTGAATATTACATTGAGGATTGATTCATAAATTTGTTTTTCGTTTATATATACATATATGTTAGAATGCTAAATATTTGCATTAAATTTCAGCATTCAAATATAAAAATATTAAAAAAAAAAAAAGCTTATAAATAAATCCTCAAAGTATACCGAAATGTGTTCATAATATATTGTTATATATTATAATAATATAAAATAGGGGAAAAATAAAAAATTAGTTAGCAGGGAGCAATAAAAAAAAATGGATGAAAAAAAAAAAAGGAAAATAAAATAATAATTTTTTTATTTTATTTTTAACAAATTTAAAATGTTTTCGAGAAATGTTAATGTACTTAATGCTCTTATATTCTAATACATATGTATAGGACTATTTATAATTTTAAGACAGTAATTCACAAGCATGATTTATAACGTTCACTATTCATTAAGTTTCAAATAAAATTATACAAATCTTTTTTTTTTTTTTTTTTTTTTTTCCACGTTTTGCTCGACAGATTTTATTTAACAACGCTCTAGATAAATTTACAGAGAGTTAATATTTATAACGGAAAATCTACATAAATTTATAAGGGCGATTTTATTATTTGTTTTCCCTTAACTGGTAAACATGGCAAAGGTGCTTTTTAGAAACATATAATAACAAAAGACTATGGAAATGTAACAGCGGGCATTAGAAGCATTCCTGTCAATGGGTCACTTGGAGATATTTGTTATCTGATTTAATCTGTGTTTGTTGATTGAATCATGTTTGTAACCACCTATTTGTCTCATTTTTAACCAATTTTTTGTTTTGGGTGTTAATGTTATTAAGCTCGTTGTAAAATTATTTTCTGACTGTAGATCCGTGCTAGACGAGAGTGCATTTGTTAGATTGTACGTTTCTAAATTAATACATTTATTAGGAAAGAAAAAACACCTAGTAAATTATTAACGAGTCTTCCACTTCATTTGGGAAAAAAAATCTAAAGTCATTGAACTCTTAAATTAACAGATTTACTTAGGTAATTCTACATTGCTCAGAATTTTTTAAGTGGTCATCCTAATTTGGAAACCATGCAAAAATGCTTATTTCCACTTACAATTCCGATCATACCGTGTGACATGTAATAAGTGGCATTTGGCGACAATCTGGCGGATAGGCGTTGCGCCACCATCGGTCATATTGTTAAACAATGTATTTTATTGTTCTTAGAGTAAGAATTTCTCGCGGATATCACGTGACTAATCACATGATGTTGAGTGGTTAACTTTACATTCTCAAATGAATGAAATATCATGCGATGGTTATATTGACCATATAAAGTGATTTTAATAGAGATCTGCTAATTGTTCAATAAGAGACTAGAAGGCAATGAAGAAATATTTACTGTAATGGCAGGAATAATTAATTTACATTAAGAATTACACAAAAAGTCTTTGTAATGATTGAAAGATTTACTGTTCATTTTTTCTTTCATTTTTTTTTTTTTTCAATTAATAATAATTGTAGAAAAAAGCTTAAAGTTTCAAAATTCGGTTTTAAATTTGAATTCCTTTTTTTTTTTTTTTACTATACTGATATCCCCCCCCCCCCCCTTCTTCATTATTTTGGATTTTGTTTGAAATTTTCTCGCCTCTAGATTCGCATGTTTAAGTTTGTTTACTTATTTTTTAAACACATAATTGTACGTTTAAATTAACATAAAAATGCGTTAAAAAAATCCAATCAAATCAACTAGAATTTTATTTATTAATTTTATAACAGGATTTGTATCTGGCTATTTATCTACAGTGCATTTTTAGTTGGCATTTGACCAAAGCAAAATAAAACAAATCTGTGCAGTTTAACAGTAGGTTGTAAAACTTGCTACTTTTTTTATTATAGTTAATTATAGTGGTTGTTCCAATGATACTTGAGTCAGAGTTTTGAATTTATACAAGGTTCCAGGAAAAAAGTGTTATTTCAATCTCCACACACACTGTTGGAAAATTTTATTCTGCGGTTACCAGTTAATTTCTTCTAGCATTTATTTTAAGCACATTCTCAGAGTGCGTATGTAAGTTATTTTTGAAAGCTGACGTCATCCATCCTACGCCTTTGTATACATTCGAATTAAATATTTTAATGTTTTACAAACAATGAATGAATCTTAGTATTTCGATGAAACGTTTTTCATATTGTATTTAATCATTAATGGATATTCCTTTATTGGTCTTCATCTTCTTATTAAAGAAGGTCGGGATCCATACATGTTCTCCAATGTATTGATCTTAATCTGATTTTCACAGATTGAGACCAACAGACAATTTATCTTCATAGATTTAAGTGAATATGTATCAATTATTCAAAAGATAATTTTTTTCTTTTGATTTCATCGCAGATTTTTGAAGGGTTATCTTTTCTCTAAAATGTATATTTTGGTAGTTATTATTTGGCATTCCTTTTTCTTTTCTTTTTTTCCCCGATATTATGCCAATTTTCAACAATATATTTTTTAATAATGTAAGATATTTTTTGTTTTGCCCCCTCCCCCCCTTTTTTTTCTAAACAAAGTGGTCAAATTATTATATCATATACAGTGATATCATGATTATGATTTTATTATTTTCATCATTTTTTGTGCCGCTTTTCACTAATAAAATTACATGATCTAAACAACGTCCTCTAATAATACAAATGGCGTGCGTTTAAACTTACATTTAAAAAAAAAATAATACTTTTTGGATGTTATACTGCTACATTAAACTTAACTCTATATTTTCCAAAAATCTTATAATTAAAAATTAATATTTCGATGTAATCGAATATGCTTATTTTTAAATATGATTATTTGAAATGTTTTACACCAAGGCACATTTGGAGATAAATATTTATTATGCAAAGCTTTCTTAAAAATAGTTTTTAAATATCATGTACTTTAAAACTTTAAAAATTAATATTTTGATGTAATCGAACCAACTTTTTTAAGTATGATAAGTTAAGTACTTGAAATGTTTTAAACCAGAGAAAATTTTGAGATACTTATATAACATTGCAACGAAAAAAATATTCCTTTCATGCTTAAGAAATAGTTGTACGTCTTTTTTGCTAAAAGGCATCTAAAGAATGTCTTAAGATATTTATACTGTATTTCATTTTTAGTATTCGCAGCCACAACATAAGGTTTCTTTCTATATTTGAATCAGTCATAACAAAGACTCGGAAAAGCAGCTCGTGCCAAAAAAGACTCAGAAAAAAGAATGTAGTTTGCAGTACATAGATTTTTACTGGCTATGAAATTAATGTATCGTCATTGTCACAAAATAATGAGCTGGCCCTCAAAGTTAAACCCTGAATTTACTTTATAAGCATTTTAGAAATAGATTTTTACTCGTCCTTTAAAAAGCAAAATGTACTTTTTGATTGCCTTTTACTTCATTGTGGTATTTCGTGGCTGTAATTTTAACCCATATCGTACCAAGCATTGAAAATATATTTTTTTTCTTTATAAAATCTTAAATATCTTTTTCTTTAATCCTATGTACACACACAGAATCAAAAAACTTACCAACCTTTCATTAGCTTAATCGGTACAGGCTGTCCTAATAAATGGGACAATGGTTTAGGACAGTCGGAAATATAAGGAAAACAGACCATCTCTCTATATATTTTTATAGAATTGCTTTACCAGTACAAAAGTGTAGAGTATTACCTCAATAAATTTATATGTCCGTTATTTTTGAACGTAAAAGCTTTTTAAGTAATAATGTGTTGAAAATGTAATGAATAAATCTTCAAGAATCGTCATTTTAAAAATTAAAAATATATATTAAACGTTAATTTAAACTAACGATAAAGACACATATGTATTTATTGAACATTTAAATAATATATCACCTTTAATTTGAATTAAAATATTCAAAAGAATTTATATAAATACCACTTATGCATGGTGTCCTATTTTTAGGACGATGATGAAATATGGGTTAAAAAGAATTATTATAAAAATAAGTTGCATAAAAGTTTTAAAAACGTAGTTAAAATACTTCTGTAAAAACAGTAAAATTATTTTTTTCATTATGATATAGATTAATAGAATTAAATTTATTTATATTTGTATTATTTTATTTTAATATTGGAATCCATCTTAGTCTGAATGCTTAGCTGCTAGCGTTCACTAGAATCATAGCACCCGAAAATTAACCCAACAGTGGAAGTAAAATTGAAAGACTTCATTAATTCTTCGTGATATTTTTCTAATTATCTTATTTTGTAAATAAGCAATTTCCTTTAATATTTTGTGACGTTAGTGTTTTGCGTCAGAGTGTATTTTAAGTAACTGATATAAGAAAGAAAAACTAAATTTCTTTCTACGGATTTTAAAAAAGGAAACCTTTCATTCCTTTCTGCTCCAAAGGCATCGAAAGAATGTCTTCGGATATTTTTACCATATTTCATTTTTGACGTCCACGTTCAACACCAAGAGGTTCCCCTGTCTATATTTGTCTTAGTCATGGCAAAGAACGAAACGAGTATAATTGTTCGTAAAGAAAATTAGAGGAAAATGAAATTTATGGGTTTTGGCTTGGCTGATGTTTTTTGCAGATCATGGGTATTTTATAATTCCATTTTGGCAAATCCGTGTCACATCAGTGTCACAAAAAAAGAAAAAAAAAAGTGCTGGTCACAGAAGCTTAACACTGAATATATTTCATGAGCATCTCGTAAATGTTTTTTGAGCTGGATTCATTCCAAAAATAATATCTCTGGCTTTCTGCTAATCTTTTCTCTGAAGAATATTTATTGTTCATAAGTAAAATTATAAACTCCCGTGTTATTACAGTACTTCCCCAGCCTTGCTAGTGCAATTATCTCTTAGGAAGGGGGTCAGGGATATCGGAAATTTTGCTGTTGCAGGTCTGACTCCCAATTGAATATGTGGGTCGTGAGTAATAATACTTCGTCTGTTAACCTCATTTCTTTACCTGAGAGCAAGTATTTATTTCGAACACCTGGAAAGTATAATGTTTCTTAGCGACCGTCAAATTAAGGAATGAATTTATGTAAATTTTCATGCTTATTTCTTATTTCTTAGAGAATTAGAATATTTTATCATTTTCTCCATCACTAATTATGAAGTTACGGGATTCATTTTGACACAATTATTAAGACCACATACGTGAAATTTTTAAGCTGTATAATCTACATTAGGGACCAAAAAAATCCAATTCCGTTTCCCCCTCATAAATTTAACTGCATTACTAAATACGATCATTTCCTACGCAATGTAAGTTTTAAGCTGCAATTTAGGATACATTTTTCTAAAAAAAAAAAAATAAAAAAATAAATAAATAGAATAAATAAAACAAATAAATAAATAAATAAATAATAATAATAATAATAATAATTATATATATATACATATATATATATATGAATCGTAAATTAAATTGATAGACTGAAGGAGGAATGGACCGTGGACTGAAAGCTCTGGAGTAGACTTCTTGTGGATTCTGTTGGTAGGCGACACTTGACGCCATGAACCGAGTTTATATATATATATATATAAATTAAATTGATTCTTGTGAATCTGGTAAAGAATATCTATAAATATAATATAGTAAGATTAAAAGTGATTTCGTAAATGCATTTTTAAGCAGAGTGTTCGACCTAGAGAAATGTTTTATGTTTTTGTTCTTGCACTAAATATACGTAAGCAGTAATTAATATTACCAGAAAGGTATTAAATTTACATTTACTAACTAGAGATATACCGTTAAAATAATAATAATAATAATAATGTCTATAAACTAAATTAAATGTGTAAAGAAACGTGTACTAAATAACATAAATGAACCAACTTCTCTATTTTCAAAATGAATTAAAATATTTATTAGAATTTATTTATTTATTTTTCCGATTTCTCGTTCTCGTAAATGAACATCGGTATCATTTATAAAACCGAAAAAAATTATTATTATTATTATTATTATTATTATTATTATTATTTTACGCTTTAAAGGGGAGGGGGGGGGCGAATTAAAATAAACCGTGGTAGACACAATTCAAATGTTTTTCTTCTTTTCATTTTTTACAATTATTTATAACAATTTACAGGTTCAATATATTCTGCTTTCGGGCGATTTATTTTGATATGTTATAGTACTTATTAGCTGAATATTATAATTTGAGTTTAAATATAGATTGATTAATTGATTTTAACAATATATTGAATCTGTCTCTGGACATTTTTTTCTACTTCTGACAAGCCTACGAATTTTAATGAATGAAATTAGGATGATCTCTTCATAAAATTTTTGAATACTTGCATATTGTTTTTTGCATAAATTGTAATTTAATAAATTATAATTTCAGCTATAAAGTGCAAAAAATACTTCATTTATGCATTCTCTTACTATACATTATGATAATTTGACACTGAGATGCTGACTATATACATTTTTTACATGACGTCATGTATTGGGCAGATTTGTGTAATCGTTAAAAAAGTTCTGTCAAATCTTGTAACTGGCAAGTAACAACCGGCTCGCTCCAGTTCCAACATACCTTGGCTGCTCTTTTTTTAATTCAATCCTCCCAGAATTGAAGAGTACCCACCATCGAAGAAGGAATGTTTCTATTTTCAGTTCCCGGACGAACATCTCGACGAGTGAGAGAGATCAGAAACTCATGAATTTCTTGTTAAAAGTTAACTGCTGGTGACTTGGGGATTCTGCATAATAAATGTTCTTGGAACATACAGATGTGAAAGGGGATACCACTATGGGAGTTATCCATGATAGAGAAAAAAAAAATGTTTGACGTCTTTTTAGTTATTACCAACTGTGTAGCACATATTGTTTTGGCATTGATCCACCACTCTTTAATTTTTCTTAAAGTTTATTCACGTGGAGATTCTAGTATTTATCTTATTAGAATCTTTTATACATCTTTAATAAGGTGTTATGTTTTTTGTATTATATTTTTTATTATGTTCACATACCCACACACATATATTTATATATACATACGTATGTGTGTTTTTGTAAATCGTATTATTTAGCGTAGGAAAGAAAAGAGTTAAACTGGGTTAAGTGGGTTTTATGTAGCATTAGTGCTACACTATGGGCAGTTGGCGACGGGAGAAAAATGGGAAACATTCCAGCAAACTTTCTTAGTAGCTTGGGAGTGGGTTCAACACATTTTGAAGTGTGCTTAAAAGGAATTATATTTAAAAGTTCAACTTAAATAAATAAATAAATAAATCATGTAACATTTCATTATAATAAAATGGGTATCAATTCTTTCTATTGGGATCTACCCTAATTTTACTCCTTTATTAAAGTACGCGAAACTCTAATCAATAATGCATAAACAAATCAATAGTAATCAATATTTCATACAGAAGTAAATTACGAAATATTATAAAACTATTGCTGTACGTAATAAACGATAGTCTCTGTAAAAACTAATAAAAGAGAAGAAAACATGCTTCTCAAAAAGGAATATATATTTATATATACAAAGGAATGCATTGTAATATTTAAAATATTTTTTAACACTGCTTATTCGTATATTATTAACTCACTCTTTAATAAGAGTATATTATTAGGTGTAAGTCGCTAATTAACCATCAAAATGAGGATTAAGTAATATTAAAGGAACATTTAATAATATTCCAGGCCAGTTTACTTTATTTATTTATTTATTTTCTCATTTTCTTTTGTGGTATTTCTTACTCATGTGAAATATTTTCATCATGTTCACTCGCAGAGAATGAAAGGCATTAGGCAGAATATGCTATTCAATGTATATTGAAAAATAAGACAGAAAAACGTAAAAAAAAAAAAAAAAAAAAAAAAACCTTTTTTTTTTTTTTTTTCAAGCATTGTTTAAATTTTTTAAATAAAGCTTTTAAATAGCTTTTTTAAATAGCACTTTTTAAAAATGATATTTTCATCTTAAAATAATAAAATTGGAACGAATGATAACTAACTTTTTAGGTTCATTGTACAATGTAAATTGTTATTAAGACTGTATTATAAATACTTATAATTATTGTGTCCTGATGTTTACACCTATTGGTTTTTTCTTTCAGCTGTCACAGTTAGATTTCTCACACAGAGGTTCATAGGAGAATACTATTCTTTAAAAGGTAGGTTACTAGATTATGTTATGTTACAGTAAATAACTTAATATTTCGTATAATTTAAAATCAGCAAAATATTATTAACATCTTATTACGCATAGTAAAAATATAAGTTTTTGGTAACTCTTTATACCGATTACCACAAGAAATAATTATGGTTTTTCATACATATTATTAATATAGTATTTTATTATCATTTCCTGTTGCACCCATTTATAACAGACAAATTTAATTTATTTTGAATATTGATTATATAATTTTATTCATAATCCCTTTCAATCGCAATATAATTGTAATTTTTTTTTCTTTCAGATCTCCTTTATTGTTCCTCCACACATGTTACAGGATTTCAAGTAGATGTTGAAATTTTAGATACAGCAAGAGATCAGGTAAGATCCAACAAGAGACCATTTTTACTTTCTTCTTTTATTTCAGAGTTTTTAAATCTTAAATATGTGATATTAATATGTGATATGTAAAAACATTTTCTTTCTCTCTCTCTCTTTACGTCTCTCACTCCCTGTCACCCTCCTCTCTTTCAACAGACAGTACTTGTCTTTTAGTTTGGGACTATTAAATTCACATAACCCTTTCCGACCTAAGCCACACAATTGTGTAGGTTAGATATCTACATCCACATACATTTGTGAGGTTTGCGTTGATGCAACCTCCATCTTAAGTAATTACTTAAATAACTAAATGGATAAGTAAAGAGAGCAAAGGACTTGAATTAAACAATAAATAAGAGTTTTATTTGAACAGATTAATGGGAGGGCGGTCTGGCAATCAAACTAGCTCAGTCAGCGTATTTAATTACTTTATCAAAATATATGTATCAGAACTTAAATTAGATAATTCTAAATATTTCACCCCAGCAACAGTCGAAGATGTAGCGACGGATACACTCATTAACTCCGCTACTGCGACTTCACTGTGGATCAGAGGATTCCCTGCGGATCCAACTTTACTTTTACGAATGCTAGTAGATACGCATACCAACACTCATCACTACTTAATCTTCACCCAACTAAATCTCCACTACTTCACTCCTCAATACTCGCCAAACTAAGATTCTTCACAATCTACACCACAATCCACTATAATATACACCACCATCCACTATAATATACACCACCATCCACACAAATCTACTAAAACCATCTCCATCTTATACTTCTTCCTACTAACCTCCTTTCTCTTCATTTCAATCAATATTTTTAAAATCACTTCACATTCATCTAACTCTCACTGCCTAATTCCTTCGTTGCAGCACCCTGCCGACACAAAACTAACCCGACCTCAACTTTCGCCGAGTCACTGGCGTCGAAGTGATTTAACCGTCCAAACTTTGTACTTTGCTGGATCCAGCTTAATTTCAAACAACTGTGGAGACGTTCTGTAGTCTCAACCTCATTTATTTTTGCATCTGCATCAGTCGTATGTAATAAAAACAGGAAATGAACGATCGTACTAATTCCCAGAAAGTGTAAAGTACCATTTTCAATCAACAAATGGTGGTTGTACTCCATATTTTTCTTTCAGCAGGCAAAAACAGAAGAATGTAATGTTCCGGTCGGAAAGGGATAAAGAAAATTATGTAAATATATTTATGCGGTACAACCTTCGCTTCGTAAGCCTTTGATCTTTTCCACATATAAACATCATGAAATTTAAAATGAGGGTTGCTGCTCTAACATTTAAATTTAAAGAAAATTAATGAGATTTCGCTGATTACTAATTTATTGTCTTTATTTTTAAAGAAGAAAAACTGAATTTAACATCTTAGACTTTATCTATTTATTATTATCACTTTGAAGAAATTCGTAAAGGGAAAGACCACTATCATCAGTTTTGATAATCGTCAATTCCCGATATATGCCTTGTATTATATTATATATTAATAATATCTGCATTAACGATTCATTTTACTTTGTTTTTACAAGGAAAAAAAATGCACATCTAAGATTCTATTGATGCTTCCTATCAACTATTTCTTTCCTTTCTTTCGTTCTTTCCAGAACTCGAAGTATCTTCCCTTTTTTTCAGGATACTTTCATGGATAAGAAATTTCCGTCTTTTTTACACCACTATTCTCATACAAAAATGTTTGTTGTATTTTTATAACAATGTGTCGTGAAGAAATAGAATAAAGATTATCCTATAAAAATAGTGGTAGCAAAAAGAACTGAATTTTCTTATTCCTGAAAGTGTCCTGAAAGAAGACAAAGACTTCGAACTTTTTTTTCCCCTCTCATTGAAAATATATTTTAATTTTCAAATAAGGGCATCAGTGAAAGCAGTTTTTCATAATATTCTTAACATCTCTTGTATGGCTATAATTTAACACACTTTAACGCACTCAAAGTGTTCTACTAAATGAGTACGAAGCGCAGGCCATTTACTTAGTCGACCCCGTTCGAGGTCTGCTCATTAGGAGCATCATTGACACAGAGAAGTATTGTCTGCTCTGTCACAAATGAGTCGTCCTGTTGTGCTAACATTTTAAATTGTATTGCGCATTACGTGTGTTGTTGCTGGAGTTTCTCGACCTTGCGAGGAATTTGAATTCCGGCCGGGGGGCTATGGAAAATTGCCAACCACCGATGTTAGAATTGATGTACCAGAGAATCTTGAGAGACGTTTCTTTTCTTTCTTTCTTCTGCTTTTTCGTTGCTTTGTAATCTAGCTGATGAAATCTCATGGACGTTGTCAAACTCAAGCAACACTCCTCATATTAAAAATTGAAAAAAGAAGCTAAATTAACTCACTAATCCGGATGCCAAATGTTATTTCTCATTCATTTAGCGAATCCAACTTCCTACTTTATGTTCTAAAGATATTTAGTTTTAGAATTAGCAATTTTCTTGTAGGCGCGTATCTCAAATTTGTCTGTCACTTTTTGCCTATATTTTTATTATTTATTAGTATCAAGGTTTTGAAAAAGCAAATTATTGCCGCCGAAATGAATATAGTCTTTGCGTATTTCTGATTTAATATATTGTAATAATAAGGAAATTTTGTTTGTAATTATTACGTTTGAAATCCGTCCTTTGGACGTAGGTCAAAACTGTGATAGATATCTCCGAAACAACCTTAGCAATAAATCTCAAACCGTCGACGATAGGTTACTAGAGAGATCTGGTGCAATGTTAATCAACCCGACACAACTGACCTCCGATAAATTTTTGTAACTGATACTAATAAGTTATAACTACGTAATATATTTATACCACGAGAACAAATATTTAACGAAAAAAAAAAAAAAGGATTTATTTAGAATAGATGAATTATTAGTTTAAGATTAGCATCTTTTAAATTTTATCGCTAAATGACGGAATAGTCCTTCATAAAATACATATCCGGGCCTAAATCGTTCTTGTAAGTTAAAGTATACAATATAAAATAAGTACATTTTTTTAAAAATGAAAACAGTTTTAATTGGATCAATGACCTCAAAATTTAAAAACCAGTGGATAGTAAGCGCTTATATCTTTTCTAGTTGGCTGTTTCCGTTCTCTGGACATGATCCAGGTACACGCGTGACGGTTGAGAGTGGCACTTCACTCCTTCTGAATTGGAACTTCTTAATATCATCCATTAATCCTCATAGTCTATTTTTATAGTTCTGTAAGCTACGGACGGGAACAAATTGCATTCCAACCAGCTCTTACCTTTCGCTGGGTAATGAATGAAACGCTACTTCGTTGCCATGAGCTCTGACTAAAATCGTTCTGCTTCTTTAAGGGCCTCTTTTTTTTTTTTTTTTTTTTTTTTTTTTAATTGTTTCTTAGAATTATATGAATGCCCGTAACTCCCTGTCGCACTTTTTTTGAACAAATATTCAAGGAAATGGTTATTCTTGGCTTATAAAATTTCATTTTTTTCTTTCTTGTGGATTCCAGTTTTGATCTATACCATATTTTTAAGGCACATGTTTTAGGTCGATGGCTTTACGATTCTTTAAATATTCGTATGTAAAATAAATAAATAAATAACAATAATAGACTCTAAAATGACATTTGATCTCATAGTACTTTTTATTATTAATTTGTTATGGAATAAATGATTCAGATAGCAGAAAAAAAGGGAGAGAGAGAGAGAGAGAGAGAGAGAGAGAGATATTTAATTATTTTATGCAGTGTGATATAGTGACGTAATTTTTTTAATTTTCCATGCTTTTACTTATTCCAGCACAGCTTTTCCACTCAGTAGATCGGGCTTCATAGTCAATCCTTTTATTGTTATTGTTCCTATCGTATTGATTCATAAACTCGCACTGATTGAATAAGAATCGGTTTTTCATCAGATACAAATACGAATGAATTACCAAAATATGTTTAAACTTGTCATAAAATTCGCATTTATGTTACTTTTCGTTTTCGAAACAAACTAGTGTTTTATTTTTTTTATATTTTTCTTATAAAACGTTAGGGTCAATAAGTCGTTTAATAAATACATGTAGCTTGGCTTATGCTTATATAAATGTAAGTTATATTCTTGCATTTATACTTAAAATTATAATAATTTTTTATTTTCTTTCCAATACGTTTTATTTAGAATACAATCTCTATTCAAGTTTAGAATACACATTTTGTCTTTATTTGTAGAACGTGACTGCATTAGTTTACGAATTAATTTGCTGTAAATTTATGAAATAATCTTTTATTTTTATAAATATGTATTTAAAATGAGACTATAACTATGAAAATTTTAGCAATGGAAGTTTATTGATTTTTTTTTTTTTTTTTTTACAGACAGACAGCATACCACCGGAAAAACTAGACTGGAGCTCCTGTTTTGTTGTAGTTTACAGTATATCATCTCGATCCAGTTTTCTCATGGCTGCTGATTGTTTACGTCTTTTATCATCCAAAGGACTTCCAGTTCTTCTTCTAGCCAATAAGAAAGATCTTGAACATGCTAGAGAAGTCACCACCGAGGAAGGAAAAGCACTAGCTAAAGAAATGGACGTTTACTTTGCAGAAGTTTCAGCCGCTGAAGGTTTTTCTGAAGTGGGTGAAGCTTTCAGGTCAGTCATTTCTGACGCTTGTGCAAATATAGCAAAACTTTCCAATCCTAACTCCTCCCCAACGAACACTGCTTCAAGGAGGAAGATATCAGTTGTGTCAGTGTCCAAAATTATAAGTGCAATGTTTGGAAGAGGTGGTACACTTGTGGCTGACCATCACAATCAGAAGAAAAGACCATCTTTATCATTATGAGACACGGCTTCATCTGGTGAGAGTTCCAGGGAAGAACCAAGGGTACGTTCTGGTTCTTCATCTCCTTTACCACCGACTTTGGATGATGTCCTCGAAAAGGAGGATGATGAAGAGAAATAATTTACCCAGTTCCAGTGCAGAATAAAAAATGAGTCCGGTGAGCTGTAGGCACTGAAGTACATAGTTAATACATGTAGCTCAGTATCTGTAGGATGAGCTTAGATAGCAGTTACAGTTAGTAATTAATCAGAAATTACCATTTTAAGAAGAGTTAAAGGTGAACAAATAGATATTTATCAGAAAAAAAATGAAGGATTTGCCATTTTATTACTACACGACTGGAAGATTTGAAATAAAGATTTTCTGTCTAGTTTAAGGAAGAACAAGTGAAAAACAGTCATATCTCATTCTAAAAATACCCTGTCTAATGTTTTGAAGTTTGGTTTTGAAAAGAACTAATCGATTTAAGCTTGAAAGTTAAACATATATTTACTTCATTTGTTATGAATATTTAGAAAATTATGTTCAAGTAGTTAATTTTATTTTAATAGTTTTTGTACAGGGAATTTTCGAAATTAAGTTATCTAACATTTTTTTTTTATTTAAAAATGATAGGTGTTTATTAAAGTTATAGCAAGTTTAAAATGAAATCATTTATTAAAAGAAAAGAACAAAATTTCGATATTTTAAAGTATTTTAAAAATATTTTAAAAGTATTTTAAATTGTAAAAAAATTGACTTATACGATTTTAGCATACAAAGGCTCATATTAATTCAAAAGAAAATTAATTTTATAGAGATTTTTAGCATATGGGCAGTACAAAAATATTTAAATTTTTTTGGGATGTACATAATTACTTTTAATATACATACACAAATAATAATATAGTACTTTGAACTATATTATTATTTGCGATTTTAGATAATATAATTTATTAGGATTTTAGGTAATATAATTCATAAATTATATTATCTAAAATCCGTGGTTTTATTTAGAATATTAAAGAGATTTTTTTTTCTTTTAACATGAAATAAATAAACGACTATACAAATATTAAAAAATATATAATTACATTTTAAAGGATGTAAACTTTTGTTGTTTTTATAAATTCAAAAATGTACATCTTAACCTTATATTTTAACTTAAAACTTGTCATTTGTTTCTTTTTGTTTTATTCAATTATAATGTCTAAATTTAATGATAATTTTATTCATTCAATTTTGTAATTATATTAAATTTTCAATTTGAATAACTTTCTATGCATTAAACTTGTGTATAATATCACAAGTATCTCAGATTATCACTTATGCCTAAATGTTTAATTCTAACTTCGTTTGTTTCATTGAAATTAATATTTCTTTTAACATCATTTCATAATTTTTTAATTAAATACATAATTAAATGTTCAAAATGTTAACTAGTACACATGAACTAGATTTTCTATATTGTTAAATAATATTACATGTTTTTTTTCTTTTTTCTTTTTTTTTTTTTTTTTTAAGAAACCATAAATAGAAGTTTAGAATTGTTTATTTAAAAAAAAAAAAAAATGGTTTTTACGAATTGTATTTTAAATAATTTTATTTATTTATTCAATTTAAATGTATTGAAAACGTGTATCTAACTAGATGATTAACATTTTAATGTAACATTTTAGTAAATTTTTAGAGCTTCCGTTATCATAACTTATAAACTAATAATAATAATATATTGAAGAGCTTCACTCTTTCAGGAAAGGTAAATAAATAAAATGCATAAATAATACTCTTGCAAAGTTTTACTGAAGAACATTATTGCAGGAGGAAGTACAATGTAGTTTCAAAGTAAAGCTTTATTTTATAAAAGCATCAAGCAGGAAAATGTATCAAATATTAATGAATACTTGTACTGATGCTTTATTTATTCACAAAATCTTAGCAATGAAGTGAAATCAAAATTTATAAAATGTTATCCGTTGAATGTAACTTAAAAAAAAAAAAAAAAAAATCAGGTTTTACACAAGTTTTATGAAATATTAAAATCTTAAATAATTTAAATTTATACTCCAATAGAAAGTATGTAAGATTTAAATAATAAAAAAATTTTATAGGAAAAGGAAATATTTTACATGGTATAAATATAGTATATTTCTATCACTGTTATAGTATAGAATTTGTTGAATGTAAATTTTTATTATTTTAATTGCACAAAGTGAAAAATCGACGTAACTATATTGCTTCTCATATGTATTTTTTATACGCACCACTTTATACGCACTCCCTCTTCTAAAAATATGAAATAAAATACGACCCTTTTTATAAATTTTTGAAACTATTACGTGGTTTATTTTGTTTTTAAGGATATGCAGTGGATTTTCGAATTCAACAAAAATCTATCAAACGGTACACTTTACATTTTAGCACAAAGATAACATATAGTACTGTTAAATGAGCTAAAAATATTTAGAATTGTTTCAGTATACAAATATTAGGCATATACAGCATTTACTGTGCTCCATGCGAAATTCATTCTCTTAAATTTTATTCGAATTCTTTTTAGATACATTTTATATATGCAAGAACATATGTTACTTGAAATAGTTTTCCTCATTTTGGTAGGGACATTTTAAAACATGTTTTTTTTTTTTTTTTTTTTTTTTTTTTTTTTTTTCTTTGAAAAAAAAAAAAAAATAAAATAAAATAAATAAATAAATGTCTTGATACTTAAAGTAGTTAAATTTGAAAATCCACTGTACCCTTGGATTATTTATGTTTTTATTTACGTTGATTTTTTGCTTCATGTATTTACCGTAAAAAAATTGGTAACACGATGTCTATAAAACTGTAGCTGTAGTTAATGAAAGTCGTCTTCATATCAGATGGATACAACACCTTATAAGAAGAAAGTGGACTCATTTTCTTAATATGTGTGGAAAAAAAAAATCAAAACATCTTTTCTTTTTCAACTTTTGTGATAATTGAAGAAAGAAAGATCTGTGAAACCAAATGTATTTGTACATATGTAATTATATTTATTTGTTTAGTCTATGTCTCTCTTATAAGAGATACCATGTCTTTCACTTGGCTACGTACGCTCAAGCACCTTGTAAATATCTTCTGTATAGATTTAATGTTATTATTATTAAAACATTTTTATTTCAACAACTCGTTTTTCTTTACTCTTTAGAAGTCACACATTTTTTATAAATAGCTTTTATCCTTTTGCTGCTAAATAAGTTGAAGAGACATATTTATATGTATTGGAAGTGAAACAGTTTACCACATTACTATTTGTCTTCATTTTCATACATATTTTATTAGCAAGTGTAAAAATTAATGTCTTTTCTACTTACTTGCTAGCTTTATTCAGTAATAGTGTGTAAATCTGTTATACATTTACATATGAAAATTACTTTATAAATACTCAACAAGTATGTGTTGATACTTAAAGAAGATTAAAAAAAAAGAAACGAAAAAGATGAAACATTTTCGTGGCATTTACAAACAAAATATATTTTAATCTCACAAATCAATAAAATTCCAGATTAACTAACAGAAAACATTAGAGAGGGGAAAAGAAAAAATCTCGTGCCTTGTATGAAATTTTTGTCATCAGTCATTAGACATCTACAACCTACAACTGTTTTTATTAATATTTTGCAATGCACTCTTCCCACCTGACGTCAGAGGTCACATGATAGAGGAAAAACAAATAGCAGACGGAGTTTTGTTTATCTATAGCGATTGCTGAAATAACGTATTTTCTAGTCTTATTTTTGATCAATCGTATTTAATCTGTGTTATTTTTTTTATACAGCATCATTTTTAATCCATTTTATATCATTATTCATCATCTTTTGTTTGCTGTATACATTTACAATCATCATTTAGTTTATACCTGTTATTGATGTTCATGAAGAACATGTTAAACACGCTGATTTTTGGTACTTAAATCAGTGACAGTGTAATATCGTACTGCGTAAATCCATTTAGACCAGTAACCAGTAATTAGCTTGTTGTATCACCTTTATGCAATTCAATTAAATGAAAACATTTTAAAATTTCAAATTATAATCCATAACCATTCCACGAGAACAAGCTATTATTTATTGCTAGATCAGTTAATGTAACAGTTACACTGAACATACAAAAATCGATACTTCCATTTGAAAATAAATAAACACAAAGTGTTTTTAAAAAATTATTGAATTTACAAATACAACTATTCTACTGTTTACAAATGCCCAATATTACTTTTATTTTATTTTATATTAAATATTAACATTTTTGTTCTTAAGAACAATATCTAATTGAATTCGATTATTCGTTTTCCTCTATCACGTGATTGAGCAGACGACGGTGGGAAGAGATTGTAAAGCATATTTTAAAAACAATATATTTTGAAATTTTCTCTTTAGAAATGTAAATACATATATAATTTAACATAGTAAAATTAAGGATAACAGAATATTAAGTGCTACCAAAATCCACAATAACCAGAAAGAACTGATGTATAACTAAATTAAATAGTTTCTGAAGTCTTTAGTACAGATATGAAAACGATTAACAATAAATAACTTTAATAAATTATGAAAAAAAATAATAATAAATTAATAATAAACTTACTATAACGATATTCCTTGAATATTGTCTTGAATTATTATAGGAAACAAGACCACAAAACGAGAGCGAACCGATAGGAAAATGTTAAATTAAGCATTGAGAAATTAATATCAAAATGATTCCATAAAAACAATTTTAGACCAAAAACTTGAAAATAAGCTCGAACTGCAGAGGTTTATCATCAGGGAGAACAACCCCCTGCAGTAAGCACGTGAGAATGCATTTCAAACTCTAGTTGGTATTAAAGCAAAATAACCAGGGGGTTCTCCTATCTTGCAAACAAACAGAGCCAATGAAAAGTAATAATCATCTAAAGAATTCAAGCCTTATGGAGATGAGAAAAACATTGTTAAAAATATTAAGCAAAAGATACAGTGATATATTTACAAATAGGCATTGGGCATATAGTTTTTTTCATGATGGAACCCGTCTTCGATCTCCGTCGTTCTGTCATAAATTATCTTAGATACGGTTCGGCTTATCGAACTTTTTCTTTTTTTTTTATGTACACAGAAAATATTTTTTTTTTCCATTAAAACAATATTAATTATTAATATGCGTAAATTTAACAGCATTTTTCATATAGTAATGTAATCACAGAATAGTTAAAATTGTAATTATAACTTAAAATATTTATATATTCATAGTTTCTATTCACAGTTATTGTTAAATTTACTATTCCCTAAATTTTGTAAAATATCGAAATGTTTTTATTTATTTTGAATAAATCGTTGATCAGAATTAGTTTGTGTTCAATATGGAAAAAAAGAAATAATAATAATAATAAATAATTGTAATAAAAGGAAGTTCAAATGAACTCATATGCTACTTCTGTCTTACCTAAGTGAAGTATTGACACCAGTTTTAAATTATGATAGTACTTACTAGGCTACATTATTTATTATAGGTATTTACTCTTTTAAATATTTCATAGTATTTGAAATTATCGATATTTAATTTTTTAAGAAAAAGAACCAAATTCTGTGCTAAACATAATTTAATTTTGAACGAAAAGCATATAATAACTGGATGCTATGGAACTTCTTGCTGTATTCAAGGTGATTTATCAAAAAATGATGACAATAAATGACACTTTTTCAGAAACACAAGACTTTTTTTCTTCTTTACACTTATTTTTATTGCATCATATTATTTTCGAAAATATTTGAGGAACATTAAAGTAGTTAAATAGAAAATTTTAAATGAATGTAAATTTGCTGTACTTTTAAAAGAAAAAAGATTAATAATTAAATAAGTTGAAGCATAATTTATACAGCTGTGACGGTGTGAAAGATGTGTGTTTTTTCTTATCTCTCTCACCCTTGATTTAATTTAATTAATTATTAAATTTTCCTCACACTACAAAGTTACATTAAAACGCGTTGTGTTTTTCCCGCAATATTCCCAGGTTCCCTAAATATAAGCTATTTTTGCAATGAATTGCACCATAGAAAGTTTTGTGTTGCTGTGCAGTTATGATTTTTACTTAATGTAGGTATAAAAAAAGAATTTTCCTACATTAAGGTCTATGGCAGCCTCTGTCTCACTTTAACC
Source organism: Salticus scenicus (assembly GCA_963930645.1). NCBI lineage: Eukaryota > Metazoa > Arthropoda > Arachnida > Araneae > Salticidae > Salticus > Salticus scenicus. The sequence continues at coordinate 207,071,970 of OZ005654.1, forward strand.
AACTTTAAACTTTCTTTAGGTTATTATGAACAGACAGAGACTCTCATAGACAACCTTTTTAAATATGCCAAATGACAATAAACAAATAAAATTAATAAAAATACATACTGGGCAATTACCTCCCCCCCATAAATAAACCAAAATAAAATTTAGTCGTGTATCCTGCTGTGAGTTATGGGAAGTCAGCACTATCACACAAAAATAGATCCTGTTATACAACAATGCTTATATTTTTTTTTCTTAAATCCTAAGACTTAAATAAATAAATCTAACTTTTAATTCACTTATTTTTTTAACCTCTTTTGACTCTTTTAGTCTAAAACTTCCCTCACAGCAGGGTACTAAATTGCCCACAAAATTTGAAAATATATATAAACACACATTGAAATATACCCTCTTGTCTTTTTCAACTTAACTCGCATGTTGTGAGGTGCTGTCTGTTAATTTACATAGACCTTATTGAAGGTCACTTTAAACCTTCTTCCCCTTATTTATTTACTTTCTAATCAATCTACTTATGAAATCAAAACTTCACACAGACAGCATCTCACATACTAAGCTCTCAAAAAGTTATCTCTAAATAATTTCTCAATAAAAGATATCTTCAAAGTCAATTCTTTAATATCAAAGTTGAAACATTCCTTTCAGAGAATACAACAGAAAATAAACATGGATGTCACTTTATTAATACACACAGAGTCCATAAATTAATCTTTACTATCTAAAATATCATACTCAATTTCAAACAAATTTCTGTAATTAACAGTTAGTTGTCTCTTTGTTTTAGAGTTCATAACCATTACTTTTGTGAAACCAGAATTTACAGTCACTTTATAACATTATCCTTTGATCTAAATTTATGGTTGTTATCTTTCTTTTTCTTATTAATTTCTAGTAACATCAAATATAAAAAATAAGAAGGAAATAAAAGTTTTTTTTTTTACCTTGAATTCTCTTAAGTAGGAACTCCAGTGGGCGAGCTGGTGGTACACTAATTTCTCCCTTGACATTCGAAACTGTCCGTTTGGGAAAAATCTTTAAAACACATATTTCACAAGTATGGCTCTTCTCCTGTATGGACCCGAAGCTGATGTTTTAGGTTAACTTTTGTAGAAAAACTTTAGAACACTCATCACACACGTATGGTTTTTTCATGCATGCCATCGAAGATACCCATCCAGCTTTATTTTTGGTGAAAATCTTCCGAACACGTTTGGATCGCTTACTAATCCACGAACAGCTTGACTGTTGGGCAGTACGCCTCCGTGAGCAATAGTAACTTCGAACAGCAATTTATTCAATTCTTCGTCATTAAGAATAGTCAGTTGCTAATGATGAGGGATAATACGAGTCTTTTTTGTTATCTCGAGCATCAATTCCAGCGAATTCAAGCTCTACAGCAGCTAAATATTCGAGCACAGCATCCAAGAATACGGGAGCTCCAGCACCAACTCTTTCAGCATAATTTCCTTTTCTCAACACTCTGTTTCAGCTGAACTTCTAAGGATGAATTTTTCTTCTCGCCCAAGAGATTCCATTTCCTTAAAAAAAATCAGTTGCTAGGGGCCCAAAAGGGGCCAGAGCCCCGCACTTCCTGAAATTTTTCTTCTTCCTACATCCCGGGTCCAGAGCGAGCGTTCTTCTTATATTTTCTTCACATGTAATATTCAATAATCACCGCACTCCAATCATCTCCAACAGGGACCAGGGCCCTCTACTTGATCTATTTCTAAAAAAACTGCTGCACGGGGCCCGAGGGGGCTTGGCCCCGCGCTAAAAAAAAAAAAAACCGCGCTTCTTTTTTAAAACGACTTACATCCACCGGTCAAGCAGCCAGAGTCCGCGTGCCTTCTCCCGCCTCACTTCGAAGCGTTCTTTCTCACCCTTGTTGCCACAAACCAAACTCCTGCCGTAAAGGTTTATCTATTCATATGAAACACTGTCTCACTTCGTAACTATCTCACTCTAACACTTTCTCTTGGGTTTTTCCTGACACGCGAGGGGGGGAAAAAGAGATCTGCACGCCCAAGGTCAGCCTTCCCTTGTCGAGCGAAGGGATGCGAAAATGTTACTTTTTTTTTTCTTCTCAAATGCAGCAAAGAAAAACCCTCCTCTTTTTTTATTCTTTTCCGCAGACTGACTCATTTTATTTTTAGAATTTTTCTCACTCCGCATGACTGAGTAGATTATTTCTCCGGAATTTATTACTATTATTATTATTTTTTACATTACTTTATTAAATTATATTTTTATTTCCTAAATTAATACAGTTGAGGAAAAATCTCCTCAACAACACTCTCCGTCTTCCGGGAAAAAAAAATGGCACAATTTTTTTTTTATTAAAAGGATGCCAGATACCTAGCAAATGCCCCTAATCCAAGAGAAGTCAGACACCGACCCCGCGAGGACAGGTAGCAAACACCAAGAACTGTAATAACTACATGAACCATACATGGCCAACATTCAGTAGCAAAACATCCCCACAAAAAAAAAAAAAAAAAAAAAAATACCCACCTTAATGTTACACTAAAAAAATTCAGTTAAAATGAAATTTTTTTTTTTTAATATTTATTATTGTCAACTTTTTTTCTTCTAAAATACCCAGCAGTGGGCGACAAAATTTAAAATTCCCAACACCAAAAGGTTCCAATTTCCTAACTTTGGCAAATTCTGGCAGTTACTGGTAACTGCATACATGTCAGTTTTTCTAACGGCATCTTAAACTTCATTTATCTGAACACATCCTCAACCACCACAGTCATTTAGACAATAATGACCAACCTCAGGGATAGTTACATCCACAAAATAATCTACATAACTCGAATATGACCCTTGTAAATGCCTGTAAAACAAAACTTTAAAAAAAACATTCAAACTAAAAGTAAGATGACTGTCTTCCAGGAGCATGATACGGAGACTTCTAGAAGATAAAAAAAAAAAAAAAAAAAAAAAAAAATTGCAATTTCAATACTCTACGGCAAGTCCTACCAGGGTAAGGAAAGCGACCACCAGCCATCCACAGACACTTCCCATTACAAAACACACACAAAAAAAATTACATTGTATATACATATTACAAACAACAGCATAGGCAAGTTCTGGAATAAAACATATTACATCAACTTAAATTTATCAGCCACACACATATATTAAACTTTGTACTTGGAAAAAAAAAATCAAAACATAACAATTTCTTCTTTCTTTTTTTTTTTTTTTTTTTTGAACTTCCCAGTGCACATATTACATCCACCATTTAAAGCATAACCATTTTACAACAGAAATTTTCCACGCGAAACAAGAGTTTTCATCTTCGCGAACCATATACCAAAAGTAATTTTTATTTTCCAAATTTTTACTTTTTTTTTTTTTCAAATTTACTATTTTTATCATCAAGATATACAGTTGGATCCGCGCTCAAGTGCCTGTGTACCTACATCTGGCACAGGTTAACATATTCTTATTTTAAAAATTCTTACTAAATTTTAAATCTAAATTTTATCTCGAAAGTGAATACATGCACTGAGAGGTAGCAAAGTGACTGATTAAAGACAATACAAGAACATATACACAACAAAAACAACAGAAATTTATCAACATTTTTAACAAGGTCTGTATGACCAAGCGCACAGTGGCATATAATTAAACTTGAAATTAAAAATTTTAATGCACTTTTACATTGCAAATTTCTTCTTTTCCAGTCCTGAAATACCCGTACATACATTGACAAGACTTTTCTGAACATTTGTAAAATCCTAAACAAAAATTTACATGATATCTAAGGCACATATGCAATGGAATATGAAAAAAATCTACCTTAAAAGTTTTAATGAAAATTATTACACCCTCAATACCTCTGGAAAAAAAAAATATTTTTAGCTGAAAATTTTAAAGTCAATAAGCAAATCCCTTTTTCACCCATACTCGCATAAAATTAAAATCACAGCATCTCTTAAGCTCATGTAATACTATTTAAACAATTTAAAAAACAAACAGAAGAGACAGCTCATGTCCTGAGCAAAGTGAATGAAATCAAACACCGACCCCACTACACCCCTGCACAGAACACAATCCATCTCTCAAAACTCAAAATCTGTTTACAATGTGCACCTTGCAAGCAGAAGTTAAGTTACAATTTTGATTAACAATTTAAACACTAACAGTTAGAAGTAAAAGAAGTTTTTGTGAAACTCCCCCCAACATTTACTGTACTCGAGAACTCATAAACAACCTCTTTCCATATTAGCATTACAAATTTCATAACAGAAACCTTAATGCAAATTAAAATTTTGTATAAATCACCAATGCGAGTGAGAAAATGAAAAAGAAATCCACTTTAAAAAAAAAATATGCTATTTGAAATTTTGTAAGTGACATTTTAATCTAAAAAAAATTTTTCTTCCTCTTTTCACACAATAAAAAAAAAAAATGCAATATATCTAAAAAAAAAATTCTTTGGCCGAATCACAATCAAACAAAATTGAAGTTAGTTTTACAGAATGTGCCAGGGTGGTTTTGTTATTCTTATTTTATTTCTCTACCCCACTATAAGTACAGATTGAGTGTTAATTATTGCTCTCTCAGTGCATCACATATGAGGTAAACAAAGATTTGTTTTGAAATTTACACAAAATTCAATGTCCATACCTTATCACAATTCCTAGTCAGTAAATAGTAAACTACTCTAGGAGCTAAATATTAAAAAAAAATATATATATATTTTTACACTTTTTTTTTCACATTTTTCTATTTTTATTATTTTTAACATTTAGACCTCAGTTTACTCCAAACTATCAGAATTTACCTCCATTACTAATCATTTAAGAAACCAATATGCACTGAGAGACCTCACTATTTCATAACTACCTAAGTACCTACATGTACAAAATTCTGTACCTCACTGAAACTCAATTTTAATTATCTAATGCAGAAAAAAAAAATTTCTAAGCTTTCATAACTTTTCTAGAAAAAAAATTTTCAACCATTACTATTAAATTGAAAGATATTTGAATAAGCTTAAATGGAATAAACGACATGGGCAGCTCGAGAAAAAATTTGAATATTCACTATTTCCTCTTTCAACTTTCCATAACCACCAATCTATTCTACCTCCAAGTTTTCACTAAGTAAATTCACTTTTTCCCAACATAAATTTCTCTTCTCGAGAAAAATTTCATCATGATAATTCTAACACTAACCCTATATCACTATCAACATTTCATACTTTCAAGAGCATACCCTGTCAGTGAGAACTTTGTAAAGTATTAGCAACAAAATTTGTCGCCCCAATAGGTAAACTCATAGCCATTTAAAAAAATCAGTGGGAGACCCACAACAGACTTATTTTTAAATCTGCGAGCCAAAGAGTTTTCTGGCATACTCCAGTTCTCACACCAACATATCCCAAAATTCAAATTTTCCCATTCAAAATATCCAAAAAGAATTCTAAAATTTACTTTTTTATATCATATCATTCATAAATTACACAGAATAAAAATTTCAGAAGCAAAAAAAAACTGATTTCTATTTCAATGTTAGTTAAACTTTTGGATTTTTTTTTTTTTTTTTTTTTTTTTTATAAACCTCAAACAATTAGATGTGAGATCAAAATAATGACAAATATTTAATTTAACTCTGGCTAGCAAGAAAAATTTTATTACCATCCCAACACATTCCCTAATTTTCTGTTGAAAGAGGTACTACACTCATATAAAGACTTTGTTTACATTTTTGAAAAATTTAAAGCCCTTTTACAGCTGTATTAATTTGCTAACACCTTTCGTCCAACAATTCTTAGTTTCCTTGCATTTACCATACAATCTTTTTCTAAAACAGTATTTCAAAAATAAAGCATTACGCTTTTCTTTACAGCATTATTTAGGTGAAATGCTTGATAGTATAATTTTCTAAAATTTATATCCTGCCACACTGAGAGCTGGTCACAAAACATAACTAGGTGGTAGCATTTTTTTTTTTTTTTTTTTTTTTTTTTCATTTAATCGCATATTACTAATATTAATTTTTTAAAAAACAGAAAATTTTCAGATGCTGGGAAAATTATTCTCTATTTATGTAAGCAAGTAGACAAATACCCTACCAGAGCTGGTACACAAAATTCAAAATCATGCATTCAAGCACCCAATACAGCTAACCCCCCCCCCCCCCCCCCCAAAAAAAAAAAAAAAAAAAAAATTATAAGACAACCTAAGGACAAACACAACAGAGCTCTTCGAGTTCTGCGTGCAAAGAAGAGGTTAGCCAGCATTGAAATATCAGCTCAAAACAGTATAAAAATAGAACCGCACCCAGCAAAAATTAATTCCATATTTTACTTCATATCCTCCACCTCTAACTAGTAGATTTTTTTGCTAAATTTTAAAATTGTGACCCACACTCAGAGTAACAAATTAAAAACAATTTCTCTTTTAAAACCAGATTTTCTCAACACAGCTAATTAAACAAATTTTACAAAGGAATGAATCATTACATTAAGAGGCAACATGGGTTTCCAAGACTAAAAAAAGCATATTTTATCTACTTTTTTTATTCAATAAATAATTTCTTTTATTCCAAATTTTGTGTATTTTAAAGAGCAATATTTAATAAAATTTTCATTTAAAAATTTTAAAAATTCAGCCGATGGAACTTGCTTTAAGGAGACACGTCAGAAAAGTGGTGGACACGATTTAAGACTAAAAAAAGCATATTTTATCTAATTATTTTTTTTATTCAGTAAATAAATTTTTTTATTCAAAATTTTGAGCATTTAAAAGAGCAACATTCAAACAATATTTAATAAAATTTTCATTGAAAAATTCAGCCGGTGGCACTTGGTTTGCGAAGACACTTCAGAAAAGTGGTGGGCACGATTTCTCAAAAATTAATGCGCCTATCTTATTAATATTTTGCACACTTCTTCAAAATAAAATCGTTTAGCGTTTGAACGAAGGCTTTTTTTTTTTTTTTTTTTTCGATTTCAACTAATTTTACAAGGCCTTACGTGGGGTAAAAAGTACTGTTTTTGCATACAAATGTGTCAAAAGTTATTATTATTATTATTATTATTATTTAATGCTTTGTTAAAGCATTAGTCAAGTCTATTTGAAGAAGCGTGCAAAATCTGAACGAGATTGGTGCATCATTTTTTCGAGAAATCGTGTCTACCACTTTTCCGAAAGGTCTCCGGAAACCAGGACCCATAGATTGAAATTTCCAAAATTTTTAATGAAAATTTTATAAAATATTGTTTAAATGTTGCTCTTTTATATTATCAAAATTTTGAATAAAAAACTTTATTTATTATATTAAGAAAGAAAAAATATTCTAGAAAGGAAAAAAAAAAAAAAAATAGCATATTGAAATTTCATACTTGGATAATTATATATATCGAATAAATAATGCTCTTCAAAGTATAAAAACAGGAGTATTAGTAAATTGATCACAGCCACTGCTAAAATGGGTTTTCCTAAAAACTTTGTGTATTCTATTTTATATCCATAACCATTTCTCTGTCAGTACATTTAAAAAAAATGCACTTTTGTGCATTTTAAACAAAAAAAGTTATAAAATAATAACAGACATAAAAATGGTGGAGGTTGGGTGGGCAAATGTTTGATTACGGAGGATGGATGGCGTTGTTTGGTTGGGTGGGATTGTGTGGGTATTAAAAAAAAAAAAAAAAGCAGAAGACCTATTGCTACTCTGTATTAAAATATACTCCTTATTTTTTCCTTAAAATGTTCAATTTCTTCATTATTGAGTTGCCAACTCTTCTTAAAATTAGTAATCAAACACTAAGACACTGATAATCAATAAATAAATAACCATGTTGTTGTCTAGTATCATTATTCTTCATCTGCTATGTACAGTCAGCCAAAAAAAAAAAACGCCCCCCCCCCCACCTAATTTCGCCGAAAATTATCGTAGAAGCATGCGGCTGGTACCTATCGATCTGCATGAACGTCTAGTTTTTAATGGTGTAGTTCGATTTTACTTAAGGGTTCATCTACATAATTAAACAGGTATAAACTTCATTTTTTTTCAATAATGACCCCTATTTTTGACCTCATATTCCGATTTTTGAGATCAAGGCAGTTCGGAAAACTTACCTATTTATATACTTTAAATCAATTCTAAACAGAGTTACACGTGAAAATGTGTTAGGGCACCGTCTATACATTTAGAAAAAATAAATTTTGATCTACCACGCAATATACATTATTTATTAAATTTTACACCGGAAACAAAGTTCAGAAATGTTTAAAAAACGATTCTAATTCACAAAACTTTGTTCTGTGTTAGTTTATGAATTAAAAGATTTTTATTGGTTTCTATTTATTAAACTTTGAATAGTAAAATACATCACTTCATACGAAGAAAAATAGCTTGAATCATATGAACCCTACAATACAATGTTGAATTACAAAAATCTAGGTACCAAGGTAAAAGAATAATAGTAATAATGATAATAATATTAATAGCGGTTAAAAGAAAAAAAAAGTGTTTAATATTTAAGAAAAAAATTATCTACTTCTTGTTGGGTATATTTTTATTTTATACAGTAAGCCCCGCATGAAAGTGTTACTATAAAGTTTTACATTTAATTTTAGGCGTACAAACCAACAATAGATAATATACAAAAATATAGATAACAAGATTTAAACTAAAATCTGAGAAAGGATATTTAATATTTTCGCGACTGCTGATGTAGTTTCACGTCATTTGGAAATCTGTAACTTCTCCAGTGGGCGTTTCTTTCACAATTTGTGTGTTACGATATTTCTTAAGAATATTCCTTATATTCATATTTATATAAACAAAATAGTATGAAACAAATACTTTCACTAGAAAGAGTATAATTATTGTGTATATTCATATGAAAATAAATATGGATATAGAAAAAACGGTTTCCTATTGCCTAGAACGAATATTCCCCGTTCTGCAGTCGTCTACTGTACTTGAATTCTTAATTTTAAATGCGTAAAATCTATATCGTTAAAAGTTATAAGACATATTACTTAGTTTTAAATAATTTTTCCGTGATAAATGTGTCGCCAGTTTTACGCCGTGATTAGAATAATCGAAAATAAATAATATTGCGCTTTGTTTCAATGATAGATTGTAAAAACTTAAAAAATAAATATAAAAAATTCCACTATATTATTCGGTATTAAAAAAAAAAAACATTTAATAAAGAGTTTATATTTTATTATGTTACGTCATGCGATAAAATTTAAATAGCATAAACGGTAGAGTAAACGAATGCGAAAATGTCACAACAAGATTAAAACAGAAAATATGTTTTAAAAAATCTGATAAAAATTAATTATATTAATTTAAAAGAAAGCAAAAGCAAAAGTATTTTTCACTGCATATTCCCTAACAGCACAGTTAGGCTTAACTTATCCACAGTACATCTTAAAGACGTTTCTGGGATGTCTTTTCATCCAGAAGACATCTTGAAGATATCCTGGGGAAGCGATGTGCTGTCTGGGTTGCCCTTTCAAATAATAATCATCGTCCTACCGCATTTTCTAAATCATGATATATAACTTGAGATGCACGAATCCTAGAATATTCAAGTTAAAAACAAAAGACAAAGGGGATAAAATAAAATTTTAGCAGTGAGAAACTAGAAAAAGTTATGTAAAGACTTAACATTTCAGAATCGAGTAAACTCCTTTTTGCAACGAAAGCCACACCTTTACAGAATTTTTCTAAAACTTTACATTATAAAACAAAATTATTTTACACACTTCCAATTAAATCATTTAAATTTTGCCTTCAGCATTCAATGTAGTAAATGCCATTGACATTTATGCATACCAGCGTCACATATAGAGTCCTATACGAGTATGCAAACTAGTTTTTTTAATACTGTTTCCGCAATATAGAGGCGGGGCTACATTTCTTTTGGAATTCTTTCTCAATCTCTTGCCTGCATTGCGATAATTTTATAAAAAATAAGCCAATTTGTATAATAAACATCGAAATGTTCCTTAGAAAACAATTATAATAACATAAAGGTAAATTAAAATAGTTTTTCGTCAAACTGTATAGAAATATTGACTCACAGAGGATACAAATTATGACAAGTGACGCCCCCCTAACAGCAGTAAAAAATGAAATATCACTGTAACTCCAAAAATAATGTTAGGAACGAGCTGTAAATTTGGAAACCCTTGTTTTTGATGATGGCCGTTCTATTCGTGCAAAAATTAACATAGGTCATAATTCATAATTTTTTGAAATATGAATTTATTAATAATTTTCATAATTCAAAAAATGTTTTTTTAGCAAAAATTTGCATGGAATATGTTTGGGTCACTTCATTCTACTGAATAAAAAAACAGAATTTAAATATCATAATTATTACGGAAGATATGATTTAATGTTTGTCACATTCATTTAACATTAGCATCCCCAAACTTTGACAGCTTATAACTCTATGAAAAATTGAGCGAAATATATAAACTATACCATTTTCCGTGATGATTTGATCCAAAGAATTCAAATACATTATAAAAAAGGGGAGTTACCATTGAAAAAAATGAATTTGATGTCAGTTTTAATATGTAGACGACCCCTAAGTAAAATCTAACTATAACATTATAAACTAGACGTTATTACAAACTGATCGGTACCAGTCGCATGTTTCTACGATAATTTACGGCGAAATTAGGTGGGGGAGGGACGTTTTTTTTTTGGCTGACTGTACAACTAAACCTTGAATTACTTTGCTTGTTTTAATCCTTGTGTCTCCAAATGCATCATCCTGGGAGTAATGTTTGTTTTTTATGGTTGTTTTCTGTTTGATTCTCTGATTTCTTGGACTAATAGTTTATTCCACTTTATTCTTCAATTTTAACTTCTATCAATTTCTTGTACGATAGGGTGCCCGTTAGCTATTTGCTATTATAGCTGCTAACGAACGAAATCGTACATTGGTGCTCAATGTTGAAAAAGATCACCCATGACGAGTTTCTTTTCACCGTTCTGAGCTTTGAAATTAGTTTTGAGCCTAATTGAAAATATATTTTGTTTAAAATACTGTCTTAATTGTTTATTTTCTCATTGCTTGTTTGTAACCTTTTGATTTGAGTTCCATGTCGTTTTTACGCACCGGCAAAATTATTAAAATTGCAACTAACAATCTAGGAATGTTTATGGTTAGATTGAAGTTAATAAACAAAAAATAAATGTTTCACAATCAGTATTCACAGGTTATTTAAATTTGTTGTAATTTCATTCTTATTGGTCCATGAGGTTTCAGTGATCTTACATCTGTTGCTTGCTTTTACTACAATTAATTATTCACACACACACACACATATATATATATATATATATGCATATATATACGCTCTTGAAAACGTTAGAATGCAAATAATGCTTTTTTCACATTCCAATTTGCTATAATTCATTTAGATTTTTCTTTATTTCTTTTTTGGTTTGATTTGGGTGGTCTTCGTTTTTGGTCAGAATAATTGTTTGAATACTGAAATTAAATCATCTTTAAATTTCAAATGATTGCACTGATAATATTATATTACTATATATATATATATATATATATATATATATATATATATAATTGTTTGAATAATTGTTTGAATACTGAAATTAAATCATCTTTAAATTTCAAATGATTGCACTGATAATATTATATTACTATATATATATATATATATATATATATATATAACACTTTTGCGCAGCATTATTTAAGACACTTTTAAATTTTATTATTCATAATAATTACGGTCGGTATCCCACAAGGTGGAAGTAGCTCGAGTATGTTAGCTGACTTATATCATTACCATTATGAACAAGGTTTATGTAATGAAAGTAATTTTATACAGGTTCATTGATGACATTATAATTTTTTATGTTAATAATTATTCACCTGCTTCATTGAAATTAAAATATTCATCTCACCTAACTTTAACTCAGGATCTTCTTAACAATAACTGCATTAGTTTTTTAGATTTAAAACTTAAAAAACTTCAGTGAAATATATACTGTTTTTTATGACAAAGGACAAGATTTTTGTTTTAAAGTAAATTTATTTACACATTTTAATTCATGTCTTCATATATCTGTGTACAAAAATATCATTCTCAATAACCTCTTTCGTATACATACAGTCGGTAACAAAAGTGTCCGAACACTAGCAAACATTCCTATGTAAAAAAATCGAATTATGTTGTCTTACACTAACTAAGAACATGATTCGATAAGGATTTAGTTAACAAAACTGTATGAAGTGTACTTTTTTTACATAGGAATTTTTGCTAGTGTTCGGACACTTTTGTTACCAACTGTAATCTTTGTTCATCTAAGTTCAAAAACAAAAATATCAAAGAAATCATTAAAGCTGCTACAAAAATGGGTTATCCAAAGAAAATTATTTATTCAATAATATATCATTAAATGTCTCGTATAACATAAAAAAAAACTATACATGTTTAATGTATTACTTAAAAAAAATTATAAAAATAAAATAAAATAAAATAAGAAATGTAAAGGATGGGAGGACAGGCGTTTGATTAGGGAGGTTGTGTGGTGGTGTTTGGCTGGATGGTTGGGAGGGTTGATGAATTAAATATTATATGAAAATAATAATAATGAGGGGGAAAGGATTATTGTTATGACAGGATACTTCTTAATTTTCTGGTTGATATTATGAATGATCAACTCTTCACACGTTAGATTTAATTCCATGCATAATGGCTTTTGGTGGATTCATAAGTTTAAATTGTACAAATTATCCAATTCCATTTTTTTTATAAATAAATAAATTTATTAATTATAAAACAAATAGTAAAATTAATTAATAAAATAATTTAAAAATAAATAAATATTAATTACTTAATCAAAACATGTGAGCATTTTGTGATTATTGCTTGTGATTAAGAAATTTTAAATCATATAATTTACTGCTATTAATAAAAATGAAATTAAAATTTATTATCTCAGGTTTAAATTATATGATTTCAATATAAAAAAAATTATTTTAAAAAAATCCTATTTTTAAAATAATTAAATAAATAAATAGTAATAAAAATAATTTAAAAAAATAGTATAATAAGCCTGTTTTTTTTTTTTTTTTTTCAAAATGTTCTTATTAGGAATTAAATTGTTTATCTTTTTTTATGCTAGCTGGCGCAAGCACACATCTCATACGTAGTAAATTAAAAAGTAAACTAAACAATACGTTTATGAAAGTTGTCATTAAACTCCAACTCATGTAAGTTTTAAAGTTTTACGAATCATTAAATAAAAATACATTAATACAGTGAATTTAATTATTAATGAAATTGCTCTTTTGTAGAACCTTTATCGACTAATCGTTATTAGTCTAGTTATTATTTTTCTTATTATAATTGTTCTGATGGTAACTTGTTAATTGTTACTGTCTGAGTTGGAGTCGCATGACGTGTGGATAATTTATATATATATATATATATATATATATTATCTTGATTCACTGCAGATTTGTGTTAATAATTTATTTCATTCCTCTTTAAATTTGGTTTTGTCGCAAGATTGGAACATGAACTATATTTTTGGCTTGAATTAGCTGTACAGTTTTCCGAAATCTTGCAATTTCTCTGCTCGTAGAAGTACATGTTTCCTTCGATTTTTGAGCATTTCTTAATCCAATTCCCATTTCCAGTTATCCTTTTTTCATATTTTTTAATCTAATTCTCATTTCCAATTTCCCTTTTTTCATATTTTATATAAATTTATTGGTTTACGTATAACTTTCACGAATTTTGCATAAGTATTACTCTTAGTTAGTCTTAGTGTTGTGGTTCTATATGTTCACTTTAGCGTAAGTAATGTAAAATGGATTTATCTATTAAATGGTATTGTAAATAAATCTTAAAACAATATGTGCTAACATTATGTTGTGGCCACCACAAGACTTTCTTCTATGTTTTCCTATACAAATTCACTCAGTAACAATATTAAAAAAAAAAAAAAAAAAAAAAAAAAAATTCTAAGTTTCTTTTTGTTAAAAAATCCATAACTTTGTTTTAAATTATCACAGATTTATAGTTCAACCATTCGTTTTAAAGGTATCGACGAGACCTTTCGAAAGATACCCATCTTGAAAATTTACTCCTCCCTGGGGGTACTCCCCCCCCCCGAGGGAGGGAACTGATGCCCCCACATGCACAAAAATTTTTCCTAGTTAACTACTACTATTATCAATAATTCATATTAATTTTACAATCACAAGTTGAAAGTAACTCTCATTATGCACATTTATACGAAATTTTGTCCTATACTGCCATGTTAAAAGTTTACAACAAATGCGGTCACAGCACCACCTGTTGAGCGATTGATCCCCAAATCTAATCAACACCAGTTTATGTCAGGGTGCAACTAAATACCAAGTTTCGTTAAATTTCATTCATTGGTTCGTGAGATAGAGCGTCCATAAAAAAGTGATACAGACAGACAGATAGACAGACATTTTTTAAAAACTATCAATTCGTGTTAAGGACATCCCAAAACGTGTAAATCCATCAAAAAATGGAGGTCGAAAAATTTCACGAATCCAATACTTTCTCTATATTACATATAGAATATTACATATATTACATATATTTTACATATATATATATATATATATATATATATATATATATATATATATTATCTTGATTCACTGCATATTTGTGTTAATAAGTTATTTCATTCCTTTTTAAATTTGGTTTTGTCGCAAGATTTGAACATGAATTGTATTTTTGGCTTGAATTAGCTGTACAGTTTTCCGAAATCTTGCAATTTCTCTGCTCGTAGAAGTACATGTTTCCTGAATTGCGAATACTTCGATTTTTGAGCATTTCTTAATCCAATTCCCATTTCCAGTTATCCTTTTTTTCATATTTTTTAATCTAATTCTCATTTCCAATTACCCCTTTTTCATATTTTATATAAATTTATTGGTTTACGTATAACTTTCACGAATTTTGCATAAATATTACTCCTAGTTAGTCTTAGTGTTGTGGTCTTATACTCGTATGTTCACTTCAACGTAAGTAATGTAAAATGGATTTATCTGTTAAATGGTACTGTAAAAAAATCTTAAAACAATATGTGCTAACATTCAAATTGAATTACAATCACTTTTAAGTGTGTGTTGTTGGTCTTATCATGTACCTATTAATTGCTAAATTTTATAACGGTATTAAATTCTTCAATTTATATATATATACTAGCAGGCTTCGCCCGCTTCGCTGGACCCTATTTTTAAATGAATCACTATAATTACTGAATTCTCAAAATTGCATTAATTTTTATCACGTGAAAAAAAAAAAAAAAAAAAAAGAAGCGAAACAAAATCTGATTAGGAAAAATATCGCACCGGGTTCTCACTGCCTTTGGAAAAAATTCCCAAAATGCTCTAACTCTTATTTCTGTTATTTTCCTCCTTCGCCCCCTCCCTCTCGTCTATCCTAATAATTTTACAAATTCGAAAATATCCTCAATCGATTTGTAAATATCAAAAACCTCTATGCACCAGTTTTGAACGATCTAACTCTATTTTTATTTTTTTCCCCACCACTCTCCCCCCCCCCCCTTCCCAATAATTTTAAAATTCGAAAATATCCGCAATCGATTTGTAAGTATCGAAAACCTCTATGTACCAATTTTGAATGATCTAACTCTATTTTATTTTATTTTTTGCCCCTCCGCCCCCCCTCTCGTCCCTCCTAATAACGTTACACTTTCGAAAATATCCCCATTCGACTTGCAGGCCTCTAAAACCAATCTGTACCAATTTTGAACGGCCTAACTGCATTTCTAGTTGTTTTTGTCCATAGCCCCCCCTTACCACCCCTCCTAATAATTTTACAAATTCGAAAATATCCGCAATCGATTTGTAAGTATCGAAAACCTCTATATACCAAATGTGAACGATCTAACTCTATTTTTATTTTTTTTGCCCCCCCCATCCCCTCCCCCCCCTTCTCGCCCCTCCTAATAATTTTACACTTTCAAAAATATCCCCTTTCGACTTGCAGGCCTTTAAAACCTATCTGTACCAATTTTGAATGCCCTAACTGTATTTCTATTTGTTTTTGCCCATAGCCCCCCCCTTACCGCTCCACCCCCTTCCCGCACCTCCTAATAATTTTACAAATTCGAAAATATCCGCAATCGATTTGTAAGTATCGAAAACCTCTATATACCAAATTTGAACGATCTAACTCTATTTTTATTTTTTTGCCCCCCCCCCTCTCCCCTCCCCCTTTCTCTCCCCTCCTAATAACTTTACACTTTCGAAAATATCCCCATTCGACTTGCAGGCTATTGAAACCTATCTGTACCAATTTTGAAAGGCCTAACTGTATTTCTAATTGTTTTTGCCCCTGCTGCCCCTCCCCCCCCTGCTGCCCACCTGGGGGCTGAATTTTTAAAATTCCAGAAATTGGTTTTTAGATATTTGTATTAGCTATATTTTATAGCAAAAATTTCACGTATATCTGTTTTTTTTTTTGTTTGAGATAGATAGGATTATGCGAAATCGCGTTTTACGCATGTGAAATCCCGCATGTGCCCCCCCCCCCCGGTCAAAATCGGTCAAGCCGTTTACGATTTTATAAAGGACATACAGACAAACATTCATTTATATATATATAGATTTTCTGACTGAAGCATGTTGTCTCTACTGTAATTTTAATATTGTATATGTTAGAACATATATATATATATATTGAATAATTTAAATATAGATATACATGATAACTATCATTTATATATATATATATGTATATATATAGATTGAATAATTTAATTATATATATATATGATAACTATCATTTATATATATGTATATATATATAAATTGAATAATTTAATTATATATATATATATGATAACTATCATTTATATATATGTATATGTATGTATATATATATATATTAATAATCGGAAAATTATATTTGTTAGCTCAGAAAATAATCGATCTATCATTTCTGAAACTGGTTAAATTATAAATGTAATTTTTATCTGTGTAAGAAAAATACAAAGTGAGGGCCCAAAATGAAATAATCATTTTTCAAAGATGAAGTTTTCTTATGAAGTATTTGATTAAACCAAGAAGGTTCAAACCTCCTTGGATTAAACTGAATAAGATTTATCAAAAATTAAAATTATATAATAAATTCGGACTTATTGAGACATATATGACTAACAAACACTGCGTAACAAAAGCAAAAAATTATTATTATTGAACAAATAATTTAACTTATCTTAATTAATAAATTATTAAATAAGAAATGCTTTTAGCCCAATCATCCGGCATATGTTAATAATCAATTGGAAAATTAAATTATTTTCTAATGCAACTTTCTTATTTTCTAAACACATAAAAAATTAAGTGCTTATAAATACGGCTATTTTTTTTTTTTTTTAATTACATTATTAAAGTTGTACAGTATAACCAAATGATAATTATTATACTACTTGCAGACTTGTGACTTGCTTTATGATATTACTTGAAATTGTGCTTTTGAAATTTTCAGAAAAATCAAAGTAAAGAAAGTATGAGATGGAATTAAAATGAAATCAAACTGAAATAAATATTTTCAAGGTTTCTGTTTCTGAGTAAATGGATTCCAAACTCAACTCAGGAGATCGAAAGAAAGCAGTAAAATAAATTACTACATGTACTATTTCAATAAATTTCTAATTATAACAGTTTGAACTCATTGTGAGAAATTAAAGGAATAAAACCACAATTAAATGGTTAATTTAAATTAAAAATTCATTTGCACATACATTCTTTTTTTATCGTTATATTATTATTATTATTAGTAATAGTACGACAGAACTATATCTTTCAATCTGGCATTTTGCGTCGTTACCAGTTTATAGTTTTCCACTTCGAAAATGCCTGCCAACATCCAATTTTACCATTTAATTCTATCGTAACTCTATCGTAAAATATTTTGTGAAATCCGTAGAAACTTATATATATACATACTTAATTTTCCCCCCTTCCTATCGGTGAGGACAGAACTCACAAACTTCGAGCTCGTAGTTGTATACTATGACCACGGAGCCAACGGGTCTCGGCTGAATATTTTCTGATTATTTAGTTTTATAGAGTGTTTTAATTTTTTTTTTTTAAATGTTAAAATACAAATATTAGTAGTCCTGTTGTACTAAATTAACTTATGTCATAGACAGAATATTAAATCCATAGTTTTTTATTATTATTATTGCAGAATTCTTCGTCCCATCGTCTTGTTCAATCTGCCTACAAAACTTGGTGCCATCTTCGCAATTAGAACACTTTGAGCACTGTCAGTTTAATTACGTCTACCTTGCACTACATCAAAAGCGATAGGATATTAATACTAATAATAAAATTTATTAATAGCTAGAGACGTGAAAGTGAATTAAAATTATTTACGAAGCGGGAAGAGTATCTTCATATTTTACGGGGTACCATTTTAATAGAATATATAAATTAAGCAATACTATACGACCACGTATCGTACAGTCGGTAACAAAAGTGTCCGAACACTAGCAAAAATTCCTATATAAAAAAAGTACACATAATACTGTTTTGTTAAATAAATCCTTGCCGAATCACGTTCTTAGTCAGTCTAAGAACAGTATTCGTCAAGGATTTATTTAGCAAAACTGTATTAAGCGTACTTTCTTTATATAGGAATTTTTGCTAGTGTTCGGACACTTTTGTTACCGACTGTACGCCTAGCAGAGTGGACTGTTCTAAACACTTCAATTCAAGGAGTGTTAAGTTCACCGAGAGGATGAGAAGAATAAACAAGTTATCAATTTGCGTTCGCTTATCGCTTTTATTTTTCTTTTCGTTTCGGCGCGCATTTAGTTTCCCGTAATTTCAAGATTATAATGGCTAGTACTAGTACGAAGCGTACAAAACCATTTCGTAGTTATTCCAAGGCTATTATTAATAATGTAATTAAATTTTGTGACCAAGAAGCTGAAAATGGAGAAGTTTTAATTCCTGTTTCACATCCAACAAAGCGTGCGAGTAACATTGCAGGTGTTTGTTTAACCACTATTAAAAAAATTCGTCGAGAATCAAGTGAACAAAATGATGAACATGAGCCTGTATTTAGTTCACCAAAGAAAAAAAATGAAAAGGGACATACTAAGTAAAACTGCACTCGATACTTTCGATCGTGATGTTATTAGACGGACAGTGCAAGATTTTTATATAAAAGAAAAAAAATTTCCAACTTTATCCAAATTGCTACCAGTGTTCAAAACAAAAATTAATTTTCCATGGGGAAGGGAGTACCTAAAACAAATTTTAAGGAAAATTGGTTTCAGATGGAAAAAATGCCAAAATAAAAGAAAAATTTTAATTGAGCGAGAAGATATTGTTTTAAAACGAATACAGTATCTAAAAAAAATAAAAAAGTTTCGAGAGGAAGCGAGACCTATCGTCTATATTGACGAAACATGGGTTGATTCAAATTTAACTTTCAAGAAATGCTGGCAATCCAGTGAAACGGACGGTATTTTTGAAACAGGAAATGCTTCAAGGCGCATTATTGTTCTTTGTGCAGGAGGGGAGATGGGATTTTTACCCAACACAACCTTAATTTACAAAGCGAATACGACGACAGGTGATTATCATGGTCAAATGAATGCGCATATTTTTGAAAAATGGACTGCCGAAAAATTAATTCCCAATTTACCCCAAAATGCTCTAGTAATTATAGACAACGCACCTTACCATTCAGTGCAAATGCCGAATGTAAACAGTACGAAGAAATCTATATTAGATTGGCTCAATAAAAATTCTATTCCGTATTCTCCAGACTACTTAAAACTTGAACTTTTAGAGCTTGTGAAAATACACGCGCCCAAAGAAAATCCTATCGGTTTGATTCCATTTTAGCTGAAAATGGATTCACCGCATTGCGCCTTCCACCATATCATTGCGACATTAATGCGATTGAATATGTGTGGTGTGAATTAAAAAGGTACGTTCGGAATAGAAATCCTTCCAGCGATTTAAATATGGATAAACTTTTTAAATTCACCAATGATGCTATTAAAAGTGTATCCATAGGAAACTGGAAAACATATTGCGAACATGCCGAAAATTTAGAAAATAATTACCGTCAAAAAGATACAATTTTAGACGAAATTTGTGAGCCTCTATGCATTGCACTAGACAGTGACAGTGACACAGAAACTGCTTCCGAAACCGATGAAGACGATTGATAGTTTAACTTTTTTGTTTTATTCTATTTATTACTATTTTTTAATTTTTGATTATATGAATTTTTTAGAATTTTTTATACATTTTTAAAGCAGATTTTTAAGATTTAATCACGGTTCAAATTTTTTACATAAAAAACGTAGCATTAAAAACCAAAAGCATTTCGTAGATCTGAATATAAAGCTCTTTTGTATACCACGTGTTTAAGTTTTGAAATTATGCATATATATTTGCAGTGAAATAAAACAACAGCAAGCACAATATATTTAAATAATTTTTAATTAAAATTCAAAATTTAAATTGAAAAGTTATTTTTTTTTCAAATCAACAAATTTTTTAACCCCCCCCCTCCACAATTTTATATTATTTTTGTTTAAATATAGATTTTAAATATATTTGTAAATTAACTCGAGGTTTCATTAACATGTTAAATTGCAAGGAATACTTCTATGTTTTAATGATGAAATTTTATGTAAATTTTAGATTTTTTTTTCTTTAAAGCTATAATTTATTTATTTATTTAACGTTTGAAAGTTATACACATTTAAAAGACAATTTTCTGAAATATTAACAGAATTTATAGGTTCATTTTTAAATTCACTTTTCCTTTAAAGTGATTTCTAAAAATTTTTTGTTTTCTGAAAAATTTAAAAATTTTATATTTTGCATGAAAAGTATTCATATCGTTATTTTTATGCAATTTCTATCAACTTTTCGTATTCTGAAATATTTAAACACTTTATATTATATATGAAAAAGTATTCATATCGTTATTTTTATAATTTACTAATATTTTTATATTCTGAGAAAAGTCGTTCATAAAATTGTGTTTATATAATTTCTTTCTTTCTTTCTTTCTTTCTTTTTCTTTCTTTTTTTTTTTTTTAGAGAATTAATATAATCCCAATATTTTTATTATATAAATTGTTTCAGATGTTATTATATAGTTCAGAAATATACTGTATTTAATAAACTATTAAAATCATAAAGTAGTCACTGTTTTTATTTATATTTTGATCTTTAAATATATATTTTGAATTTTCATTTCTCTTACAAAAAAATAAATAAATAAATCATTTAATCTTAATAATAAATATAAGATTACTAAACACAGCCACCTAACCTAAACGTACATGAAACAAATCATAATAAAGAGATTTAACTTTGGCAAAACGAAATCAAATACAATTTTGAAAGTTCCTTTTTCTCCCAGCCGCAAAGATCACCCCTATTTTAGCACTGAACTCGTCGAGCTAGCACTTGCGCAGAAACTTCCATGGTCGCGGGAAATGTGGTTAAACAATACATTCGTATGTGAGATAGATACAAAAATATAGTGTAGTTTGTTTGATTTCTCTTTTATACATTCAAGAAAACAAGAACATAAAATTTCATAATACATTAATAATTAAAAAAACACTCCAAACTTAAAACTGGAGAAATAAATATATAATGAAAGTATGTACCTAAATTATATTTATAATAAAATTTAATGATAAATTGGTGACTATTTCATGTATTGAAAATGCATTACAAAAATAATTGGGAGCTTCAATTGAAGGCTATTTCTCAACTTCAACGCATGCTTATTTAGTTTTAGTTAAATTTCATTTTTAATATAAATTAATAACCTGTTTTCTTATAAGAAGCTACAATGAAAAGAAACGGCTTCATTCGTTTGCAAGTTCATTCAAAGTGATAGATAAAATTTCGTAACGACGCTGTCTGAAAGACGATTTGTCGTGCTAAAATTTGTCGATTATGGAAACAAACAAACAAAAAAAGTTTCTACAATGATTGTCAATTGAAAATATAAAAATTTGTTTCATTTAGGGAGTTTTTGTACATATTGAAGCACGAAATACTCTTTTAAAAACAAAAAGGTAAAACATCAAATCTAACCAATCTGGTTCATAAATGAAATTTTTCATCAAGTCATATTTTAAATGTATTTTTCTTTTATTCTTTCTTGTATGGATGTTTTGTCTCAGAATTTTTTTTTTTTTTTTAATCATTGACAGTATTTTGTTATTAATGTTTTAAATTATGTAATATTTGTAATTGGCAGAATTTCTTAAATGATTTTCCAGTCACCAAAAAGTCTGTGGGTTTCAATTTGAAAGTCAAAAGTTTATTAGCTCATCGCAACGGGGGCAAGTTTCCAGGAAACGTTTTACGAAAGCCAAATTTCTGTAATTTGAGAACGCCTCGTCTCGCCTTGATTGCATCAGATTTCTCGACGTTAAAATAAAATTAGTTTACTTCAAATTTTTGTTTGCGTAAAATACTTCAGGATTCAGCTTCCGACTTTATTCTCTATCTTCTCATATGTTGTGATAATGTTACTATTTCAAAATCTCACGAAAATTTATTTGTAAAGTTATCTATAGCTAATTTATTTATCATTATTTTATTTTCATGTTTAAATAAATACTTTGAACATTTTATTGAAATATGTAATATACGAAAGCAAAACAAATTAAAATTGCACTGGAAAGTATATGACGACCTTCAAAAATAATTTATTACTGGATAAAATATCTTTTATAAGAAGTAATCCATCGGTTACGTGTCGATTCCGGACATAGTCAAAGTCTCTCTTTGTAAGGGATTAAAGTGTTGAAAAATTCCCATTTGCGCGACCAGAAATTGCAGGACCGGGCGTGCAGGTGATTTCGTACTTTTTAACTTGGTAATCTGAGAACGCCCGTAACTCTGTTCCGCGCCCTACCACGGACGTAAAAACAAAAAGAAAAAATCACTGGACACCCCTACCTCGCTGTGCATGAATCTAAGAGCGCCCGTAACTCGATTCCGAGCCCCAGGACCAATGCCCCAGCCCGCCCATTGCCTCTCTTCGATGTCTTTTTCTAGTCAATTTTCTCCTTTTACTACTTCCGGTGTGAGCCTTTATTTATTTATTTTTTTTAACACACTTTACATTGTGAGTTTTTTTGGCTTTCGTCCCATGCTATTTCTATCGGGGTTTCAGCTTCCCCTCCCCCCTCTTTTTCTACATTCTAAAGAGACACATAATAGGCGAGTCGTATTAACCCTGGACGATAGGACCAATGCCCCAGCCCGCCGGTTCCCTCTCTTCAATGTCTTTTTCTAGTCAATTTTCTCCTTTTACTACTTCCGGTGTGAGCCCCCTTTTTTTTTTTTTTAACACACTTGACATTGTGAGTTATTTTGGTTTTCATCCCATGCTATTTCTATCGGGTTTTCAGCTTTTTCCCCCCTCTTTTTCTACATTCTAAAGTGCTGTTATCCACGGACGTAAGAACCAAGAAAAACATCACTGGACACCCTTTAACTTGCTGTGCATGAATCTGACGTAACTCGGTTCCGCGGCAATCACTACCACGCACGTAAAAACCAAAAAAACATCACTAGACACCCTTACCTCGCTATGCATGAATCTAATAACGCTGGTAACTCGTTTTCGCAGCAATCAGTATCACGCACGTATATACGCTTCGCGCACATAAAAAAAAAAAAAAAAAAAATCACTGGACACCTCTATCTCGCTGTGTATGAATCTGAGAACGCATGTAACTCGTACTATTCTTGTATTTTTACTTTATTCGCGCAAATGGGAAGAAAAATCGCGCAAATGGGAATTTTTCAAATTACTTAAAACTAATCAATTTATCGTCAAAATTCAACTTGGCTACATTTCCGGTCAATAGACTTTAGGGCGTGGGCAAGGTATAAAATAATCCTTTTAAGACAAATTCCTTCAACATTTTAATCCCTTACAAAGAGGGACTTCGACTATGTCCAGAATTGGCACGTCGGAATCGGCACGCCACCAATCCATCATTTAAATCCTTTTTCAAAATGCAAGTGGTGAAGGCATATTGTGTAAGCAAATTCAGTGAACCCTGCCGATTGACACAAAGCCAGCATCTGTGCTGAATTTTCTCCCTCACAGCTATTGTTTGAACAAAACAGCTTCAGAAACAATTTATGAAAACAAGCCTACAAAGACAACTATATTCTAAATCTACAATTTTTACATGGCTGCTAAAGGTGAAGTTCCGTGTAAGAAAATTTAATAAAGATGTTGACGTTATATCAGACGTTTAGGGTTCAATGAAATAGGTTTCATTAAATACGTTGACAAATGCGTTAAAAACTGAACAAATTGATTTAAGGGGTTGCATGGGTTTCAAAATTAGAAAAAAAACAACAACAAATTTTATTTATTTATTTATTTATTTATTTATTATTTATTTATTTATTTATTTATTTATTTATTTATTTATTTATTATTATTTATTTATTTATTTTTGTTATTATTTTCACCTAATACTACAATTTGTCTAGAGAATTGACGAATATTTATTTATTTATTTTAATCTTTCGTTCAAGCACGAGCTATACCTTATCTACTAACAGAAAAAAATTGCTTAGTAAATAAATAAATAAATAAATAAATAATCAGATTAAAGCTATCATGAGTTACCCTGACCACCGAAATGAATTAATAAAGTATTAAAATTATCAATTAAAGACTTGGCGCTTGTGAACTTAGCAAAAGTAAAAATATGGAAACGTAGAAAGTATAAAATATAATAAATAAAATAGCAACTGCAGTTTCGATAGAATTGATCACACTGCTATATGACCATTTCCATATGAAACTATATGACCATTTTCATTAATGTAAAATGGTCATATAGTTTTCTCCTCTCATACTATATGTGAAGGAAACCCAATTTTAAGGTTGGATTTTCAATCTAAGTTGCAGCTAATTACTTGTTGGTAAACTAATTTTGCTCGATTTATATTATCTAATCTCTTTGCTAAGCAGAATGAAGTATGTCTCACTTGAGTTATAAAATTTTACTACAATATCAGACTATATAACAAATTCTAAACTGGCCACAGAATTCATAATCAAGAGATTATGAATTCCAATACCCGATTGATAAATATTGAGTAATGCTACTTTATTAAGGACATCATGTTTAAGATAAAAACACAATTTACTTAAAAGTAGTTTTTAATGGCGTTTGGAATAATTGTCTACGTAGAGCAAAATCGTAAGCGTGCTATTAAATCATGTTTAATTATTATATAACAATTGTATGTTCAAGGAGCGGCCTTAAAATCCCTGATGATCAAGATAAATCTCATCATCTCAAATCAGTTTAGCGATAGAGAAATCTAACAATATAAAAATAATCTGGTGTGTCACTCACACGACTTTCCCCTTACCCTGAAATTTAATACTATAAATACAGATTGGAGATTAAGGGATAACATAACGAGTACTGTTGTGTAAACCTTTGTTAAAACAATTCAAATTAGGCTTCGGAACAATTTTATTTGATAAATGATTCTGTGTGAGTGGGGTGGTAGCCCCCCTTCAACCCTCCGCTTTATTATTGTACCTACATTTATATAGAATTCAAATCTGTCATTAAATTCAAAAGTCCGTTTAGAATTATTCAGATAACTTTCACACGCAACATTCCTTGAAACTTATCAATATTGATCAAAGTTTTTTATTAACAAACGTATTAGTATTACATATGATTTCAAAATACGACATTTAGATCGCCTAAAATTATTTGTTTTTAATTTACTCTAAGTGACACAGACAAAGATCAAGCGCTAAAAACTTGACTTCGGTATTCAGGAAGCCCCAAAACATGTAAATATACAAAACACCAAGCAATGAATAATTTGCTTGATCTCAACAAAAAATTTAATGTAGCATCTCTATATAATACACATTTAGAATACCAAGTTTGGACTTTCTGCTATTATTTGTTCTTGAGATATGCTGATAACAGACACATACACAGACACACAGACCAACCGCTAAAAACATGATTTTTGGATTCAGAGGACCTCAAAACGTGGAAATATACCAAAAACTCGATTCCGAAAATTTGACCCCAAAACAATACTTTCCCTACCATTTACATGGGTAAGAGAAAGTAAAATGACACTCTTTAAGACACGAAACAAACTTTATTATATTAACTAAATGTGACAGATTTGCTAGAATAATATAACTCCATCTCATAAATATTCTGTGAATGTTTACATTTAATTTAACTTGCTAATATTGATAAAAACTTCGAAATCTCATGAGAAAAAGCAGGAATCTGTCATCCTTCATCAAAGTTTGCCTCGGGAAAGCACAAATACTTTCTGAAAACATTCCGTTTTTTATATCGATTAATATAGAAAGTACTATAAATGTGGAATAGTCTCTACGAAACTTCAGAAATTCTATGGTGTTGTGTTTTGGGAGTAAGGCCCATTGACAACTCTAGGGTCCTAGTCCTGAGGGGGAGTGCCCTCCGTGGGTGTATTTCTAAGGGGTTCTAGCCAGTATTTATGCAAGTTTCGTAGAAAACCATGAAAAATTCCGAACGGCTTAGGTCGACGAGCGTGACCGAGCTGGCCAAGGCTCGTGAAATACGGTCGCCTTATTGCCATTGGCAACCAATATATTTTAACTGGCGACTATGTTTTCAACTTTAAGGAAACTTTTTTTTTATTTATTTAATTTCAATATTTTGGTGAAAAAATTGGTCCCAGAATCGGACTCCTGTTGCACTCTCGACAAACTCTCGCCTTTATTATTCTTGCTTCTTTCACTACGCTTCCAGACATTGTGTATTGTGCTGAATCACTGCAACATTAGATGATTTATTCTACTTTTCTCCGTGCATGTTTCATAACTCAGTATTAAATTAGTGCGCAGTTTTAGAGAATTGGTTTACACTGCTCCTGTTTGTATATGCTTAGCGACCTGATGCTGAATCGTTGTGCCAGTGTAATGATGCATCAATGCCAGTGGTGAAAATAATGCAACCAGTTTCATAATGTTAAATTTAAACAGATGTTTCCTTATGTATCCTTCTAGCTTAGTAAATATTTGGCTTTTAAGCATATACTTTTAGTTCATTTCAAGTAAATTTAAAAATTGGAAAAAAATAAAGGGAGAGGATATTTTTTATGAGCTACTAAAAATTTTTGCTGGCGACTCATTTTTTTTCAAATTCCTGGAGCCCTGCTTATGGCTGTATCACCCGAGCGATTTCGCTCAACTTATTAAACACAACATGATCAACTTTTCCGAGAGATGGTTGGAAAAGTTGATCATGTTGTGTTTAGTAAAAAATTGAGCGAAATCGCTTGTGTGATAGAGCCCTTGCACTCCGGTGTTTTAATGAAATAATGTTTACGGATATTTTCGAAGGACTCACGGCTTAAAATGATCCTCGCTTACTTTGCAAACTAATTCCTAACTACGAAAAAGCAAAAAAAAAAAAATGATTATCCTGAGCAAATAAAATTGATTATTAAATAGATTGTTACAGTCAGAAATTGATTACCTTGGGCATTTAAAACTGCTCATGCAATAGATCATCGCAAAGTAAAAATTGATTATCTTCGGTAATTAAAATTCGTTTAATAGTCCATCACCAAATCCTTTGAATGAACGAGACAATTTATAAGGAGAAAAACAAATTTTTGGTTAAATTTCTTTACATTTGGATATAAACAATAGAGGGTCTTCACACATTTTTGTAACGATTTTGAAAAGTATATATATAAGCAAATATAAGAATTTTATTTTGTAATATGTTCAGTCTGATAGCTCTTTTGTTAAACTATCGTATTAAAGCTTGATTTCATAGATAGCAGAGTATTTATTAGAAGATCAAGGTTGATTTTGTTCCACTCCTCTTCCAAAACTTTCCATAGTCCATCCAATGTTTTGGGATGCCTCTTTTAAAGAGTTTGTTTTAAAAGTTCAAATGTATAATAATCCATAAGAGACACTTCGGGGGACTTTGGTGGGATGCATATTAAGCGAATAGCTTCAATTCCGGTTTCATTTTGCATATTTTCAAAAAAATAGAGCAGTAAATTTAAGAGGTGCTGGGACTTGTAACCTTATCCTGATGGAATTCAGCACATTAAAGATTATATAAAAGGTAACAAAACCACTTTAAAACACGTATATACAATATTTTTATTAAAAACTACACAAAGCTTTTCGCTATCATAATAATAGCATCATCAGGTGTAATTACGTTACATAGAAACTAGCAATATATAAATAAAGAAGTTCAAATGGTTTAAAGTTACGGTTACAATAAAAATTTTAATTTACAGTTACAATAAAAATTATTATTTTCAGTATTTTTTTTTTTTTTTTCTTTCTATGAGCACAACGCGTGCCAAATTTTAGGAAGTGATGCAGCGTCCTTGGAGTTAATAACATTATTGTATTTGATAATATTTATGGCTTCTGTTATTAGCAGGTCTTGAAAGTCTCGAGGGGCTGAAATAATTTCGGACTGGGTCCACATAGGAATAGCATCAGGGTGTTCGTACAGAAAGTCTACTAGAATTGAACTATTTTCCTCTTTAACATTACGAATGTGTTCAGTAATTCTTGTTTTAAGTGTGCGACGTGTTTGTCCAATGTAGTAAAACAGTTCACCATTATATTTGATAGGGATTTTATAAACCCCTCCAGAAGGTCTGTTGATATCTCTGTCATTAACAACTAAGTTTTTAATGGTACAGGGGGAGGAGAAAGGAATGCATAGATTAAATTTACGTAAAATAAAATGCTTAAAATTTTTAAATTCAATACAGAAAGGTAGACTATTGGTATATTTAATTTTAGGATTATGGTTAATACTAGTATTATTATAGATTTTATTTTTGACCCCATTGATTATTTTTAAAACAGTGTTTTTACTATACCCAGCGTTAATACCTAAGTGAATAATTTTATTAATTTCTTTATTTTCGTTAAACTGGAAGGAGGTATACTTGATGGCACGAAAAATATACGAGCGAAAAAAAGCTATTTTAAATTCAATAGGATGCGCGGATGAAACAGGTATGGGGGAAGGGATAAAAGAGTCTTTGTAATAAACGTCAAACCAAATAGTAGAGTTATCTTCATTACGGTTAATAGTTAAGTCCAAAAAGGACAGAGTCCGGTTAACTTCAGATTCAAATGTAAATTTAATAGAGGGGAATTGTTTATTGAGAATATCAATAAACTCAAGGAGAGAATTTTTAGAAAAAGGCCAAGAAATAAAAATGTCATCCACATAACGTAAAAATATTGTGGGTTTAAGGGTAATTGAAGCAAACGCACGTTCTTCTAAATCTATTAATAGAATATCTGCAATCAAGGGACTAAGGGGGGATCCCATAGGGGCACCAAAAGTTTGTTTATAAATGATACCATTAAATATGAAAACATTATTGGAATTAATTAAATTAAAGGCTTCTAAAATGAAATTAAGATATGACGCCAGGATAGGATTGTTTTTACATTTATTAGCAATAATATTGTATACCTCATCTAACGGGATATTGGGAAAGAGAGAAATTATATCTAAACTAAAAAATTTATCAGTACGGTTTAATTTTGTGTTTAAAATTCTAGTTTTAACATCGACACCCGAATTCACAATATGTGGATTACCACTAATAATAGGTTTAAGTAGGTTAGATAAAAATTTTTCGAGAAAATATGTAGGGCTATTCCGTTAACATTCGTAATGTTAAAGAGGAAAATAGTTCAATTCTAGTAGACTTTCTGTACGAACACCCTGATGCTATTCCTATGTGGACCCAGTCCGAAATTATTTCAGCCCCTCGAGACTTTCAAGACCTGCTAATAACAGAAGCCATAAATATTATCAAATACAATAATGTTATTAACTCCAAGGACGCTGCATCACTTCCTAAAATTTGGCACGCGTTGTGCTCATAGAAAAAAAAAAAAAAAAATACTGAAAATAATAATTTTTATTGTAACTGTAAATTAAAATTTTTATTGTAACCGTAACTTTAAACCATTTGAACTTCTTTATTTATATATTGCTAGTTTCTATGTAACGTAATTACACCTGATGATGCTATTATTATGATAGCGAAAAGCTTTGTGTAGTTTTTAATAAAAATATTGTATATACGTGTTTTAAAGTGGTTTTGTTACCTTTTATATTATTTATACACGTGAAATGTTTTATAATTTTAAACTTTTAATAGTTTTTAATCTTAATTACATTAAAGATTGTTTGGGTTAGGTGATGGAAATTATTCTTTGAAAATAGGGGTTAAAACATATTTATGAGAGTAATCTGAGTTAATTATGACATTTTTTCTAGTTTCCTTATTTTAATTTTTTCGTTATAAGTGAGTTCAGTAATAAACATAAAACCTCCTTCTTTTCTCTTAATCAACATTTTAAGCCTTTTTCTTTTCGCCAGTAAATCGATCTTTTTCTATTGAAAGCAGATAATAATAGCCAAGCGTCATCAATATTAACTACATATTTCCATTTTTCACTCATCAAATAGTTTTCATACAACAATCTGCACATAGTCTTACGCCGAGAAACATGTTTCGGTAATAAGCGATGAACATCATGTTTTTTTTTTTTTTTTTTTTTGTTGTTGTTAAGATTAGCTTTAAATAAGATTTTATAACATTATTTACAGTTTCTACAGATATATAAAAAGGTTTTACGATAGCTCTTTGGGGATTCGATTTTCTTTTAAAGCATAAGATGCGACTTAGATTTAATAGGAGGTGTACGCATCTTTGCTGGGTATCAATTTTTCGCCTTTTTTCCAGTCAAAAGCAAACTTTAACGTTTATTTACTTTTTTATTAATCATGTCCTTTACTTTACGTGTAGAAATATTAAAACCATACTTTTAACATCCTTCTTTTATAACTGAATAAGAGTATTTCTGTTTGGAAAGCTCAAAAATATAGCTTTCAATCCATTGTTTATTTTCCAGCGACATTTTAAAGCAAAAAAAATTTTTATTGCTGCAGAAGACAGTTAAATCCTATTACAATTTGATGTCAGTCACGTTTTTATTTTAAATTTTAAATTTAAATCCAAGGAGAAAGTCAAAATCGTTACAAAAATGTGTGAACACCTTCTGTAGTTCAAAAAGTCACAAATTCCTAAAAAGCTGAAAATTAGTATCCCAATCAACTTTTGTTTTATTTACTCATGATAAAGCACAATAAAATAACGGAAGGGAGAAGAAGAACTAATGTAGTAGGTAAATGTTTTTCCATTGTCATATTTAAAAGGAAAAATCGTGTCTATTACGGTGAATCAAATATAAACGAGACTTATTTTTTAAAATATTTATTTTGATTTTAAACGCACAAACAATCATAGTTTATTTTTCTACATAATCTCCTGATTTAGAAACACATTTTTCCCAGCGTATAGGTAATTTTTGAATTCCTTCCAGGTAAAAAGAGTCAGGTCGTGTTTGTAGCCAATTGCGCACATATGCTTCAACTTCATTATCGCTGTGGAATTTTTGCCCTCCCAAAGCTTCCTTGAGAGGACCAAAGACATGGAAGTCGCAGGGAGACAGGTCTGGACTGTATGGAGGGTGTTCCAGTGTCTCCCAACCCAGTTGCTCCAATTTTTGTACGGTCAGGGCTGCTGTATGGGGGCGAGCATTGTCATGGAGGAGAATCACTTTTCTCATCGGAAGGTCTCGTCTTTTGCGGCGATATGCAAGTCTGACCTTCAACAAGTTGACGAACACTGTCGATGTTGCCCGCTGTAATGCTGGTGCGGGGTCTGCGGTCATGGCTCTCATTTTCAACACGTTCACGGCCTTCCACGAACTGTTTATGCCAAGCAAACACTCTAGCTCGCGACAGCGTCTCTTCCCCGAACTGTGCAGTCAATCTTCTCAAGATTTCGGCCGGTTTTACACCTTCTGCAGCTAAAAACTTGATAACAATACGTTGCGCAATAGAGGGAGGTACCTCCTGCTCGGACATCGTAACGATGGACACTGAGCGAGTCTATGATGAAGAGTCACGTGCTTCCCCCACTCCTGACAAACCAACCTAACAGCCAATAACAGCGGAACGTTCTTCCATCACTATTGCGCGCGCAGGTCCAAAAGTCTCGTTTATATTTGATTCATCCTCGTAAATAGCTCTTGATGACTTTAGAGGCAGGTTTTTATGTATAGGCAATGTTGTGCTATTTCTATTAAAAAATTAAATTCTTGTGAGCTACTTAAATTTAATCTAACCGAATCTAGCTAACAGGAAGTTTTCTCTTGAATATCTGAAAAATTTTGCAACTGTGTTTATAATCATTTCTTCCTAAAAGGGCAAAAGATTTTTTGTGATCTTTGGATGTAAAACCTCAAAAGCTCTCACTGGTGATTCTGCAGTCGATTTTGTTGCAATGCAATTTAGAAATCTCTAATTAAAAAATTAGTCTTGAAGCATTGTTTTATATTTCACCTCTAAATAGCTTAGGTCTCTTTGGCTATCAATCACAGTTAACAAAGTTTTGAAACAAAAAAAAATTCAGGCTTCAGTTTGGGAGACAGACGATAGTATTTCCTTTTCGGGCCTCTCCGTTCATTCATAATTTTTTTTCTTGATATTTCATCTGCTTTACTAGATCGTGATTTTTTTTTCTTTCGTCAGATGTGAGTAATCTTGCGTAAGGACAATCTATGATTTTCCTACTGAGTGACATTTTTTGGCGACATTCTGGCATTCAATGTCGGTTAACTCCACAAGATAAACTTGACCTTTGCTTTAGGTAACAAGGAAGCGACTTATTGTCACCCAATAGGTTGACAGATATGGTCTGGAATAGGAAAGATGTGGCGTCAACTGTGTTTGATACCACAGAAGACATTTATAAACCTAATAAAGAACCGTTTGAATTGCATCCGTGCTGCTAAAATCTGATATATATTATTATTAATATATGGCTTAAATGAAGTTTATTGAGGCTTAAACGTTGTTTAAACCTGTATATAATCATAAAAAAGGCCTTTCTGCCTGTGGGTAGAATGAGTCATTTTTCGGATGAAAATTCTATATCGAAATATAGATATTACATCCCTTTAACATATTAAAGCATCTTTTAGGATGTTCTGTTCCTTTAAGAAAGATATCGATTGTCTAGAATTTTAGTTCAAACTATTATTATTGTTCTATGTTTAAATAAATGAATTTTGTAAATATCATCAAACATTTTTCCGTTTTGTTATACTTCTAACAAAACTTAAATAAATCAATTTCATTACTATAAAAAAAAAATATCAATACATAATTCAAATTACTGTTTTTCAAATATAAATTTCAGTTTTATATTTTCGATAGTTTTTAAAATATATATATCGTACTGAACGAGATAAAAAATTACTAAGCCGTACACCAAATCATAAAAATTACCAAGGTAATCTACTTTTATAAACCTAATCAAATAAATATTTACGATATTAAATTAAAAACTAAATTTTGATAAAAAGCCCTTAACGGAAAGTGTACAAAAATATATTTATAATTATAATAAATTGTATTAAAAAATTATAATAATAATACATTTTATTTTTAAACAACTCTTAAAACTTTATATTAAAAAAATTAAATTTTTAAATTTTTAAAAATAACTTTAAAATGTCTAAATCTGAAAAAGAAAAAAAGAAAAAACTTAAAGAAATTGAACATTTTATACATTTTTAAGGGGAATTGCATCTCTAATTTATCACCACTGAAGTTTTCACATAAAAGCTTATATTTCCATTTAATATTCATATATTAGGCTTGTTCGATAAGATACATATTCAGGCAACAATTCTTATGATTTTTGATAGCTTTTTTCTTTACAGGTTTCAAATCTTTAAATTGCGTTTTCTCAGTTTTTCATTTTTTCAAGAACTCCTGATCTTCAAAATGCTAAAACTCTACAGATATTTAAGAAAAGACTAAGTATATATATATTATAATTCTTAATAGTACCTACTTAAAAGAATTAGGGATGTATTTTTAGAATTTTTTAATTAATTTTTGAGAAAAAAAAAATTAAATGTGCTATAAAATAATTTAAAGGGGAAAAAAAAAAAAAAAAAAAAAAAAACGATTTTGGTTATATGTTCATTTTTTATATTTTTTTCTTTTAAAGATACTGTAAAATCCATCCCTATTTTTTTTTTTTTAATTAGGTTCTATTAAACATCAAATAATAATAAGTTTTTTATTAAATATCGTGGAAGTCTTAGCATATTGAAGATCACGAATTCATAAAATAATGCAGACTGAGAAAATGCAATTTATAGATTTCAAATCTTTTAAAATATTAAAAACTAGAAGAATTGTTGCCTGAATATATATTTTATTGAACATATTTAATGTAGACCAATTTATGAATATTAAACGGAAAAATAGCTTTCATATGAAACCTTCAATCGTGCCAATTCAAAAGTACCGAGTTCCCTTAACATAGTTCTTAATGCAAAAAATATTTTTAAAATATTAAATTTATTCTACATATTAAAAAAATATATGTATATCGTCTTAGGGGAGGGTGACTATAAATAAACGAAAAAAAATCAATTAACTTTGAAGAATTAAAAAGAAAAAAAAAAAAAAAAAAACACGGAAGGAAACGAATAAAAAAGAAAATTACGGTTTTCCAAAAAAAATAAAAAAATAAATTATAAGTTTTTAATAATATCTTATCATGTCAAAGATAGATTAAAAAACAATAAATTTGAATAAATAAGATTACATTTTTAGCTATTTTCAAATGTTGTGTATTCTTTTTTAACAACAGTTGTATCAAACACAGGAAAAATCTTCAACATGTTGTACGCCAAAGGGAATATTGGAATAGCAAACAGCTATTTCAATAGCATTTAGAGTATCCCCTACAAACACATCTTCTTTCCAGGACATCTTTAGGATAGATTGTGGATGAAAGTGATATCTTTAGGGTGAACTGTAGATAAGTGTGTTTGTAGGGGTAGCGTCATCAGTGCGTATAGAAATAAAAGGAATGGATTCTAATTAATAATAGAATTTGGTGGAATGTGGAGGGAATATCCAGAGAGATACAGAGACTCCGAACCAATAGGAATTAGAGAAACGGTAGTTGTAAAAAAAAAAAAAAAAAAAAGCTTCTCTATTTCTTTCTTTATATATATATATATATATATATATATATATATATATATATATATATATATATATATGTATATATATATATATATATTAACATTTTCCAACAAAATTGAAACGCATTTATAATTTCGGTTTGTCTGTCTGTCTGCACTCTAACTTTCGTAATTATTTTCATTATTTTCATTTGAAATTAAATGCAATGGCCTCCCTTTCCCTATTTTCTGGGAATTTCATTATAGGTTCATTTGGAGATACATGAATGATCCATAGATTTGTAGGTAGTTTTGAAATTCAGGAACATTGTAAAAATTGGTATATTTTAATGAGGTTTACAATAAAGTTATTCCCGTGAACGAGGATTTTTTTTTTTTTTTTTTAAGTAAATAAAAAAAAACTTTGAATTTTTTCAGCAAAATATTTGTCAGTAAAAGACATTAGATGCAAATAATCATATGTGCGAGTTTTATAAAATGAAAGGATTTATAATTAAAAACTTACTTCTGATGGTGAATACATACAAAATGCTTTCTTATACTGTGATGTGCTTATAAAAATTTTAACTCAGAAACTTTTTTTTTTTTACTTATAAAAAACTAGTTTGTTGTAGGGCGACTAAGGCGCCCGTTGAAAAATGATCATTTCATTTTATTTATTTCTCACTTCAAGTAGCTCATTTGCTATCAAGCCCGTGCGAAATTTTTGCACTTTATTTATCTCTTTGTTAACTTTAAAATTATTATTATTATTTTATAGACGTCACTTTTTCGTATGCATGAGCAAATTTAATATTTTACATTTTTTTTTTTTTTTTTTTTTTTAACCACGTGAAAGCATATTTCATTTTATGCTGGAAAAAAAAATGGCAACAATTAAAAATTTAAATGTCTATTTTAAAGCTGTTATTTTCATATTTTAATTAATTTTAAAAAATCTAATCAAAAATTCGTTACAAATAAGGTACAAAATGAAAGGGGCGATTTTTCTGAATCCGTCGGATAAACAGCTTTTCCATCTGACAATTAGAATTTTTAAAATTAACTTAAGTTTGAACACTAGCGTTCACACACAGGCGGAGTCCAAGAAAATCACTTAAGACTATCTCTTAAGCCTAAAGCGTGACAGAGTCAAGCCTGATGAACGTAACTATATGTGCTGATAATCCTTGTTTCTGAGAATCGCTTTTTTTTTTTTTTTTTTTTTTTTTTTTTCAAAATGCATTAAAATAGTGGGTGATCAAATTTTTAGAATTTTTTTTAAATTATTATTTTAACATTTTTCGAATTAAAAAAAAAAAAAAAAAAACAAGTCCTGCCGGTTTATTCGGAAGGGTAGGTTGATTTCTTTCTTTTTTTTTTTTTTTTTATTAAGTAGCCGTCATTTTGTTTCAATATGGCGGCTACCAATTATTAATGGACTTGGTAGAAATATTGAACTTTGACACATTGTTGCACATACTATATATATATATATATATATATATATATATATATATATATATATAATATTTACATGTTTTGTTGTGGAAATTTTGCAATTATTAAGGCAGATATATTTGCTTATTATTAATTTTTGCTTATTAAAAATTATTAATTTTTTTGAAAAGTTTTTTGCTTATAACTAGAACAGAGTTCCAATAAAACTTTACAAAATTTACAGAAAAATTTTAAAAACATTGCAGAAACATTATTCTGAAACATAACATTCCCACGTGTAATATTCGCTAAGATATGAGCATTTATATTTTATATTATTAAATATTATTTTATTGCGCATGTGCGAAAGACAGAATTTTTTTTTATCACATAGGTTGAAAGCTAGATAGAGTAGGCAACTTTTGTTAAAAGTTCATTTGAATAGAGTAAAAATTAAGCAAATTGCCGGCAAAAGAACGAGCTACATTTTAAGTGTTTTCCAGAGTTGAAATTTGATAAGGGAGTTTTTCACATGCTGCGTATTTATTTTGAAGATCTAATTATTTCAACTGCGTTGCAAAAGTTCTTTTCTTTTTTTGTGAAAAACCCAAAAACCCCTTATGGGCTCCCAAATCTTAGTAAATAAATAAAAATATGTTAGAGTTACTAGCCTATAAGGTTTCCTCATTTGGCATTGCTGCACATCTATAACTTTCCCTTGGTCTTCGACCTGTATTTTCAGTCTCCAAAAAAATAATTCCAGACCCTGGAAATCCGTTTACGAAAATGCATTGGTTTCGGCTATTTCGATTTGTGTTTGGACCCCCCCCCCTCCCCGCTCCTCTAACCAATCAACAACTCTTCAAACTTTTGAATTGGTTCTTTAAGTCCGTCTTAATTAAATGACTTCGTCAAATTATCGCAATCATCGAAACAATGCATTTACAGAATATCAATTAAGGAATAATCATTTTTTTCCGCTTTGGCTTTTATTAAGTTGAAAGACAAATTTTATTCGTTGCCGCTAAAGCGTTGTTTTTGACGTCAAACTCAAAATCTGCATACTTCGAAATTTAAAATGACAAAAATTTGCATTTGTAACTTTCTTCTATTTTATCCAGAAAAAAGAAAAAAAAAAAAAAAAAAAAAAAAAAAAATCGCTTATATCGTTATTTTATATAAGACTTACAATATCCTTTAACTGTTTTGAGCAGTATGTATATATACTCTATAACAAAAAAAATAATAGCGACGCACCAAGAAGGAGTAATGCAAACTGGACAAAAATTGACATACATCGTTGTCAGGTTTCGATGGAAAATGCAAAATTTTAAAGTTTAGCTGCCATCGAATGAGCATGCGACGCTGCAGCACATCTCAGCTGCGCAACTGGCAGAATATTAAAAATGAGAAAATCTGACTCCAGGTCATAAATTCTTCGAGAATTTTATTCAATCTTCTTACAGGTGCGCAAACAACATGCGCAGATGTCAGCATTTGAGTGTGGTGTGTAGTTGGGCTCAAAGAAGCCGATTGGTCTAATCTGCTATTTTTCTTTCTTTTTTTGACAGTTGGATAGGAGCGGTACCCCTATTAGATAATATTGACAGGAATGGATGAACCATGGCCGAATACATCGTCAGGGAAGAAACGGTCGGCCTAAAGAGAGGGCAGAAAGTGAGAACCAGTCAATCGCCAAAACGGTACTCAAAGCTCCAGTTGATCATTATCATCTATCGTACGTGCAACTGGTACTTCAGTGACTTAAGAGACCCTTAACATGTGACTCAGTGAAATGAGGTTGAGCTCAATCCGCGGATCTCTCTTCCACTGATGGCGTTTGGAGCATCATAAAAAAGTCCTACAACCAGATCGGGATTTTACCAATCTAACGCACCAATTGGACAGAATTTGCCACGATACTTCACAGGAGCACATCTGCCAACTGTATCAATTAATATCAAGCCGAATAACTGCGTACATAAGGGCCAGAAGTGGACCAACGCGTTATTGACTTGTGTAATTTGTGAAGCCCTTCCTCTTGATTAAATCATTCAAATTTTCTGAAACTGTAATCAATTGTTTTTCTTCACATGTACATCACATCTACCAATTTTTTTTCCCATTCGGCAACTCCTTCTTGGTGCGTCGCTTTTTTTGTTATTATATATATATATATATATGAGTCCTTTTTTTTTTTCAAATAATTTCAAAATTATAATTTTTAACCAATTTGCCCAATAACTGTCTAACGTTGGCTGGAAATTACTAAACAGTGAGGTTACAAAGTCATGTGATATCTCCTAATATAGCGTCGGACCTTCTTTTGGCAGGCAAGTTGCAGCAACTTGACGTAGCACGGGCTCAACAAACCATTGGAAGTTCCTTCCAGAAATATTGAGCCATGTTGCCGCTATAGTCGTCCATAATTGCGAAAGTATTGCCAGTACAGGATTTTGTGCACAAACTGACCTTTCAATTATGTCCCATGAATGTTCGATAGGGTTCGATCCAGGTAGTCAAATCACTTGCTGGATCCGTCCAGAATGTTGTTCGAACCAATAGCGGTAGCGAGCAACTGTGGCCCGGTGATATTGTGCAGTATCATCCAGAAAAATTCCATCATTGTTTGGGTACATGAAGTCCATGAATGGCTAAAAATGATCTTCAAGTAGCTGAACATGTCCGTCGTACGTCCCATATTGATTGTCGCTTGTCTGTTAATACTGACAAATCTACGCATACGTCATACATAATCCCGCCGACAGCCGTGCCAATATTATTCCATAGGAAAATTTGTTCATTGTCTATTGTATTTTTTAAAATTCCATTTTCACATTACGAAAATTCACAATTGTTAAATTACTACCCGTTTTTGAAAAATGGATTTTTTAAAGTTTTAAAATTTTAAATTTGAGTTCAAGAATGCGAATTTTCACTAAGTGCATTTTTTTCATTTTTTTTAGCCACAAAATGAAAAATTTTAAAAATCAATTTTTTGAAAAAAAAAGTATTAATTTAACGATTATAAATTTTCTGAATGGGAAAACGGAATTTAAAAAAATGCATTAAGTAATGTGTAATTATGGAAATTTTTTTTCCCATAGAATAACATGGGCCACGGCTATCGCCGAGATTAGGCTCGACCACTGCGTTGTCCATGGTGGGAGGTATGCCTGAAATTAGGTATTCTCGGAACATTCTTGACACTGTGGAACTCGAAATATTAAATTCCCCAACGATTAGCGAAAAGGAATGTCCCATGCGTCTAGCTCCAACTACAATTCCGCATTTAAAGTCTGTTAATTCTCGTCATGCGGCTATAATCCCGTCAGAAACTTTTTCACATGAATCACTTGAATACAAATGATAGCAATGCCAAAATCCTTCACCTCTTTATATATTTTGTGCGCGATACTACTGCTCTCTGCATATTTGCATATACAGATGGCAGTAACTTTTGTCTCCTCATGTAAGGCATTCCATGACATTTGTCTCCTCAGTGAATAACAGCACATATTTATATAGAGAGAAAGATAAATACGTAAATCTATGAACCTTTAAACAATGAGATGAAGAAACTTTTAGCTTTCTGCTTCAAAAATATTTCGAAATAGTAATTTTTTTACTTTCCGAACACTATAGTGAGGAAAGTATTGTAATCATGTCAAAAATCCGAATTCGAGATTTTGATGTTTCTATACGTTCTGAGGTCCCCTGAGTCCGTTTTCACTATTTTTACGATGATGTATGTATGTGTGTGTGTATGTGTGTATGTATGTGTGTATGTCTGTGAGTGAACACGCTAGCGTCTAAACGCTTTGTTCGATTAACCTGAAAGTTGGTACGCATATTGTAAGTCACCATAGTACGAACCCTATAGATTTTGGTGAATCTAGCACTTATAGTTTTTTTACAGGGACACAAAGAAAAATTCTTTATCATTATGGCCTATGGGAGCAAAATCTTAAAAGTGCGATAGCATCTAAACGCCTCATTCAATTGAGCAAAAAATTCATACACATATTATAGGTCACAAATACTCAATCTGTATAGATTTTGGAGAATCTAGCACTTATAGTTTTTTTACAGGGACACAAAGAAAAATTGTTTATCATTATGCCTATGGGGCCAAATTTTTAAAAGTGTGATAGCGCCTAAACGCCTTATTAATCTGAGCAAAAAATTTTTACACATGTTATAGATCACAGTTGAACTAACTGTATAGACTTTGGTGAATCTAGCACTTACAGTTTTTTTACAGGGACACAAAGAAAAATTCTTTATCATTATGGCCAATGGGACTAAATTTTTAAAAGTACGATAGCATCTAAACGCCTTATTGAATTGAGCTGAAAATGTATATGAGTATTATAAATCACTGTTGCACTAACTATAAGCATTTTGGTGAATTTAGCATTTATAGGTTTTTACAGGGACACAACGAAAAATTCTTTATCATTATGATCTATGGGCTCAAAGTTCAGTAGCGTTAAATAAAACATCGTGTAATAGATGGATAAAAATACTCAAACACTCTATTATGGTTTTCTCTCTTTTGTTTGTTTAACAACTCCTCTTTCTTTACTTTATCTACAAAACTGTTAATTACTCAATGTTCGGAAAGTCGAGTGGAGTCACTCCAGATTTTTTTTTTTTTTTTTTTTTAAGATTTATTACTCCATTCTTGAACAAAAACACATTTGTTTAAGTAAAAGTATGTAAATTAAAGAATTTTTAATTTACATTGCAAATAATTCACACGCAATGCAAAAAAGTCCTATTGAATTTCCAGTTATTATTATTATTACTATTATTATTATTATACTTTCAAGTTTAAACTTGGTTTGGCTTTATTATTCTAAAATTTTACTTATGTGCCTATTACAATATTTTAAAAACCCTTAACAATTTAAAAATTTGTCCTTGCATATTAACTCTTTTCTTGTAAATTTACTTGCCGTAAATGATGAACAAATCAAAGTTTTTACAAAGATATTGCTACCATTGCCAACACCTATGCTAAGGATGACGCGAAAGTAGTTGAATATTATTGACTAATTATAATGAATAGAAAACAATACTTTATCAGTAACCAAATACTAATTAAAAAAAGAGAGAGAGGGAGAGAGGGAGAGAACTACCAAAAAGATTGAAAATTATTCATATTTTTTCTTGCAACATTTATTACTGTCAAAAATATACGTTTATTCCATACCTTTCCGATATGATAAAAATTTGCTGTTGCTTAAATTATGAACGGCTGTTAAATATCTTACTTTGAATAGAATACATATAAAACTAATATTCAAAGTTTAAGGTGTCACATTAAAAAACAAGTTAAATTATTTGTTTAAAGAAAAAAAAAAAAAAAAAAAAAAAAAACTATGTTTTGAAAAATGAGAACGTTAGACGGTTTTTTCTTTCTGTTTCGATTGAGTGAAAGCGATTGTTGACGATGAGAAATTTAGTGGCTTGTAAAGTTGATAGTTGTGCCAGAAGCGCATATTTTGGATTAAATTCCTCTTGAACAAAAAAAAAAAAAAAAAAAAAAAAAAGTTGTCTTAAAAGAGTTTTCATTAATAGTGTCGGCTGACTGTTACTATTTTGAAAAGAAAGAAAGAAGAAAAAAAAAAAAAAAAACAGTTGTTTAAAATTAATGAAGTTATGAAATATTTGCCAGAAATAGTACACTAAATTTTAATTTTAAGCATTTTATTATTTGAGCTGAATTCAGATGAGTTTTTTTAACTGTATCTACAGAGTATTCAGTTTAATAAATTTAATCAAGGGAATCCGAGGGAAAATCTGGATCTTATACATTTAACTGAAGAAACCTAGTCGCTTCAAGACCCATTTTCTCATAAATTAGCAAACAGTTTTTAATCGCATTTTAAGATGTTGTTAACCAATGTTTGATATATGTATTGAATGAGAGAATTTTTTTGAAATTTGTCTCGAAAAACTAACAACTTCGATTTTTCATAGCCTTGGTTATTGATATCAAATCAAAACTTCCCTCAATAGCTTTACGG
Organism: Salticus scenicus; assembly: GCA_963930645.1. Taxonomy (NCBI): domain Eukaryota; kingdom Metazoa; phylum Arthropoda; class Arachnida; order Araneae; family Salticidae; genus Salticus; species Salticus scenicus. Next base: position 207,114,643 of record OZ005654.1, read on the forward strand.
GCAAGGCGAAAATCGAAAAAATGCTTGAATCTTTTGTCTTGTAGTTATTTCTGGTGCTCAGAAAATCGTTTAGTGAATATCAAACAATTCAGAAAAGATTCTAGTTTAATAAATTAAATAAAATAAGGAAGTTTTTTCATGTTTTTTGCCTTTGGGTCACCTAAGGCCTAGGATGGGCGTATGCTTTTAATTTTTATTGAATGATTTTTTTTAGTTCCCCATCATACTATAGGTATGGTGAACTTAGGTAATCGTGAAAAATTTCGACCTCGGTTTTTTGACTTTTTTATACGTTTTCAGGTCTGAGGAATACGAAAATGATAAAGTTTGTATGGTGTCTGTCTGTAGGGTATCTGTTAGTGGGTCAGTGGGTCAGTCCGTCAGTGTGTTAGTCCGTTAGTTTGTTAGTCCGTTAACACGATATCTCACGAACAAATGATCGCAGAGAGGTCAGATCAGTTTTAAAATATCACTTTCGATACTGGCAAGAACCCTATTCATTTGCAACACTCGAACTAAAAAACTTCGTAAGTTATGAGAAATTTACGATTTTCTTAACATGGGAGAATAGGACAAAAATTCACTTAAACGTGCATTAAATGGAAACTTTTTACTGTGAAAATGTCAAACGAGTTTTAAAATATCAGTTTTGATGCCGGAATGAACATCAGTAACTATAAATATGCTACTTTGAAAATTTCGCAAGTTATTGGAAATTTACGAATTTCATAACATGGCAGTGTAGGGCAAAATTTCACATAAACGTCAATTTTGAGAGAGATTTTCATCGTAAAGATGTCAGACTACTTTTGAAATATTATTTAGGACACTGGCATGAATATTAATGACTATGGATTTTCGAATATTAAAATTTCGTAAGTTATTGGAAATTTACGAATTTCTTAACATGGCAGAATAGAGCAAAATCTCACATAAACGTCAATCTTGAGGGATATTTTCATCGTAAAGATGTCAAACCACTTTCGAAATATTATTTAGGATACTGGCATCAGTGGCGGATTTAAGGAGAGAGCTAGGGGGCTGAAGCCCCCCTCCTCCCAAAAAAAAAAAAAAAAAAAAAAAAAAAAAAAAGAAAAAACCACTGACATTCACAATTGAATATTGCAATTGTAAACTTTTTATTGGTCTAGAATAACATTTTGAAAAGTCTTAGCCCCCCCCCCCCAAAAAAAAAAAAAAAAAAAAAAAAAAAAAAGTTAAGCTCTGGATCCTCCATTGACTGGCATGAATATCACAGACTATGATTTTTTCAATTAAAAAAATTCGTAAGTTATTTGGAATTTACGCTTTACTTAACATGTCAGAATATGGCAAAATTGAGCATAAACTTCCATTTTCAGGATCATAAATACATTAGACAACTTCAAAATTACATTTATAATATTTGTTTGAACATGATTGAATACAAATATTCTAATCGGAAATTTTCGTAAATTATTCATAATTTACGATTTTATCAACATAGCGAAATTGTAAATTTTTCATATAAATATGAATTTTGAGGATTATTGCATTGGAAATAGTAGCATGAAAACTAAGCAACGGAATCCACCCTGATAAAATAAATTAATAGATTAGAATGAGATAAATATATCGAAGTGAACGTTGGATAGCCTATTAGGCGGGGATTTCATTCTGTCACTGTATCAAACTGTGGTCATATTCATTTCTTTTAACATGATTATAATATGTCTCGCACTAGAAATTTATGAGAACATAAATATGATGGGGAACTGAGAAGAGTCCACCTATGCCAACTAGTTTTTTTTTTTTTTTTTTTCACTTATTGAGGATTTGTTATTATTAAAATTAGACAATAGATTATAATACCTCGGATTTTCATAGCTATTTGTTTTTGATAAAAAAGTTTTTTTTTTTTTCTTTTCCTGACAACGATAAAAACATTTTTATGAAATACAAATTCATGAGTATTGTAGTGTATTGATTATAAATTTATTTATGTGCAGCGCAAATTGTTATATGTATGTATAAAATGCATGCAATATTTTTTGAATAATTTTACATGTTTAAAAAAACATGTAATTATGTAGAATTAATGTATGGATAAAAAAAAAAAATTGATTGATTGGTGAGAAGGTTTAAGGATTTCCGTATTAAATTGATGAATTGCTTGATTCAGAAAAATGGATAATTTATTCATGCATTGCTTGACATATTGATAAAAATTTATAAAAAAGACTAAAAGGTTCATATTAGCACATTGTTTCGTCAGTTTTTGTTTTACCTGATTAATTTTACGGAAAGATTTATTTTTAAAATTCACATAGCATAATTAACTGCATATTTAGAAATAATAACTGAAAGTTAATCATATAGAAGGTAGAGATCTTTTTTATATTCGTCGAGTTTGAAACATATCAAAATAAGATTTTAAGATTATATGTAAATTACAATAAGAAAAAAAAAAATAAAAAGATAACAGGTAAGTCTAGTGATATTTAAATGAAGAAGCGTTTAGATAATCGCTGTACTAACTCATCGCATGAGTAATTTACTCACCAAAAGAGATGCAACATTTAATTATTTTACATTGAAGATATAACTGAAATTCATTGGTTCATTCAAGTAAAAGATGTAAAAGAAGTTTTTTATTTTATACTGCAAATAAATCCAATTGCTTTTTCACAAAAAAAAAAAAGAAAAAAAAAGAAAGAAATTTACAAGTATGATCCCAGTCTGTTTGTCTTACTCTAAAATATTTTAAAAATTCAAAAATAAATAAATAAATAAGCAAAAATATTTGTACACTTGCATGCTTCTTTTCTATCATTCCTATTCTATTTTTCCTTTTTTTAATTTAGTTGTCTTATGTGATACCAAATTGTGATCATTCACGAGGAAGTTAACTTATGCAAAGAACAAGAAAGAATGCGCTGTAATTCTTTCTTTTCTTTCTTTCTTTTTTTTTAATGTGTACTAAATTACAAGCAGTGACCAGCAAAAAGTGTTCTAGTCACTGTTCGTAAAAATAAAGCTAGGCCCATAAAGCTATCATGCCTTTTTTACGAATATGTGAAGTGACATTTAATAAGCGACCAACCCACTGAAATTTTGCAGCAAGTAATTATAAATACAGGTACTGAACATTTTTCTTGGAACAGGGAGCTTAGGGTATAATTTCTTAGAGTGTTATATTTCAAAATACACAGAAAAAAAAATGTATATATATATATATATTATTTAAAAAGTACTGACTGTAGCTCTATGCAGTTTTCACTAAAAAGCACAGAAATGCATGTTTTTTTTTTTTTTTTTTTTTTTTTTTTTTTTTAATGAAAATTCCCTATGCACAACATCTGACGGCCATTCTCAAAGATGACGGTCCTCACACTGATCATTTATAGTCCTAATTACATTGTAGAATTTACTGCTTACTCTAAAAAGTAATTTTTCAATTAAAGCACCATTTCATGGAAACAGTTAAATTAATTTGACAATAAATCTTTTGTATCTAAAAAGATCCAATGACTTTTTGTGCATTTCAGTGAAAACCGCAAAGCATTCAGCACAACATTAGCTCAGCATAGCATTCAACATTTCAGAGAAAACCGCATTTAGCACATTTTGGAAAAAAAAAAAAAATGTTTTTTTCTGTGACTTTTGGATCACCTGATACATTATTGACTAATTATAATAAGTTTTAAAAAATATTCTGTGAGTAATCAAATACTAACGAAAACTAGAAAACATCCTATAAACAAGATAAAAAAAAAATATATTTTTTTTTTCCTGCAGTTTTTTTCCCACAGTTTTACCAGCAGATTTTTTCCCCAGCATTTTATTTTATTTCATTTTATTTTAAGTGAAAACTTCTTTAGGCGCGTTGAGCACTTTTGGGTGAACAAAAATCATGGAACTCGCGTCATCGTCACCGAATGCTTTCCATTTGAAGTGAAAACTTCTTTAGGCGCATTGAGTACTTTTGGGTGAACAAAAATCATGGAACTCGCGTCATCGTCACCGAACGCTTTCCATTTGAAGTGAAAACTACTTTAGGCGCATTGAGCACTTTTGGGTGAACAAAAATCATGGAACTCGCGTCATCGTCACCGAACGCTTTCCATGAGCTATATGTATACTGTGTATATATGTACATAGATATACCTCCGTGCGTTATTAGTATACATTATATATATACAAAGAGTATATCTCTCTACATATACACCCATATATGTAGCGCACGGTGCGGCATGCCTCATATACATATATATATGTATAAAATGTATTCTAATACGAGTAGCATACTGGCTACTGGCATCTGTCTCTTTCTAGTTCTATACTCTATGTATGTATGTACTTTTTCCACAGTAATATACATAGTTCACAAAGTACAAGCACGTGTTTTTATACAGACTGTTGTATTCTTCTTTTTGCTTTCAATATAAATTTAAAGTTTAAATGATTAAAGTTTAAATTGGTCATTAACACTTCTTTACAAACCCAAAATAATTAAAAATAATTAAAAAATAATAATCTAATAGCTCGACGATACAATTCACAAAGTACTTAGTTTTCATTTCTATCGGCAGTCCCCAAACACTGCTTTTGGTGTGTGTTTTTTTCTTTTTTACAGTTAAAACCAAACATTTATGCCAAATCATTTCAGGAACGATACAAAAAAAAAAAAAAAAAAAAAAAAAATCTTTAAACACGAACGGCTGTCAAGTACTTTATTTTTGGATGGAATACATAAAAAGTTAATATTTAAATTTGAATGCAGGTTAAATCATTTCTCAAAAATAGAACATTTGAAACCATGTTTTAAAAAATGAGAACGTTACACGATGACTTTTTCTTTTCTGTTCTGATTGAATGAAAGCTAATGTCGGCGATGAGAAATTTGGTGGCTTGTGCTGTTGATGGCAGTGCCAGACGCACATGTTATGGATTAAATTCCTCATGAAAAAAGTAACTTAAAAGAGTTATCACAAACGGTGTCGGCGCCCCATCATTATTTTAAAGACTGGAGGGAAAAAACAGTTGTTTAAAATTGATGAAGTTATGAAATGTCTTCAGGATATAAATAGGATTTTACATTTTATTTTTCAGGTTTTTATTCTTTGAACTAAATTCAGATAAGTTTTTTTTAACTGGTCCTAAAACGTTTTTAATTTAGTAGTTTTAATTAAGTACTTGAAAATTCGAATTATATCGTCTGAATATTACATAGCTCTTTCCTTTTTAGTTACAGAGTTTAGTTATTGTTTTGTTTTGATTGTGAATTAGTTATTAATAAAATTTAGGCACTCGTTTTACTTGTTATTGACACAAAATTCTTTCTTACAGAAAATAATAGAAGTTTTTTATGTATTATAGATACGTATGTATTATCTATAATACATAAAAAACTTATGCATGTAGCAATCTATAATACCTAGGTTGTATGTATTATAGATTGCTACATGCATATTTTACATGCATTTATATATGTATACTATATTTATTAAAAATATTATAGTTAAAAAAAAATTAAAGAACACGCTTTTATAGAAGTGTGAACTAAAAAGCACAAAATATCTACCTTAGTATTAAAATGCAGGGTAAGAGAAAATCGTGTGAGTGACACACCATAATATTTACATACATTTAAATCTTTAATTAAAATAATTTAGAATTAAACAAAAACCATTTTTAAAAAATCTCCTCTGACTGGGATCGAACGCTAGACCTTTAGATTCGTAGCGCGGAGCTATATCTCAACGCCAGTGTGTTCAGGTAGGGAAAGTCTTTTTTTTTACAATATAGATTTTTTGTTTGCTCCCAAAGCGGTTACAAACATACAAACATACATACAAACATACATACATACATACGGGTGAAGCTAACAAAAGCGTGTTAATAATTATGCATGTTAAAAAAAAATCCATATAATTATATAAAATGCATGAATAAATATATGAACAAAAGAGCTATTCGATCGCTAAAAGGATTTATGGATTGCTAAATTAGTCTGAATCAGAAGAATAGATGATTTATTCAAGTATTGGTTGACGTATTAGTTGATTAATAAACAAAACTTGTTTCATATTAGTCACTCTGGTGCATTATAAAAATTTCGAGTAAGGCTGTTTCGTCAGCGTTTTTCATCTTAATTATTTTACTGAAATATTTCTTATTTAAAATTGTTTGGGTTGTCGTCGCTTTGCGGTCCTTTTTTAATCATTAGGTCTCATTAGATCGGAATAAACTACTTAATTTGGTTTGTAATGGACTGAACTACTTACTACGAAATCCTATACCCAGGACCCGACTATGGTTTTTGACGACTCGGGGCACTGATGCTATTTGGAGGCCCCCTTACCCTCCTCTAAAGAGCTTGCCAAAAGGACCCATTCTCAGAAACAAAAATAAATAAATAAAAATAGGGCATTTTTTATTTTTTTCCTTCAATTATAACTTCTATTTTCTCTTTTTTTAGCAACCTATAACTAAATCATTAGTTTTATGTTCAAGACAAAAAAAAAAAAAAAAAAAAAAAAAAAAAAAAACTGAAGCACATTTATCAGCCAATGTGTAGGAAATTAGTCACAAAATTTAATAATTGTTTAAGCTCTCTAATAAAAAGAACCAGAATTTTTAATATAAAGAAAAATTTAATCAATTTTTGTTTTTAATAGACTTATAATGAAAAAAAACTGTAATATTACTTTTCAATTTTTGGAAATGAGGCCCCCCTTAATTTGGAGGCCCTGGGCCAGTGCCCCGTGTGCCGTGCCATAATCTGACCCTGCCTATACCTGATCTGGGATGGTCGTAAGAGCACTTTTTTTTTCTCTGAAAAAGATTCAACATTCATTTCTTTAACAGAAAGGAAAACTTCTATTATTCTAAAATATTACTCAGCATTAATTTAAAAAATTCACAAAATTAACACTTGTAAGGTTTTTATTATTATTATTATTTATTTAACTGTTGCAGATAATTAACAGATTGTACACATTCACGTGGTAATTTCTCCTCCCCTATGACGGAATTTCCATGCAGAAATAATGGTTTGTTATATACTAATTATAATAAATTAGATAAGGTATGTTATCAGTAATCAAATGTCCATGGAAACTAGAAAACATTATCAACGGTATTAAAAGTTATCTTTTTACTTTTATTTTATTTATTTATTTATTTTTATTTTTTTTTTCCGCATGTCGCTGACAAAACTCAACATTTCTTCCAAATTCTTTTTGAGATGATAAAAATAATTTTCTCCTTAAATATGAATGATTGCCGAGTACTTTATTTTGAATAGAATATATTTAAAATTTATATTCAAAATTTTAGGTGTCACATTAAAACAAAAGTAGGTTAAATTAAATCATTTGTCAACAACAGAACATTTGAAAATAAGTTTTGAAAAATTAGAATGTTAGACGATGTTTTTTTCTGTTTTGGTTGAACTAATGTTGACGATGAGAAAATTGGTGGCTTGTAAAGATGATGGTTTTGCCAGGTGTACATGTTATGGATTAAATTCTTCGTGGAAGGGGGAGGGGGATATGCATTTTAAAAATGTTGTCACAAACAGTGTCAGCGCCCTATTGCTATTTTTAAAAGAAAAAAAAAAGTGGTTTAAAATTGATGAAGTTGTAAAATATCCCCCAGAAATAGGACATTACATTTTAAGTTCCAGCTTCTTATTATTTGAACTAAATTCAGATGACATTATTTTATTCTTTTTTAATAGTCCTAAAGAGCAACAGTTCAAGCTAAGGGCTTAGAAATTCGAATTATATATGCTTTGAGTATTATATAACTTTTCATTTTTAACGACAACGTTGTTGGTTATTATTATTTTAGTTTATTAAAAAATTGCTATTAATAAAATTAGCTATTAAACCATAAGATCTGTGTTTGCATAATTATTTTTTATTGATTAAGAGTTTTGTGATGCAGTAGATGATTAAAAATTTGCTGTATGCAATGTATATGCACGTATAATGTTATTAGTATGTACAGTCGGTAACAAAAGTGTCCGAACACTAGCAAAAATTCCTATGTAAAAAAAGTACACTTCATACGGTTTTGTTAAATAAATCCTCGTCGAATCCTGTTCTTAGTCAGTCTAAGAACACGATTCCAGAAGGATTTATTTAACAAAACCGTATGAAGTGTACTTTTTTTACATAGGAAATTTTGCTAGTGTTCGTACACTTTTGTTACCGACTGTATTATATGCTGATGTATGCACAAAAGGTTGTTGTATGTAACTATATGCATGTGCTTATGCATATCTATATATATAATATGTATCAAACATGTATGTAGAATATATTTATTCTTATTTTTTGATTGGTATATATGTTTAAAAATGCATGTAATGTAAAATATATGCATATGTATATAAACAAAATCATTAACAATTAACATGTAAAGCTATACAAAAACTTCAAATAACTCAGAGAATAACGGCATGTTAATGTTAAGATTCACCCGAAGAGACAGAAAACGAAACACTTGGATTAGGAAACAAACCAAAGTTACTGAGGTTATTTCTAGAGTTAAGAAGTTAAAAAGGAGTTGGGCTGGGCACCTTGTGAAAAGAAATAATGCTAGATGGACCACCAAAGTTCTATATTGGATACCAAGAAAAGTAAGAGACTACTGTGTCATTGAAGAGATAAAATTGTGAAGTTTGTATGAGCAGAATGGAGAAGAATTGCAGAAAACAGGCCAGTCTGGAATCACCTAGGAGAGGCCTTCATCCTGCAGTGGATTGATAAAGGCTGAAATATTGATAATGATGATACACACAAAATAATTTATTGGGTGATAATTATAAATTTAAAAATTAATCGATTAATAGTCTAATTCAGAACAATAGATGTTTTTTTTTTTTTTTTAAATATATTGGTCGACGCATTTGTATATCAAAAAATTAAAAAGTATTCAACATTAGCAAATCTCAAATGTTAATAAAAACTGCGAATAAGGTTATTTCGCCAGAGGTTTGTTACCTTATTTATTTTACTGAAAGATTTCTTATTTGAAATAAAAACAGTATAAATAACTGTATATTTATAAACAACAATTGAAAGTTAATCATAAAAAGGTTAACGATACTGTATATTTTTAAGATTTAGAAAAATTTTAAATGTTAAAATGAAATAGTAAAATTGTATTTTTTATTTTGTGTTTATTGGAAATTTCTTTTATTAACTTCATACTAATTTAATATTTGTTATATATAGTATATAAAGTAATGAAAATACGTTTAGTTCATAAAAATAGTAATATTGACGTAACTATCGAGCCACTTACTAGTTTAGACCAAAATATTAAATTTACCTACGAATTAGAAAGCAATAATCAGATCAATTATCTCGACGTCAGCATCAAGAGCAGCCTAGAAATTATCACTAACCGAAGCAAACTCCTTATAAATACAAAATTAATACATCTAAGGCCTAAGCCTACATTAACAGAGCCATAATCGTGTGTTTCGACCCCCAAACTCTCTAAAAGGAATTATAACTTATTAAAACAATCACTGATAAAGCTGGGTATCTTAAAAATACAGTCGTCCCCACTTAATCGGGTAACGGATAATCGAATACCCCGCTTATAAGAATATAAAGTTATAGAACCAATTTTTTCCCCATAGAAGTAATGTTAAATTTCCTCGTTTAAAGAAATATTTTTTAGAACGCCACCCCGCTTAATCGCATAAATACACAAAGTTTCTTAAATAAAATTCCTCTATTTCTGGGCAAATTTTTCTTCTGATTCTCAAAAAAAAAAAAAAAAAAAAACGTTCTTCTTTTAAAAATCTTACATAACTAAGGCATGCTCTTTAAACATGAGATGGTATTCCTGCCGAGGTGATAAAAATTGTTTTGCAAAAGCCAAATTTATAAAACCAGCAACTGATGAGAAAATTAGAAATCAAAATACAAATCATCTCCGGGAATTAGAAATCACAAACTTTGAAAGTTTCCAAAAGAACTTTATGAACTCATAGATGTGGATAAAGATGGAGAAACAGAAAGAGATGAAGAGTTTAATCTTCCAATAAAATCTTTAAATGAAAGTGATAAAGAAGAGCAAGCGAACGGTAAATGAAGTTGCAAAATCCTTTATCATTATTCATCATCATTTTGAGTCTCATAGAAGCTATTATAATCTATTTAGGTGCTTTCGAAAAAGAAATCGAAAAATGTTTAGTTAAGTCTATGTTAAAGTAATCAATCATAAGTTTTGTTAAATATGTAAATAAGAAAGAGGTATCGATCATTCATCTTTTCATGTAAGCATAAAACCATTATAGCTATACAATATGCTATTGCGTTTCTAGTTTACCCCGCATAATTGAATACCCCGCTTAATCGAATTAATATAGTTGGTACGGTAGATATTCGTTTAAGCGGGGCTGACTGTATTGTTAGGAAACTTTATAATAAAAGGATTAAAGCTCTTCATTGTATACCGTGTCACCCCTCCCCCCCCTCTAAATTTATTCATGCCATCTTCTATGACAGTGGAGTTGCTAATAAATTAAAAATGACTTACATAGGTATTTCTAAACTAAAATTAAAAAACTCAGAGTTGTCGTTAAACTTAATAAAACTACCACTGCCCTGGCTAAAACTGTTCATGATGAGGAAAGGACATTAATTTTAGAGATGATATGAGAATCGCCAAGTACAGAAGTCCTACTTAAGCTTTTCATCGCGAAACTATTGAAATTATTCATAACTTAGATTCATGCAATGGCAACGAGCCAAGGGCATGTGACGCACCCATTAGAATATGGACCAGGAAGAGCAGGGCAACATCATTATACAAGGAAAACAATGACCACAAAGATAATTGCTAATGATGCCATAGCGCCCCCGGCGAAAGTTACTACAGATGAAGTTTGAAGTAAAATTTGTTAACCTTTTAAAAATAATTATTTTACATTTTTTTTTTGGGGGGGGGGGGGGGGGAGGGAGAGGGGGGGGGAGGGGGTGTTAAAAGTGAAAACCTTCATAGAGAATAAATAAATATTTGGATTTTAGATTTTTGGTCACTTTATCGATTAATGTGATTTTTTGGTAGGGGACCAGTATCTGTGATATTTTCAAATAATTTCTAACGTGGGTTATAAGTTTTGTAAATTTGCGTAAATCATCTTAATTGATGATCATTATATGATTTTTTTTTTCTCGAACTTACTTTCATTAGGGTAGTTACTCCAGTGATTGGCATGCTCCAGTAATTGACATCTATCCAGAAATAATTCATAAATAAGAAAAATAATAAAATAATATATTTTACATATAAGAATTTTAACATTTTATGTCAAACACTGGAGCATAGGATGCTAATAACTGGTAAAATGAATAACTAGCAGTGTCAAACACTGGGGCATAGGGTGCCGCAGTTACTGATAAAATGAAAAACTGGCAGTGTCAATTACTGGAACATTGAGTGGGTGTCAAATAAAAATTCATAAAAAATAATAAATAATTGTTATCAAATGCATATATTTTAACATATATGTGGTTCTGAATGTCTTTTATACCATATGTACTAAGTTAAGATTTCTAAAAATATTTTCTAATGACTAGAACATTAAAAACATCAGAGATTGCTCTAAAAGTGTCAATCACTGGTACACTTACCCTATATAATAAGTTTTAACGATGTAATTAGTTTAATACATGCATACATTTTATATTACGAAATATATGATGAAATGAAAATGTTCCGCAGTCAAATTGATGCATTCCTCAGAATTTTCAATTTCATTATATGTACCTCATTGAGCGAGAAAGTTGCACAGGTAAAAAGCGTCCCCTAAGGCATCGTAAAATAAATTTTCATCTAGTTCGAAATCAGAAATGCTATTACCGTAATAATAAGAATAATAAGCACCACGAAATTCACAGGTTTTATGCATCAAAACTAAAAAGACTAGACCCGTTTCTTACTATCAAACATTTTCTAAATTCTCCATTCATGTTATACATCATCAAAGACAGTTTGCATCGGCTGGAGGTAACCGTTCATTTTATCATCATGAGTCATATTTTAGAAGTTATCTACTTCCCACTCACGGAAAGGTGTCTGAACGGAATTTTCGCAGAACAGAAAACACTTAAAACTCTAAAAGCACCAAACTTTTTTCGCAGAAAGCTTTTTCTTTCTCTCAGATTAAACACACACGCACACACATAAAAAAAAGGTTGTGCAAGATTTTTTTAATATGTATTTTACCGTCTTTTATTGTATAATAATTAACCAATCTAATCCTACGCATCCCGACCTGTAGTCTGCGTATTTTTAAAGGTATGCAGTGAGCTAGTGAAGGTTGTGCAATAGATAATTTCTAATACTGAATGTGGTAAGATTAGCTACCACTTCGTTTGGTACTTGAAAAATGTAATTACCATTTATCAACATCAACTCACTTATTTCTATTATTTTATCTCAACATTAAAGAGGGTATCCGAATGCGGTGGAAAAAAAATGTTACTGAAATTTCAATAAATGTTTAAATCTGATATATCTGTGCGAATTTATTTGGCTTAATAGAAACTAATGAAATAATATACCGAATCAAGGACTTATATATAACCATTTATTTTACCGCATTATAAAACGGACAAAAAAAAAAAAGTATCTGAAACAGACTTTTTTAATTAATAAAGAGTATTTTTATTACTTTCCGAACACTATAGTGAGGAAAGTATTGTAATTATGTCAAAAATCCGAATTTGTGATTTTGATGTTTCTATACGTTTCGAGGTCCCCTGAGTCCGTTTCCACAATTTTTACGACGATGTATGTATGTGTGTATGTCTGTCAGTGAACACGCTAGCGTCTAAACGCTTTGTTCGAATAAGCTGAAAGTTGGTACGTATATTGTAAGTCACCATAGTACGAACCCTATAGATTTTGGTGAATCTAGCACTTATAGTTTTTTTACAGGGACACCAGGAAAAATTCTTTATCATTATGGCCTATCGAGCCAAATTTTTAAAACTGCGATAGCGTCTAAACGCTTTATTAATCTGAGCAAAAAATTTGTACACATGTTATATGTCACAGTTGCACGAGCTGTATAGATTTTGGTTTATTTAGCACTTACAGCTTTTTTACAGGGCACAAAGAAAAATTCTTTATCATTATGGCCTATGGGGCCAAATTTTTAAAAGTGTGATAGCGTCTAAACACTTTATTAATCTGAGCAAAAAAATTGTACATATGTTATAGGTCACAGTTGCACCAACTGTATAGATTTTGGTGAATTTAGCACTTACAGTTTTTTTACAGGGACACAAAGAAAAATTCTTTATCATTATGGCGTATGGGACCAAACTTTAAAAAGTGCAATAGCGTCTAAACGCCTTATTCAATTGAACTGAAAATTTATATGAATATTATAAATTACTGTTGCACTAACTATAAGCATTTTGGTGCATCTAGCAGGGACACAACGAAAAATTCTTTATCATTATGGTCTATGGGCTCAAAGTTCAGTAGTGTTAAATAAAACATCGTGTAATATATGGAGAAAAATACTCAAACACTCTATTATGGTTTTCTCTCTTCTGTTTGTTTAACAACTCCTCTTTCTTTACTTTATCTACAAAACTGTTAATTACTCAATGTTCGGAAAGTCAAATGGAGTCACTTCAGATTTTTTTTTTTTTTTTAATATATGTAATAAAAGTTATAAACATCTCCTGAACGTAGTGATTGCTGAGGATTTTGTGAGGTGATACTTTAGTGGACCACTGGTAACTGGTGCATAGAGCTCGAAAATTATATTTGAACCTTAAAAAACGTGTAAAAAAATATTTACTTTATACGCTCCTTATATTTTTTTCTGTGATTAAAGGAAGATTCTTGAAGTAATATAGGAATTACACTGATGTTCAAAATTAAAGCAACAACCTGTTTTCTCGTTTTCGTCTTTTGCGCGTAATTTTTAAACAAATAAACATATGAACACAACATTTGTATGACATGTTCGTTATCATATCATTAATCGAATTTTATATAACTTTAGAAAAGTAATAATTTTTAAACTGATAATTATTCAATTTTAATCAAAATAAAGTTTTGGAAAAAAAAGGAAAAATTTCAACAATTTTAGAAAAGAAAACGTAATGAAAAATGGTGTTATAAGGATGCCATTACAGATAGATGATAATGCACATGCCTTCAAATGTCAAACTAAATCCCGATGTTTCTTTTTGTGTTTACTTTTCTTTCACTTTTACAACGGAATTTTTGAAAAAAAATGTAATTACTAATTTATAAACTATGAGCGTCATCAGAATAATAAAAATGTCTATAAATAATTTTGTAACGAACGTGTTATCCAATTTTCATGTTTGTATTTATATTTTTTTAAATGTTATTCACATGCGGAAAAAAGAAGCAATAGGATAGTGAATTAGAGGTCTGCACGGGCCGGGTTCGGGCCGAATTTTTGAATTTGCTCTCGGGCCGGGCCGGGCCGGGCTCGGGCTCGGGCTCAGTTTTTTTTGTGTATATTCGGGCCGTGCCGGTCCTGAATGAATTTTTCACCGGGCCGTGTCGGCCCGAATCTTTTTCTGGTTTCGTCGTTAATCAACGAAAAAGGAAAATGATAAAATATTTCTTCAGTCATTTATTTTACGTAATTTTACAGGCTTGTATGTCACATAAAGTTCTATTTTGTAAAAAAAGTGTCTATAACGTCAATTTAATTGTCCCTCAGTCTGTCTGTCCGAAATCTGATTTTTCGCAAATATTTTTAGCATGGCTCGAAATTAATATTGTTTATTTAAAGTAATATTAGATGGTTTCCTATTCAAAATAATATGCATGTCACTACCAGTTTGCGTACATGTACATAACAAACGAAATTAGATACAGTATAAGGGTTTGTTTCTTATGATCTGTTGAGTTTAGGTGGTATAAAGGCTATAAAAATCTTTCCGCTGTAACTTTTTCTCTAAGGCTCCTTTTCCTTCTCTCTAGAGGACGAAAGTAGCATCATTTTTATCATGGGCAAAAGCAACTTTTCTAGTGAATGTGGTTGGATTAACATTAAAGTTTTGTTTACCGGAGCACATGAAAGATTCGGATACATTATGGTATATAAGAGAAAATGGTTGAAATTGCATTTTCAGTAGTATTAACCATTTTAAACACCTTCCTATATTGTTTGATGAATGCTAATATTTTCGATTTGACTTTCTGTTTGTCTTTGTGCCTTGTCTATAATAATGAATTTCTGTTTATATATAATTGTCTTGTAAAATTTCAGCAGTTTTGTTAAAGAACGTACTATTGTTTGGTTATATAAAACCTCTGCAAAACACATACTAAAAATCTTTTTTATAAAAAGACATTTTTTTTTTTTTTTTTTACATATTTTTGAATCGGGCCGGGCCGGGTCGGGCCTGATTTTATCGTTTTTTGTCCGGGCCGGGCCGGGCCCGGGCCGCATTTTTCGACTTCATAACGGGCCGGGCCGGGTAAGTAAAGTTTTCGCCCGGGCCTCGGAATTCCGGCCCTTGCAGACTTCTATAGTGAATACAGGAGGAAAAATCTTGTTTTAATCTAACACCTGTATGTATTTGCATCTTCACCTGTCTGTAATGCATCCTTATGACCATTTTTCATTCAGTTTTCTTTTCCAAAATTGTTGAAACTTTTCATTTTTTCCAAAGTTTTTTTTTTTTTTTTTTTTGAAAAATTAAATAATTATCAGTTTAAAAATCATTACTTATGCTAAAATTATATAAAATTCCATTAATGACATGATAACGAACATGCTTTCTAAATTTTATGTTTATATGTTTATTTGTTTAAAAGTTGTAATCAAAAGAAGAAAATAGGAAAACATGTTGTTGCTTTAATTTTGAAACTTTAATTTTGAAAACTGCCAAGCAGAAACAGTGAGAGGCACTCTATA
This sequence comes from Salticus scenicus, assembly GCA_963930645.1. Classification (NCBI taxonomy): domain Eukaryota; kingdom Metazoa; phylum Arthropoda; class Arachnida; order Araneae; family Salticidae; genus Salticus; species Salticus scenicus. Next base: position 207,130,577 of record OZ005654.1, read on the forward strand.
AAATCCTTTTTGGAACAAAAACGTCTACAGGTAGCATCTTCAGCGCCTTGTAATGAGGTTAAAGTGAGGTAATGTACTATTTATTCTTATAAATGTCTTTGACATTTCTTCCATATATTCGATTTTATGCGCTTTTTAAGCTAATGGTACTTTGAAGTATCGCCGGTAGATGAAGGTTTTTAATGTATGAAACACTAGCATTCTACATCAGTTTTAATTTTTCTCAAAAGTGAACACGTGACAATTATAGATTATTTTAATTTACATGCTTGTGACGTATTTTTTTTCCATCGATCTTCATTTGTTTCCATTTTGAATCACTGCATTCATTATTCCGATAATCCCTGCTCTGAAACCATAAAACTGCATAAGATATTTTTGCAATTTCTTAAACCAAAATACGTAGTAAAAACGTTCCGTCACATCCATTTTTTTTTTTTTTTTTTTTTCTTTTTGAAAAACTCATACTTTTAGTTTAATTTTGCGTGAAAGCATAAAATCTAGTATTCCATTATTGATTATAAAAACTATATTTAACAACTATAGCTTACTTTGAAACAATGTTTATAAGAGTGAATGAAAAAAAAAAAAAAAAAAAAAGCGTAATGGAATTAGCCGGAAAGAGGTTCCCTGAATACTATAGTCATGTTTTTAACGTTCGATCTTTGTGTATATCTATTATCAGCGTAACTTTCAAGCAAATAATTGCAAGCATTTCGAATGTTACATGTTCATATGAGATTGTTACTTCAAAAGTGTGATCAACATTGATAAGTTTCAACGGGTGGTGCGTATGAAAGCTGTCTGAATAAGTTGAAATAAACTTTGAAATTTAATAACAGCCTTGAATTATTAATAATAATAATGACCATCTTCTGTCAGGAACAATGCCGGTTAGACCGCTTCAAAACAGAGACTTTTGGTAGCATTTTTCTTTTCTTTTTTTCCCCCCTTAGAAATGCTATGTATTTTTATTTTTTAATTAATCTACATAAATGTTACATCATTAGAAAGATCTTTCAAAACTGAACATTTTCTGTGCTTACACTTTTCCCATAATCTCAATATGTAAAAAGATTTCAACGAAAGTTTATAACTACCATTGCAATTCTAAAATACCCATGGGGGATAAAATTAAAATGTAATATAAAATTCAATCATACAAATTATGGGCTAATAGTTATTACATCATTTTCTTGCAATCATGACAATGTACTTATCTGATATAAACAAACAGTTCATTGTGACGTCATATTTATCAAATTAGATAAAATAAATAAGGTTACAAATAAGGTACCTAAGGTTACTTCGTTACAAATATGGTACCTTTCATTTGGTACTATATTTGTAACGAAGTTTTGATTAGATGCTTTAGAATGAATTAAAATATGAAAATAATTTCAAAACTGGACATTTAAATTTATGATTGTTGCCAATATATATATATATATATATATATATATATTGAGGGGGGAGGGGGCATAAGATGAAATAATGTTTTCACGCGAAAAATTAAAAAATATCAAATTTGCCCATGCATATAAAAAAATACTTATTAAAACGAATCGAAGAAGGAAGCGAAATAAGTACTGAGTTATATTACGATAAATACGATAGATAATATGATACGTTATATTAGACCTATCGTCCAGGGTTAGTAGGTATTTTCGTCAAAAGAAATAGTTTGTTCGTTCGGTGCAACTTGCGCATTAGTCCCGTCAGGCGCATATTAGTCCCGTCACGTAGAACTTGCACATTAGTCCACTTTAAATATAGTGTCCAGCGAAGCTGGCAATGCATTCGTTGATTCACTACCTTAACTGATTTCACATTCCGTCATTTTTGACGGGGTTATATACTAGTACATAAATATAGGTACTATACTCAAACGGGAAGTTAAGATGGGCGGCAGCCCCTCCCCCCTCTTACAAAGTTATTTTTCGAATAAAACTGTTCCTAAATCTAGTTTGAATTCTTTTTAACGTAGATTTACATACAGTACTTGTTATCTTACATTTTAATCTGCAATTATAGTATTGAAATGAATAGTAAATGAAAGCCGTATGAGTGCTGCAGCAGATTATTATTATTTTTTAATTACATTTGGTTTTCATAATATACATAAGAACATTGCGAGGAATCTCAAACTGAACTCTTTTGAAACCGTGCTCTATCTCTGAATCTGGAAATCACGTTGAACTTAAACAGAGTTATTACACTTAATGCCCCTCGTTGAGTTAGAATTATGCAAAAAAAAGCGACATACTTCTTTGAAATTTCATTAATATATCATGAGTGTTGAAGCAAAACATTTTTCTTGGCAGTTGGACAGATCGCAAATATTCCTCGCCCAGCTGACTTTATCATCAACCTTCGCAGCAAAGAAAGAAAAAGAATCCATTACATTCTCTAATATGAGAAGCTACCTTATTTACTTTTACTGTTCAAATATTTAAGTTATTCGGAGCTCAAGGAACGATGTTTAAAGAGACAGCTCGAGATGTTCAGCACTTTTTATTTTTGATTTATGAGTTGTTTGCAGCATTTTATTTCAGTGGATTCATCTCAATTATTATTATTATTATTTTTTTTTAAATATAATACAGTAAATTTATAAAAATAATTAGTAGTATTTATAAATAGTAATACTAAAATATGCCTATTAAAAAGAATTTTTTTTTTTTTTTCTTTTTCGAGGGCAACATAGAACAATTCTGTAAGATACAATGGTAAGTTCGGACAGCTTCATTTTTTGAGTTATAAAAGTTTATCTTAATACTTTTTACGTTTGGTAATAATTAAAAAAAAGTATATTATTATATTTATTTATTTATTTTTGAGCTATTTAAAAATTTAGTGAAGATGGTAGTAATGATAATGATATTATTACTATATTTTTTAAGGAAAAAGAAAGAGAAAGTAAAGGAAAAAAAAACACCTAATCTCACAACGAAAAATTTTCCTTTTCCCTAAATTTTGGTTTACCGATGATAAAGAAACATATGTAATAATCGGACTGGCAATGATTTTATTTGTCCATACATACAAGAAATTTAAACGAAAGTATAATTCGTTCTACCATAAAAATTTTGTTCCAAAAACTGCTTCCAAAATCGATCTATAAAATGAATATGAGAGAGAAAGTACACGAATGGTGACAACAAAAGATTCTATTGCTAATATGTTCACTATGTGCAAACAATTAGTCTATGTGCTCATGTTTCTTCAGCCATATGGCACCTTGAATATGTTCGAACACTGGATCACATACCCGTACCATCCAAGTTTCTAAACATTTACTTTCGAACGGTCTGCTGCTAGCTAGGCGAACGGAATGATGACGATGAATGACGACATCAAAAGATTGTGCTGCCAATGTGTTCACGGTGTGCAAACAGTTATTCTATGTGCACATGTCTCTTCAGCCATATGACACCTTGAATATGCTCGAACACTGGATCACATGCCAGTACCATCCAAATTTCTGAACATTTACTTTCGCAAAATTTATTAACTTAATGAAAATTGCACTCTTAAAACAGTGATACATTCTCCGTACATCATGGTATGAAACTGCATAACTTTTCAAGGAATAGGGGAAATTTTCATACTCAAGGGATCCAATTAACTCGAAATAAAACCCTACTATTATAAAAGTGGCGTCTGATCAACTATTTTTGATATATCTTAGACTTTTCCGCAATCAGCATTTCAAGATGATAATGCATCTTGCTACAGGGCGTCTGTGATACGTTTATATGATTCATATTATGAACATTACCTATCCATTCCCATGACCACCTATAATTCTGTTTAAGTAATCATTTTTTTTTTTTTTTTTTAAGTTAAATTCTATAAAGAAAATACTAGAATTTCTTCTTTACCATACCTGGAAATAGTCCTAAAATGTCTAGGCTCAAAAATGTTTAGCCTTTAAAAAGGGGGAGGATTCGAAATTTGCAGCCTACAACTTTGCAAGAATTAGAAAAAAATATTTATGATATCTGGCACGGTAAAATTTCTGCGATGTATTATAAAAACTGTATACTACTATGCCATTGCTCATTAAAGCAATAATTCCATACAAATTTGGAATTACCCAATGCTGAATACATATTTTTCTGAAGTATTTTTTTTTTTTAGATCTAACAAAAAAAAATAGTTTTTATTTCATATATTAAAATATAACATGTGTATTTCATATAATAAATCACAATAGAATACAAAATATATGTTTATTATATTACGTTTAAAAAGAAAGTTTTATGTTTTTTTTTTTTTTTTTTAAGTACTTCGTAGAGTATAATAAAGCGAATTACTAAATCAAAAATGTAGATAGGTATCACTTTATCTCTTTGGTATTATACAAACATGAGAGAAATCCATCATTAAGAGAAATGAATTTGATCAAAAGCTGAACGAAATCACCATCTAATTGGTTACCCACCATTCACTTCGATATATTTAACTTAGTCTGATCTATTAATCTATTTTATTGGGGTCAATTTCGTAGTTTAGTTTTCATGCTACTATTTCCAATGCAAGAATCATCAAAAGGCATATTTATATGGAATATCGCCCAATTTTGCTATGTTGATAAAATCTGAAGTTTCGAATAACTTTCGAAATTTTCCTAGAATATTTGTAGAATGTAAATGTTATTTTGAAGTTGTCTGATATATTTCTGATCCTCAAAATGGACGTTTATGCTCAATTTTACCCTATTCTGCCATGTTAAGTAAATCGTAAATTCCAAATAACTTACGAAAATTTGAAATTAAAAAATCATAGTCAGGGATGTTCATGCCAGAATCACAAATGATATTTTAAAAGTGTTCTGACATTTTTACGATGAAAATATCCCTCAAAATGGACGTTTATGCAAAATTTTACAGTCTTTTGCCGTGCTAAGAAATTCGTAAATTTCGAATAATTTGCGAAATTTTCAAAGTAGCATGTTTATAGTTAATGATGTTCATCGCAGCATTAAAACTGATATTTAAAAGCTGTTTTTACATCTTTACGATTAAAATATTTCTTTTCATGCCCGTTTAAGTGAAATTTTGCCCTATTTTCCCACGTCAAGGAAATCTTAAATTTCGAATAACTTCAGAAGTTTTTTAATTAGAATGTTACAAATGAATAGGGTTCTTGCCAGTGTCACAAATAATATTTTAAAACTAGTCGGACTTATCTGCGATCATTTGTTAGTGAGATATTGTGTACACAGACTAACAAACTAACGGAGTAAGAAACTAACAGACACCTTACATACGGACACCATACCCATTTTGATGTTTTCAGATTCCTCAAATCTCAAAACTTGTAAAAAAGTCGAAAAACTGAGGTCGAAAATTTTCACAGTTACCCAAGTTCCCAATACTATAGTATGGGGAACCAATATGTATTAGAATTAGTTAATGAATTACAATGGGACAAACTTCCATGCAGGATAACACTGATTTTGTCTTCCGGAGACGATAAATAGAGAGTGCCTTTAATGCGCAAAAATAAAAAAATAAAAAAAAAATTCTGAAGAGCGTTGCAAAACCCCTTTAGATTGTGCATAATAATCAAAGCCCAAATTGAACCTAATTATTATATCTACGTGATTCTAAAATTAACGTTAGTTTAAACTTTTTCAAAAGAGTAATTTATCGCTAGGGTTTTGCTAGGCATCTTCTCGGCTCACATCTTTCTTATTTTTAGAATGCCCCCTTTTTTTTTAGTGTAGATAGGAAACTCAAAAGTCTGACATGTTCTTCGTGAACGGGTTAAACGGCTGTTTTGATTTACTTTGTTGTCCTGAAACTTATCCAGCTACTGAATTGGATGCTTGTCTAGCTTTTGTTTTTGGTTTTTTATACTCAGGTAGGCCAACATCTGCCAAGAAATGAACAAGCAGTTTCTGTTCTGTCACAATAGTAAATCGAGATCCGTATCGAATTAAGTTTTACTAGGCCTCTGGAGGCGACATCTAGTGACAATTATTTAAACATAAATCTTTTCAGAGCTTCTCCCTCCGTAGATATTTTTAATAGTGAAAAAAGAAACATCACAAATGTCAGATGAAAAAAAAAACCAACATTGAAAAGTATAAATATCTTATTTTTAGACTTTAAGATAAAAAAAAAAAAAAAAAAAGAAAGAAAAAAGAAAAAATCGGTATAATTTTCTTCCTCACTTTTTCTTCATTAAAAGTAATCGTTTGTGTAAAATATGATTTAGTAATAAATTTCTGCACAGGAATCCAACCAGTGGCCGAGCAGTTCTGCGCTCAAAGCTGGTAGACGAGAAATGCCGTGTTCGATCTCAGGTCGCTCTCGTCAACGAAGCCGTTTAGTGTTTTCCTCAGTTTTCCCCGAAATTCGCGTACGTACGGGCTAGGACAGGACCACTTAGAAAGACCCCCACGGAGGGCACGCCATCCAGGCCTAGGATCCTCGTGTAATCAATGAATTTTAACCTTAACACCAACACAATTACAACCCAGGAAAGCAGCATTTAATGTATAACATTTATTTATATTAATATGTATTAACTTACGTAATGAAATTTTAAATTCCCATTTTTTGGTCTCTTGATCTAATTATTGCTTTATTTTTGATACGAACTCTTTTTATTTCACTCTTTGTAGTACAAAAGCTTTAGATTGTAAAAATATTGTTAATAAAAATAATGATCGGGAACATTATTACCTGAAAAGATAATGATTTTTTTGATTAGGTCTTTGTGACAAACATAATTACATTACTTTTTGATGTTTAAAGTGTTATTTCCTCTTCTTTCTTCTTCTTCTTCTTCTTCTTTTTTTTTTTTTTTAATAATTATTTTCAATGATAATTAGGAGAAGGTCATACATAGCAGAAGCAGATAGTTTAGCAGCTTCATATCATAGCTAATGGATAATTTATTCTTTATTATATTGTTTTATGAAAAGTAAAATAAAAACATGAATTGGAAATTTTGAAACTGCATTTTGTTTTAATTGATAATAAATGTCATTTCATATAAAGATATAAAATACAGTTTCATGGAATTTGTAACATACATTCTCCAACCTTTCTCAATCTTTTTTAGTTCAATTTTGAAAATGTTTGGTGGCGACATCTAATGACTAAGATAATTTCAAAATTTCTAAAGACGATTTTAGGATACTTTCAAATGTGAATATTTGGATGTTATAATATGTATATGATATCTACAAATTAACAAATAAGTGTAATTAGTATTTCGTTAAATGGAAATATATGTATATTTTAATTATGAAAATTAATAACTTTGATTGCAACCGTACCTATTCCGTATTCCTTTCAATGAAACTTTATAAGACCTTCTTCAGAAATGGAACTGAAAAGTAATTAACTTACATTACGTAGTTATTTATGTAATAAAATATTTTCTTATATAAAAAGACCAAGTGATATTATCATTTCAATGTTGTAATAAATGGCTGTTTTAATACTGCAATATCACGCCATATCACATCACATTGATGAAATTTTAAGTAGCACAGAGGAATATTTACGTAACATTCTTGCATTAAAATTATTTCACGCTTCAAACTAATATTGATAGTTTATGTAATTGAAGTACATGTAAATAGTAATTATCTGCATACAATATAGATTTTAAGAAAATCTTTCTAAATGTCTAATTCTTAACTTTCAGAACCCCATCAGTGGCCAAAAATATCTGCTTTCGATGATGGTAGACATGAAGTACTGGTTTTGAACGCTTGATGAGCTAGCTGTTCGGAATTTGTCGTGGTTTTATGCGAAATTCACGTGAATACGGGGTACAATACCTTAGAAAGATCCCTCCAAGGAGGGCATTTCACCCAGACTGGGGCCTTCGTGCAATCAATAGGCCTTAAAGTCATCTCCACACGTACACTATTCCAAAAACCAACTGATTACGAAACATTTGAAGGTTTACTACAACCAAAAAGACGCACCAAAATTCTTACGATTAATTAACCAATGGTCAGGATGTTATCATTAATGCCTTTATAATTATAAATTTTTGTTTATTTTTAAAAAATTAGAGTTACTTCCACTTTATAAACTGTTCGCTGAATTTTGTAAAAAAAAAATAAGTTTTTAAAACAAATTATTCTTGACCGAAAAAAAAAAAAAAAAAAAAAAGGCCCATGATTTTATCTTTATTATAACATTATAAATGCAAGAAACAATTCAAATGCTTCTTTAGATTGAGTGGAAAATAATAATAATAGTAATAATAATAATAATAATAATAACTGTTGTGTTTTGATTTCCATTCCCACTTTTAAAATTAATTCTGATTTTAAAACGGTTATTACTTAGTTAATATAGTCCTGTCAGTAGCAAGAGGTTGTGCTCTCCCCGCTGGTAGACATTAGGTGGCAATTTCGAACCTAGATTGCGTTCGTCATCCGATCTGATCGCAGTTTTCCGAGGTTTTCTCTTAAACTCGCATAAATACGAGCAAGGACCCCTTAGAGAGGCATGATATGCACTACACCAAAGCCTTGTGTCTTAGTGTAGACAATCACCTTTAATTGTACTACCTACCCTAATTAATGCCAAGTAATTTATTTAATACCTTTCTATGCTTCTGTTACATTAGTTATTAAACGAAAATTTTAGTTTTTTAAAGCATTAATTTTGACTTTCTCTTACCTATGCGTGGTAGAGAAAGTTCGGTTTTGAACCAAAATTTCTAAATTGAATTGACGCTGCAATAATACGTGAGGTTCCCTAAATCCAAAAATCAGATTTATAGCGGTTGGTCTGTATGACAGTGGAGTCTGTTATCAACATAACTCAAAAAAAAAAAAAAAAAAAAAAAATTTTTTTTTTTTTTATTGTAATTGATTAATTGTTCGTGCACAGGAAATACAATAATATTCAAATATATTACATCTATAGGCAAAATTTGCCATTAGAACAGTTTAATATCTTTAGATTGAGTTAAACAAATTGAATTGCATACATTTTTTATAAGCACAAAAGTAAGCTTCACATAGAATATGATATGAAAAGTATTTATCCTTTACTTACAGAGCTTTACAATAAATAAATAAATAAATCAAAAATAAATAAATAAATAAATAAATAAATAAATAAAATGAATAAATAAATAAATAAAATAATAATAATAAATAAATAAATAAATAAAAATAAAACTATGGTCTATTGGTGCTATGGTTGGAGAGGACTTGAAATGCATTATATGATATAGAAAGAAAAAAATGTAAAGATTTTATACAAATTTATAAAATAATTATATAGACAAATAACTAAAAATTTCAAAATATATGGGATCAATTTTCCTTTTTCTTTTTTCTATTCTATCTTCTATGATTTTTATTTTGCTTAAGCGTTCTTTGTACTTATCGTCGCAGAAAGACCGAGCCTATGGGGAATTTTGCCTCGTTCTTGTTCATTAACTAATACATATTTAAATTCCGTTTTCAAAAATTCACATAGTGAAATTTCGCATTTTACAGCTTCAAATAAATAAATAAATAATAATAAAAAAAAAAATCAGTTAAAAAAAATAATAATCAGTATAACAGTTGTGCATTTTCAGAATGTGCGGAATTTAAGTTAATGAGATAATTTCATATAGAATAACATTAATTTGGGCTTCTGGCTACGTTAAGAACAGATGTCTCTTGATTTGAAACATTTTAAATTCCCGTCGGAGTTTCAGAACATTGAAAATTCTCCGCATTTAATCTCATATTTAAAAAGAAAAAAAAAAGTAAAGAAAGAAAGAAACTCAAAATTAAAAATAAATTAAAATTTGAAATATTTTCGCATATAACTTTAGTTACATCCTAAAATTTCAAAAATGTTCACATTACTCTTCTTATTTCCGAGAACAATGGCCCGTTTTCATCGATTAACAAAAGAAAAAAAAAAAAAAGAGATAGAAAAAGAAATATTTTTGTGAACAATAAGCGATTAACAAAATAAAATCCTTATAATCCTTATTTAGAAACACAGGAAACGGCTTTGAATTTTAGAAAGTTGAAGAGATTTCGTAAACTTGACCTTGAGCTATTTTGGAAATTGAGCCTTAATTGATACAATACTTAAGTAGTCTGATACAAATCCTGCTGCCCTGTATCTAGTAGAGTATCTCTTCAAGATTATCTTTTGTTTTCTCCAGACAAATTTCGTAAAGATCATGTTTTCTGTTTTGCTTACTTTTGCGCTAAAAATACGCTATAGAGTTGAGATTAAAAATAAATGAAGCCTTAACTAGCATTAAAATAAGAAATTACCTACGCTGTCTGGAAAGTGGGTCGTTTTAGCATAATAATACTCTACCATTTTGATGATGATGTAAGAGTTAAGATGAATTGACTGCACTTGGATTCTAGGCTTGCATATTTTAGTAAATGTCGTTTTGAAAGGTTCTAGCCGTATTTTACGAGAATTTCGGAGAAAACACGGATAACTCCAAGCGACTGGGTGAACGAGCATGAACTGGAATCGAACCCGGCACTTCCCATCTATCAGTTTCAAGAACATAGCCTCTCAGCTACTGGATGGATTTAACCATTATAATGTACCGTTATTGATAGAAAGCAGTTTTAGATTTCGTATGAGAAAAAATTCTCAACAGAAAAATACAAAAAGTATAAAATATTAAAAAATTGCTGTTGGTTAAAAATCTTTGCTGTCGGTAACTCTACCATCATCAGTATATATAACATGATAATTTTATTTGACGCAAATGATAATTCATTTGACTTTTTGACGCATCCCGGAAATTTTTTATGCCTGAAAATAGACACATACATTAATGCAAAGATATTGCTCCCTATTACAACAACACATCCAAATTCTAATGTTAGCCATTCTATGGGGATTATAGATAAGAATTTTCAAAATAATTTGTTTAAAGAAAAAAATATGTACTCTATTAAGTAACATTTTTCAGGGTAGAGTACTCATATATCGCACTTTAAAGCAAACATTCACATTTCGTGAAAATTAGTTTATTTCAGGCTATTTTCTTCAGTGTAGGAGAAGAAAGATGTCAAAATATAAAGTAAGACAGATAAAATAAATAAATAACGAAATGCAATTCTAAATTGTGACTTTTTTTTTTGTGTGTGTGTGAATTAAAATATATATATAAATATATATCCATAAAATTTTCGTGTGATACACCCACGGATTTTTAATCCATAATTAGAAACCTGATTCACGCAGAACATCCCTTACTGACCAAATTCCTCTCAGTGTCGGCACACCTAAAAAAAAAAAAATACTTTTTTTTTTTTTTTTTCTCTCTCTCTCTTTTTGTGGTATAACAGAAATTATATTCATGAAGGAATAGGAAATAATTATAAACTCCAGAAGAGTAATAATTTTGTCTTGTTATAGTGAGTTTAATGTTTAATGTTGGGCGAATAATTCAAAGAGTAAAATTTTGATGAATACATTGGTCAAATTCAGATAGAATTTTTATCCTAGTATTCATTCGCTTTAGCTTGGAAATCGTAATTAATATATGCGTTTTACATAGTCATACATATTTAAAGTAAGCAAGAATTAGTGATATACACGAACAAATGTATGAGTGGTGGTGGTTTCGAAAGTGAGGGTGATGGCAAAGAATGGAATGTCCTCCTTAAGGAGGAGGATGTTTCTAAAGGGTTTCATTCCGTATTTACGCAAATTTCGGAGAAAACCACGGAAACTCCGAAAGACTAGTACAACGAACGCAATCTGGGAATGAAGCTGGCACTTTCCATCTACCAGCTTTGAGGGCGGAATCTCTCGGCCACTGATGTGGACCAACAAAGTTTGGAAAAGATTTTGGATGCTGAAAGCAATAAAGAAAGCTGAAAACTGATTCCTGTATTTCAATACAAAATGCAATTGGTATGTTCTGGCCTCTGCAAAACTTTCTTTCATATATTCCTATATAAATTTACGCATCAAAACTATTTTCCATGATGAAAGCTAGAACACTTAGGTAACGTTTGATAAAATAACTGTATTCATTCCGTCAACTAGAAAAAAATTTTCACCAATTTTGTGAAGTGGTCATTTTTTGAAAAAAAAAAAAAAAAAAAAATGTGTACCCGGTTGTGAGCACATTTGGAAAATACGCCAAAAATGGGAATATAATAAGAAAAAACACCCTAAATACAGAAAATAAGAAAATTCATTCATTTTTGTAAGGATTCAGTGGCCAAAATAACAACAGAAAATGACATTTTCCCACCTTTATTCGTCATCTTCTTCGTCCTCCAAATCAGAAGTGCAATGCTTGCTAGTAAGATAATTTGCATGTATACTGGCACGCTTCAAATGCACCAGACGATCACACTCGTTGCATTTGATTGAGTTGACTCTTGTTAGGCATGGTAGCCGGGGCTCCAAACAGATGATGCAGAAGTCGACATCATTATCAGATTTTAGATGTTCCTATTTTTAGCACACTTGGCCAGCAGTTTAACAAGTGGAGTTGCCTTACTTTTTCTAGTCTTCTTCTGGAGGGACACACATACTGCGAGGAAGTTCATACTCTCGGGCAGTCGATTTTATGGATTTCTTATCTACTAAGTAATCCCAAATGGCTTTAAACAGCGCATTAAAATCCATTTCTTTTGGATCGGTTGACTTTTCCGAGATTGACATGGCTGAAAATGCCTAAATATACATAACAACAGTAATAAAATATGTTATGTTGCCATAAACGACCACATTTGACAATTTGTAAATTAAACACACGCTTTAAATGAAAAAAAAAAAAAAAAAAAAAAAAAAACAAGTGTGCTCACAACCGGCAATGGCAGTCATTTTTATAAAGACAGAAAAAAGTAATTTTCGGTCCACATTTTGGCTAAATTCAATCCTGCATTACAAAATATAATGAACATACTGCATGAATATACATTACACTTACATTTTTTTATTAATTCACTTCGATTTATTACATTCTGAAAATATTCGCAAATTACTTTTATGTTGCTTTTTTATCAGATTTTTTTTTTTTTTTTTCTAGGCTTGCACTAATAAAGTAAATGCGTCTTATTCACTCCGGTGTTAGCACATAAACTGCGTACTATCACAATACAAGTTTAAGGGGTTACATCCAGTTGTATTCGCGAAAAAACGTGTTTTTTTGTGAATTTTTTGTGAAGAGGCCTTTTATTAAAGAAATATATACAATACATATACATATAGCAAATTTAATGTATGTTAAGAATCCGTGATGAGTTTACAAAAATATTGGGTTCCGCTGTTCCTGTAGTAGATCTCCTAGAGGACTTCCACAAAAAGGTGTCTGGCGGTGAGCAAGATATCTCTGATCCAAATTATCTGAAATGAAAAAAACCAAAAGATTTATTTTTAGGATAGATGAATACAGGTAATGATCGTAGGAATAGTCAAAATTTTGATTTTTGACCAAATGGCGGCTTCCCCCAAAAAAAATCGTTTTTTTCATGAAAATTTACACTTGAAAGTGGCTGAAAAAATCGAAATTATTATCAGAAACCTTATTCCTACGATCATTACCTGACAAAAATATCTAAGAAAATCGTGTCAAAATTTCAAGTCAATCAGTCCAGCCGTTTCGGAGAAATTTTGCTCACCGACTTTGAAAACACCGTTTCGAGATAAACGCGTTTAAAGTTTTGGGAACCATTTAAACTAAGTTAAATTTTTTTTTTTTCCTACTTACATCGAGTCATCTATTCCAGGACCATAAGAGGAACCCTCTGCTTCATCATTTGCTTCTAGTACAGCCAACTGTTGTTGTCTACGTGACATTCTCCCCTCGCGCGTGCTCCCTTGCGCTCGTGCGTCAGAGATCAAGATGCGCTCTGCGTCCTCTTTTTCTACATAGGCATGGGCATTAGGCCCAAGCGATAGTCCCATTGCGTTCATGAAGTATAGAAGAGATGTTTTTCCTTCATTGAACATGCCGGCAGCAAGATAAGTAGCAATTTCAGCGATCTTAGAGCCACATGGGATTATTTTTGGAGTTATTTTCCATATCAGCTGATTATTACTTACTGTATACCTAAAATTTCTAAATATAGCTCTCAGATATAAGATAAACCTTTTATATTCTTATTCTAAGAAGCAAAACATTATGAAAAGCATGGACAAGGGCATAGGGATAATGAAAAACAGCTGCTACTCTGGTTAAAGCTCCGCCTACTTTAAAACGCTCGGAAACGTCTTTACAAATATGCAAATTTCTCCGAAACTAATTGCCGGATCGATATGAAATTTTCAGACAATATTATCAAATATATGTACATTCAAAATATGTAAAAAAAAAAAAAAAAAAAAAAAAAATCGATTTTTTGAAAATTACAACTGGATGTAACCCCTTAACAGCACTCAAATCTACCATATTTGCTTCCTGTTTAAAGATATGATGGGGTGCCCATAACAAAACAAGAGACATTCCCCTAGATATATTATTTTTAAAGTTTCACATTAAGAAGTTAAAAAGAATTGTCGTTATCTATATTTATACGAATTTTCGTCCTATACCACCTTATTAAAAATTCTGAATTTAGAATGAAAGCGCCTTCTTACAAGCGAATGATCCCAAATGTATTCAGAAGCAGTTTATGTGAAAGCCTAACTAAATACCAAGTTTAGTTAAATTTCGTTCATTGGATTCGTGAAATGCAAATTCGTCTATAAAATTTTGCTATGTACACAGACAAACATTTTCTAAAATTATTCAAATCGTTCTCAGAACATCTCAAAACGTGCAAATCCTTCGAAAACCAAAGTTCGAACGTTTTCACGAATCCATTACATTTTATTTTTATTTATAGAGTAGGAAATATCAAAAGAATGTGATCCCATTTATGGAATAAAAACTGGGTTGTGATTTTTATTTTTAATTTCACGGAAATGTGTTTTACTATAGCATTAACTATTTTATTTGAAGTAAAATAACACGGGTATATTAAAATTTCCAATTATTACACTTTTTATTTTACTAGCTACATTTCAAAGTTTATTGACATACATACGCATGTTTCTTTTTCTTTCTTTCTTTCTTTCTTTTTTTTTTTTTTATATTTCTTCGTATAAATGGAAAAATCATTTACAATTTGAATATGCGTGATCTATTTCATTGCATTTATTTTTTCTTTTTCTAGTTAACATACTTACCTAATCAATAGAAAACAATTTACAGTACGAAATGAAAATATTTTTCTTAACAAATTCAATTTATTATTATCGAACTATTTTTAAATAACTTACTTTTTTGCATCAGAAAATGGGCTTTTGATTAAATTTTGTGTTATTTACATACATATATATAAGGCAATGTGTGTGTG
The DNA here is from genome assembly GCA_963930645.1 of Salticus scenicus. Lineage (NCBI taxonomy): Eukaryota > Metazoa > Arthropoda > Arachnida > Araneae > Salticidae > Salticus > Salticus scenicus. The sequence continues at coordinate 207,145,905 of OZ005654.1, forward strand.
AGAGCAGCGTAGAGCAAAGACAGTAGCTCGGACAGTCACATGATTCGAGACAAAGATCTCCCCCATCCTTGAGGTTTTCTAGTGCACCTCGAAGCCCGATTTCCGAATTTTTGATTAGTTTTCTTTTGATTAATTAAAATATCAAAATAATAAACCCATAGTCGTAATCAAGGCTAGTGAAATACGGTCGTCTGATCGCCATTGACGACCAATATAATTTAACTGGCGACTACGTCATCAACTTTATTGAAACTCAATATTTTTTATTCATTTATTTTATATTTTGGTCAAAAAATTGGTCCCCGAATAAGGTTTCGATTCCACTCCCGATGTAGGCTAACACTCGCCATTTTGATTCTGGCTCCTCTCATCACGTTTTCAGACACCGTGTTGAATCAATACACCATTAGGGGATTTACACCAGTTTTCTCCGTGCATGTTTCACATTTCTGTGTTAAATTAGTGCACCTATTTAGAGAATCGGTTTACACTGCTCCTGTTTGCGCATGCTTTGCGACTCGATGCTGAATCGTTGTGTCGGTGTAATGATGTATTGGTGTCGAGGGTGTATTGGTTTAGTGAAAATAATAAAACCGTTTTCATGATGATAATTTTAAACAGGGTTTTCATAATACCTCATATTCTGTCTTAGTAGTATTTTGTTTTTATGCGTAATTTAAACTTTTATATTCAAGTAAAAAAAAAAAAAAAAAAAAAAAAATGCGATGGGATATTTTTTACTGGTTACCAGAAATTTTTGCTGGTGACCAGTTTTATTCAAATTCCTGGAGCCCTGATCATTATAGATTTAAAATTAGTCATTTAAGTACTAACTATAATTTAATGCGATTTAAACATGAAAGAGTTACTCTGTTATTTTTCAATACTCTTTGTTTTAAAACTGTCATCCGACAAGCACTCAAATTGAAGTTCATGGGTAAGGCATTGTCACAGATAACAGAGGCACGGAACAGAGACGTTGCGGGGAGGAAGTCTCTGCCAAAGGCAGCTAGGAAGTTTTTGAGCAATTTCAATTTATTTTATTTTTAGTTTTTATTTGTATAGTATAAAAAATAGTGGTTCTTTTTTCGTTTTCATTCATTTATACTCAGTGACCAGCGAAGCGGGCAAAGCCTGCTAGTATAATTTAATATAATGATAAATATTTGTGTTATATAAATTGAGATTATGAGATTATATATATATACATATATATGATATTTTTATAGATAACTTTCCTGCAAAAGAAACAAACGAAAACAAGAGCTTTGCACGTTGTTTTATTAGTTTTTTAAGAAATATATTAACAGAAGAAGAGAAAACATGTTTACTCTTTATCAAAACGTAAAAGAAAAATTGGTTTTTATTTAAAAATCGGAACGATGTCTCAAAGCACACTGACACTTTTAGCAAGGTCGAGTTTGTCCAATTAATTTTTCGTAATCTCTCTTTTCGTCAGCTTCTCTCTCGCCGTGCTGTAATCTGAAGGAAGGTGACTGTTACCAATATAAATGGTGTTGCCAAATCGTGATTCTCATCTTTATGACAATTTTAAACAATATCTTAAACAGAAATGAAAAATTTATCCTGGAAGTCGTAAAAGATGTGGCGTGCATGCCACTTGCGCATTGGGATGATAAAGGAGAGAAGTTTTTATTCCTTCGCAATTTTAAATGCTCATTTAGGAAATAGTTCGCCATTTAACTGATATGTGGCTTCGTCAGAAATACTTTTTTTCACATTCTTATTCCTTATGCACAGCTATATTTTTTTCGAAAAAGTGATTGTGAAAAAATAAAAGTATATATATATATATATATATATATAATTTATTTGATTGAAATGAAAAGAATGAGAACGAAGAATAGACAGTCAAGTAAATTACTGCAGATACATACATACGTATGCCAAGAAAGTAACTAGTTAACTTAAATTGGTTTGATTTTAGAAGATTAATAATATTACTTACATTAATTTTAAAATTTATTATATTACATTACCTGTAGAAGACATAAAAAAGGACCATGCAGTATAATGCTGTAGCAAAGAAGGAATAGTAAAGGGAATACTATAAGGGGGGGGGGGGGAATCGATCTTACATTTATGAAATGAATCATTTAATTTGAGATTAGCAAAAGATTTTCTGACCATAGCATAATAATAAGATTGAATTTTAAATAAAAAGTTCAAAATGCGATATGACTTCTTCAGGAACTATTCCCAATGCATTGAGCAGAGAAATGCAGGTTTGAATTTTAAATAAAAAGCTCAAAATGCGATAGGACTTCTTCAGGAGCTATCCCCAATGCATTGAGCAGAGAAATGCAGGTTTTCTGTTTTTGGTAAGCAATTTTAAGTAAAACACCAAAAGGTAGCTGAAACCCACATGAAAATATTACCGTGAAATGAAACAAATGAAACAAAGATAGAATACATCCTGAAATTTTATAATAGAAATATTAACCAGAACAAAAAATTGAAATCAAAACACGAGTAAAAAGGACACGTCGTAATAGAGCAGGCGCATGTTTATAAACAAGCGACGCTATTCTGATCTTCTGCGCAACTTTTGCGCATGTAGGCAAAATATCTGCCTTTCTCCATTAAATTTCTCCGTGAAATGTTCGTATATTTTATAAAAAAATTAATTTAAAAACAAATTTGAGGCATAGAAGGAACACTATTTAAGTTTGAATTATCGTCTTTATAAATAATATAAAATATTTTTCGCTTGTAATATGAATTTTTGCTTTTTTAAAAATAAAAAATAGTACAAATTATAGTTTTATTATTATTACTATTATTATTAAAAGTCTAAATAATAGTATTAAGGAATTTTTACTATTTAATTAATATATATATATATATATATATAAATTACTAGACTAAAAAAAGAAAAATATATACATAGTTTTTTTCTTTTTTTTTTTTTTTTTTAATAATAACTAAAAATATATATATACCTTAAAATTATTTTGAAAAAAAAAAAAAAAAAAAAAAAAAAAAAATCAAAGAATAGTGAAAAGAAAACTCAACTAACTTAATTATTTAAAACTTTATTTTTTATAATTAAATTAGTTTTCAATTATAATTTTTAATTAAATACTTTTTAATATTTTTCTATAATAATTAATAGAAAAAAAAACTTTTTAAGTAAAGGTCTTTTGAAATACATTTTTCGAATAATAGCCTAAAGGGTAGTATTGAGAAAGCTCGGCTAATTTAATTAATTAAATTGTATAAATTTTATTGTAAAATCTTATCTTTTACATTATTTAAATAATAATAATAATTTTAATTAGTTCTATGTTCTATAATCATGACAAAAGATACCTTTTTTTATTACAAAGTACTTTGAAATACTTTTTCTATTAAAAGCCTTAACAGTAATATTAAGTAATTTGAACTAAATTCATTATTAAAAAACTATTTTTGATAATTATAGTAGTTCTTAGTTATAATATATTATTAATTATTTTTTATATAATTATTGATTAAAATAACTTTTTACATTAAAAATAATTTCCGGGTGATAGTTTAGGTATTAAAGCCGATTGTGTACATAGGGGTCGACTATCATGACCTGGGATCGAACCCAATTCTTCCTGTATACAGCTTGGACAGTAGAACTGCTCGGCTTATTAATTGAAAATCCAAATAATTTTATTCAGCGATTTCAATTAACTTAATTATAATAAATTATATTTTGAATAAATAAATTATTTTTTTTTATTTGGAATATTTTATTAAACAATGAAATATTTCAGCTTTGAGCGCAGAACCGCTTGGCCCACCAGTGGCCGATTGGTTCTGCGCTCAAAGCTGGTAGACATGTGGTGTCGGGTTCGATCCCAGGTAGCGTTCGTCGGCCTAGCCTTTCGGAGATTTCCGTGTTTTTCTCAGAAACTTACGTGAATACGGGCTAGGACTCCTTCACAGAAGTCACTCCCCCTCAGGCCTAGGACACTAGAGTAGTCAATCGGCCTTATTTCCAAACACCAACACCAATCTAACCTGCTCGGCTACTGAAATAGGCCTTTTAATTAAAAGTCCAAAAAATAGTATTAAATAATTTCAACTAATATAATTATAAAAAATTATATTTTTAATAAATGAATTATTATTTTTTAATTAGAATATTTTAAGGAATGATTTTTTTAAACTAGTTTTGGTTATTATTGTTATTACTATTATAATTATCGTTCATAAAAAATAATATCTTTTGACATTAAAAGTATTTTAATATAGATTTTTCTATTAAAAGCCGAAAAATAATACTAAACAATCTCAGCTGTTTTAATTTCATTATTAATATATATATATATATATATATATATATAAGTTAAATTAGTTTTCTAGATTTTTAAATTATTATTATTATTATTATTATTTGATTTATCAAATCTTTAATTTTTTTTTTTTTTTAGGAAAACAATATTTTTATAATAAAAGTATTTAGAAATAGATTTTTCAATTAAAAGCTCAAATAATTCTGTTAAACAAATTAATTTTATTATTAAATATTTTGATTTTTGATAAATGAAATCATTTTTTATTATATTTTCATGTTAAATAATTCTTTATTTTTTTCTATAATCTCCTATAGAATAAAATATTTTTATATTAAAAGTATTTAGAAATAGATTTTTCGATTAAAAGCTCAAATAATTTTATTAAAAAATAAATTTTATTATTAAACATTTTGATTTTTAATAAATGCAATAATTTTTAATTATATTTTTATATTAAATAATTCTTATTATATAGTATCTAATTCTTATTATATATATTAATTCTTAATTAATAATAGTTATTTTTTTTTCTATAATCTCCCATAGAAGAAATATTGATATATTAAAAGTATTTTAATACAAATTTTTCGATTAAAAGCATCCATATACATTCATCCATTTATATAACAAGATATAACAATGGTTTAAATCTTAACAGAAATGTAAAACATGTTCAAAATATTGGAGAAATGGAAGTACATAGCTAAGCTTGTAACGTTAAGCAATGGTGTTTTATCCCACCTTTTGCCTACATTCTAAAGCACGTGCGGGATCAGCTGTCAATTTTTATTGCTGTGATGTCGCGTGCGCTTGCTCTATTATAAAAATGGCATTTACGAAGTTGAGTTGTAGTGTGCAAGTATGACAGTTAAAAAATGATGAAAAATAATTTAAAATTAAAAGTCAACTAATAAAAAAAATCCCAAAAACTATCCAATTTTCTAAAACATAATTAATTTTTAATATTTAAATAAATAATTTTTTAGTTCAAGGAGATTCATTCAACTTAATTAATTTTAAGTATGTAATTTTAGCATTAACTATTAAGCGTTCTAAATAATTAAATATTGCATAGTGCTGCCATCTATATTTCATTTTTAAATTTAAAGTAACTTAATTAATCTGATCTATTTTACTTATAGTGAAACCAACTTTAATTAAAATGAAAAAGATTTTTTTTTTTTTAATTTTATATTGATGCAAGTTTTTCTTTTTCTTTTCTTTTCTTTTTTTTTTTTTTTTTTTTTTTTTTTCCTTTCAAATTTTTTTCTTCTCAATAGTTTTATTTAATTTTTTAGTTTTACTTTCATTAATGTTTTTTTTTTTTTTTTTTTTTTTTTTTTTGAGAATCCTATTAACTGTATTCAAACAGGTATTTTGCATGTAATGTTTACTTAATTTATTTTTTATTTGTAATTGATCCATAAATTTAACTATTCTGAAACAAACTTTCAATTTGTGAATAATATTAAATGCTGCCATCCATCCTTCAATTTATTTTATTTAATTCAACAACCCAACCAACTAACCAACCAACTAACCAACCAACCTACAACGCCACCCAACCTCCTTAATGAAACATCTGATCATCCATCCTCCACCTTTTTTATTGTCTTTTATTATTTTATTATTATTATTATTATTATTATTATTATTATTTTTATTTTATTTTATTTTTTTATTTATTTTTTTTTTGTATTACACATACCAGTTTTTTTTTTTTTTTTTTTTTGACAGATATATTTATTAATAGATCAATGAATAAACAAAATTTTTTGGGTAGCCCCTATGTAGAGTTTCCTTAAACTTATTAATGCTTTTATTTTACCATGTTTTTATTAACCTCTATTCTTGTTTGTTTGTTTGTCCGGTACAAATCTTGCAACCGAATTTTAACTAACTTTCCTATTAGCTAGACATTTGAAACTTTCACAGTAGCTCAGAACCCGGTGACAACACAATCCGATTTTCAAATTTTTGATTAGTTTTCTTATAATTAATTAAAATATGAAAATAATAACATCCTGATAGCGTTAAAATAGCCAGTAAAATATTAGCTGTAATTTAATTGTTGCCCCAAGGAAAAAAAAAAATACGAGTTCATTTTCTTTCGACATAAAAATAAATACATTTAATTAAACGTGAACGTTAAAAAATTATAAAAAGTTAAATTATACATCTGACAAAAATAAACGTCATTATCACTTAAAAAATTTTATGCACATTGATAAGAGCTCTATGGTTCATCAGAAAATTTAAAACATGGTATATAAAAAGTTTTTTTTTATCTTATAATTTTTTATATTTAGAGGAAGATAAATTATTGATTCGATATAAGTGATTAAAAATGATATTTCTGAACACATAGAGATGCAGGCATGATTTAAAATGAGTAAACAAATTTACCTTAAAGTTAAAATCTTGTCTTTTATCATAAATATCAGTATAAATTGTATTATCGTTAAAATGACTTAAGATCCAGAAAGTTTATGATTTTATTTTTAGTTATAGTCTGAGTTAATTTTAAATTAGAAGGATAGTCGAATGTAATTAAATCAGAGGACTTATTATCGACGGATAAAATGATTACATCATCAATGTATCGGTATAGTAAAATATGATCAAATGTAAATTTGCTCTCATAATAATAAAGATAATGATCAGCGAGCATACTCGAGCTGCATCCACCTTGCGGGATGCCCCCATTTTGTAAATAAATGAGGTTATTGTGTACGATATAGGTAATATATATAATGGAATTTTCAACATTAAAGTTTTTAGGTAATTTAATCTGATTTTTGCATTTAATAAAATGATTATTGGTAATTTGATATAGGTCTGATAAAATAATATCATTAAACACATCTTGAAAATCATAAGTAGTAATATTATCAACATTATCAAGGTTTTTGCTATGGTTAATGAGTTGGTAACTATTTTTAAAGCAGCTAAAGTTGTTAACTTTACAAGTGATGTTATAAACCTGTTTCAGAATATCTAGAAGTAGTTTATTAGCATTATTATCGTATGTATTAGTATTACAGCCAATAGTAACCGTTCTAAATTTAATAGAAGATTTATGAAACTTAGGAATTAGTGCAAGATAAGGATAGTTGAAATTATTAAAAGGAAGCTTTAACCCCTTAACGCGCGCTGTCCTCGCTGCGAGGACGCAAAATTTAAGAGCCAGCTGCGAAAATTCATCCCGGAAACCTTTTAGCAAAAATTTACGTTTATAACATAGCAGAAAAGGCCGTTTTTTTAACCTTAAAATTTAAAATTTCTCTTAGTTTAATTTAGTTCATGAATTCCGGTGGCAGTATAATTTAAATGATCCGAATTGTCTTGCGCCGCAAAGGGTTAATAATTTATAATAACTGTGAATTTTTCTATTGTTAATGATAACAGTATTTGGAGTTAATGAAAAAGTACTATTATTAAATATTAAGCTGTTTAGAAGAGATTTGTAATATTGTTTACAAATAATAGCATACTTATTAGGTGATTTATCTACATAAGTGATGACTTAATTATTTTGAAAGTCTTTGATTTTGTTTAACAGATCAAGTTACTATATTGTACTATACTACAACAGCTAAGTTGTAATTCTTTAGTTAATTTTAATAAAGCAATACATTTCCATTGATTAAAAAATACTAAAGGTTTATTGTATTTAATAGAAATTTTACATACAAACAAATCCAGATCATAAGTAAACTGTTTGAAAATTTGAGAAATATTGGTTTTAGAGGGAAGTCGAAACTTAGTTCCATACTCCATAAATTTTCTGAGATTACTATCATTAACTATATGCGGGTTACCAGTAATTATATGACCATGTGCTCTGTCAACATATTTTTCCACCAAAGAAGGATCGCTGCATTTGCACAGTGTATGATCATTACAGTTAGTTATGGATCTTGAAACAGAATTCTAGTTGAATATTTTTCTTCCAAGAGGAATTGGGTACTTAAAAGTGCAGGAGCTATATACATCTTTTAGCGGAAAGAAGCAATCTTCATCATTTATAATAGAGGTAATGTTAATTTTATTAAAAACTTGGTTTGAAAAATTGACAATAATTTGGGTATTTGAAGGAACATAACAATGTTCATTCGAATACCCAAATTATTGTCAATTTTTATTAATTTTTAGATTAAATTGTTTGATTTTGAACATGATTATATCATAAAAAATATTAGAAAAATTCTGATTTAGAAATTGACAAAGAAACACTTTTAAATAATTAATTAAATATATATATATATATATATATATATATATATATATATTTTTTTTTTTTTTTTTTTTTTTTTTTGACAACAAAAATGAATTTTCGTACAATAATCCAATCATAGTTGTTTACCCGTGTCAGTTTACACATTGTTATATAAGACTATTTCAGTTAACTTAGAAAACTGTTTCACTAGCTAGTATTTCAAACATATTTTTATCAAGAATATAGATATCCTAAAAGTATCAATGAATTAAAATAGCGCAACTTTATTAAAATTTATTTAAAACAAGAAGCTTTTAAAATATTAAGAATTTGTTTTCCATAATTTCACTCTATGTCAAACAATTTAACTTCATCTAACCCCTTTTTAAATAATTAAGAATTATAGAGAGATATTTATTCGAATTTTTTTGTGCAAGAATATGAATATTATGTATATTATTATAACTACTTAGAAACTTATTATGATGGAATATAAGAACAGGTTTAAATAGCGTGTAATTTATATTAATTCAAGAAAGTTGGAGCATAGATGTTCAAATAGATAGAGAAGTAGACTGACGAATCGAAGTCTTTCAAATATGTTGGAAAGCGTTAAAAATAAACAATTAGAATTCAAAGGAATCATAATGAACAATACAAAATACCAAACCTTATTGTTTACTGTTATCACGCTGAAAGAATTATCCCAATAACACTAATCACCATACTTTTTTATAGCATTATTACTTTCTTCTGTATTCAATAGAAGAAAGTATTGGATTCGTAAAAATGTTCGACCTCAAATTTTTGATGGATTTACACGTTTTGAGAGCTGTAGAACACGATATGACCATTTTTATAAAATGAATGTCTGTCTGTCTGTGTGTGACAAAATTTCGTGGCGACTGTATCTCAGGTACTACTGCACAGAATTTCAAACAAATTGGTATGTAGTTACACATTGACATAGATTAGTGCCTATCAACTTTTGGTAAAAATTGTCCAACAGCCTGCTTTGCCATCCCGCTTTTTCTAAATTTCTAACATGGTGGTAGAGGACAAAATTTGTATAAATGTGCATAAAGAGAATTATTTTTTAATAATCATTATGAAATTTAAAAAGAATTATTTGTAATAGAGATAGTCAACTGGGAAAAAAAAATGTGTGTGTAGGAACCTCGCCTCCCCCCCCTGGGGGAAATCCCCCTCGAGGGGAGTAAATTTTCATGATGGGTATCTTTCAAAAGAGCTCACCAATACCTTTAAAACGAATGGTTGTGCCATCGATCTGCAATAATTTAAAATAAAGTTATTGATTTTTTTCATTTTTAACAAAAAAAAAAAAAAAAAAAAAAAAATTTTTTTTTTTTTTTTTTTTTTAATTTAATATTGAGAATAAAATTGACTCTTTTTGTATATTAAGTGTTATACTACTTCTCTAATATGGAAATCGTCTGCTTTATCATGGAAGGTAATTTTTTAAAATAGTTTAATAAATTATTTTTACTGAGTGAATTTGTATTGGAAAATATAGAAGAAAGTCATGTGGTAGCCACAGCATACTAATTTTTAATTAAGTAATAACTTTAATGTAGATCGATAGGAATAAAACTGATCATTAACAAATTTAGTTTTATAGGCAGGGTATATTTTTTCATGAGAAAATAATTTTGGAGAACAAATTCTTTGCTATTATCAGAGTACATTTATTATTTTAATTGAAAAATATTTACAGTGAAAAAAGAAAGAGCGTCGATAATGAATATAAGTGAATAGGATAATGAAGTGACACTTTGTGTTATCCTCATCACTTAACTATATCTCAATTTCGAGGACTTGAAAGAATTGCATTTAAAAGTTTGTTATGTTCATTTTATGGAAGACTTATTCGTTGTTCACTGAAATTTTAACGAAAATTTTACTTGATTGAAGAAATGCCAATGTCTAAATGTGTCGTTTTAATGCTCTAATGACAAAACCCACAAAACCAAACATAATTTGTCTCCATCTATTATTGCCTGCACAGATGGTATTTCCGACTGTACAATTCGTGTCCTTCACCTAGAAAATTATAGCACCATTAATCATCTTCATATTTTGGCGCCAGTCTGACCTGCTTACAACACAATGTCGCACCAATTTTGATGATAACGAGCTAACATTCTTTTACACCACACCATTAATACTAAAACAAAAAGTATCTAACACCTTGATGTTCCATCCTGTTTCACGCTGGAAGATTAATTTTCTTTTACACCCTCCCTCTCTCTTAATACATACTTTTGAGCCCATCCCTGTAAGTTAATCCCCCTTATCATAAAATTCATTGCAGCAATTACTCCTATCCTGCAATAATGCGGTTCCTGATAGAATATACCCTTTACTTACCCTTTAAGTACAATCAAATTGAAAACATTTGGCAATAAAAAAATTTAACCTCTAACAGCACCTTTCATTTATTTATTTATTTATTTATTTTTTAAGTAATAGTTGTTTGTTCATTTATCTAACTGTTGTAATCCAACAAACACAGTTTTTTGATATGTTAAAAGGATATACATTTTAACAGACCTAAATAATTATGGTTGTTAATTTACATGGTCTCAATCGAAAACTGACCCTGCTTTTCTGTTCAGATATATTTGACACGGAACGTATTTTAGTTTCCTACAAAAACGACAAAATAGAGAAACTTTCTTGACATTTTCCCCACTTTATTAGTTCGTAATATGTGTTATTTTCTTGAAAAGGCTTTAATTTTATTTAAATAACTTCTGCATAGAATTTAAAATAATACAAATGTAGTCTACAGAAACTGGAATAAAGCAGAAGGATATAAATGCATTTAGATCTCAAGGCAATACTTTTTCAAATATTTATAATAGCATTTCTATACCTTAAAGCTTTTGTGGAATTCCTGAAGGGATTTCTCTTTTCAAAAGAAAATTAAGGTAATAATAATGCTCTAATTTTTCTTTTGTGTGTGTGGGGTTATGGATGTGTCAGCGACAGCATTTGAAGACGAGAGAGAGTGTTTATGTCAGAGAAAGTGTTTAAATAAATTGACTTAATAAATCTACATGGCATGATTTCTGTCTACAAAGTTTGGGCACACAGATTCAAAGATCATTTTAAACTGGGATTTGTAACCTCATTGTTTGAGTGGGTTGGAAAACCTGAAAACATAATTGAATAAAATGTTGATATTAAAAGTTCTTAGAAGCTAAAATACTTGAATTGGATCTTAAAAAAATTTAGTCTTGTAATTATATCAGAAAGAGAAAACGCTTTTCAGGGGTTGCTTACATAACTCGATTAAAAAAAAAAAAGTAAAATATATTTTTTATAGGAAATACTATGTACATTAATTTATTTCACACTTCAAATTTATTAATTTTTAATTTTTTATAGTTTTCTTTTCTTTTCTTCTTCTTCTTCTTCTTTTTTTTTTTTTTTTTTTTTTTTTTTTTCTGATATTTCTAAACATTTTTCTGAAACATTAAATTGATTTTAAACATATCACACTTAAGAAAATAAATAAATAAATAAATAAATTTTATCATTTACAATTGTTTTTGTGAAGTAAAATAACATTGTATACTTCAGAAGCATATTAAAAGTTTTTGACTTGGTCTGTTTCTACCAATTTTAGGGACTAGAGATGCTGGAAAAAAGTTTTGCATAGAGATACTTATACAAATAAAATTTATACGTGTATTTCATAACAAATTCATAATATTTGTACGGTTAATGATACGTTTCTTCATTTCATTCAGTTATAGTGTTTATATAAAGATGTATCACTTTAAAATTTTACTTGCTTTTTTTTTTCTAATTTGCATTCAAAACAAAAATAAAAGTCAGTAAAACCTTTACTTCGAATCCATTACGTAATTAATTAATATATATTTTTAATTATTATTATTAATTGCTTTCATTTTTTTACAGTGATTGACGTGTGAAGTGATTGGAGCTTAATTTGATTTATAAGTTTGAGATTTTTCTTTCTTTCTTTCTTTTTCTTCTTCTTCTTTTTTTTTTTTTTTTTCCTCTCTGATATTTCTAAAGATTTTTCTGAAACATTAAAATTCTCTGTAACATTGATTTTAAACAAATCACACTTAAGAAAATAAATAAATAAATAAATGTTATCATTTACAGTTGTTTTTGCGAAGTAAAATAACATTGCATACTTCAGAAGGATATTAAACGTTTCTGACTTGGTCTGTTTCTACCAATTTTAGGAACTAGAGATGCTGGCAAAAAGTTTTGCATAGAGATACCTATACAAATAAAATTTATACGTGAATTTCATAGCAAATTCATAATATTTGTACATTTAATGATACGTTTTTTCATTTCATTCAGTTATAGTATTTATATAAAGATGCATCACTTTAAAATTTCACTTGTTTTTTTTTTCTAATTTACATTCAAAACAAAAATAAAAGTCATTAAAACCTTTACTTTGAATCCATTACGTAATTAATTAATACTTTTTTTTATTATTATTTATTGCTTTCGTTTTTTTACAGTGATTGACGTGTGAAGTGATTGGAGCTTAATTTGATTTATAAGTTTGAGATTTTTCTTACTTTTTTTTTTCAGATCGAATCTGATTAGACGTGCTCTTTCTAAATTGGATTGGATATGAATAATCACTTGAAATGTGCCTTCCAGTCCAGTTAGGGTGCTAACGACCAAACTAATCGAAAGGAGTTATCTGGCGAGCTGAAACTGAACCCATTTATCAAGTAAGAAGAGACTAACAGTTTATTATTCGTGTACGGCATTAAACATATTTTATTTTTATACTAATTAATATTTTACGCAATGAATATCTTTAACTAGCTCTAATTATCTGTATAATGAAATAACGACGTATGCCTTCAGAAATTTATTCATCTTTTTACGCATATTTTCTGTCTATAAAAGTAACGCATATTAATTCAATGGGCTCTTCCCACCTGACGTCAGAGGTCACATGATAGAGGAAAAACAAATAGCAGACAAAGTCTTGTTTATCTAGAGCGATTGCTGAAATAACATATTTTCTATTCTTATTTTTGATCAATCGTATTTAATCTGTGTTATTTTTTTTTTATACATCATCATTTTTAATCCATTTTATATCATTATTCATCACCTTTTGTTTGCTGTATACATTTGCAATCATCATTTAGTTTATATTTGTTATTGATGTTTATGAAGAACATGTTTAATACTCTGATTTTTGGTACTTAAATCAGTGACAGTGCAATATCGTACTGCGTAAATCCATTTAGACCAGTAACTACGTTAATTAACTTGTTGTAACACCTTTATGCAATTAAATTAAATGAAAACATTTTAAAATTTCAAATTACAATCCATAAACATTCCACAAGAACAAGCTATTATTTATTGCTAGATCAGTTAATGTTACAGTTACACTAGAAAATACAAAAATCGATTCTTACAGTTAAAAATAAATAAACACATAAAGGGTTTTTAAAAAATTATTAAATTTACAAATACAACTATTCTACTGTTTACAAATACACAATATTACTTTTATTTTATTTTATATTAAATATTAATTTTTTTTCTTAAGAACAATATTTAATTGAATTCGATTCTCAGAATTCGATTATTCGTTTTCCTCTATCACGTGATTGAGCAGACGACGGTGGGAAGAGCCCATTGCAATCGATTTTAGACAGATTTCATACCATTATTAAATTTCTCCTAACACACAAACACAAAATTATTTTATATGAATTAAAAACAGTGTTTAGTACATGACATAAGATAACGTATACACAACATATAAAAAACACAAACAATTAGAATAGATTTAGCATACAACTATATCAAAGCCTAGTGTCATAACGAAAGTCCTTTCTTTCTTTCTTTTAAGCACTTATAATGCTATTTAAATTTTCGTTTCTTTATAGTTTTACAATGAAAGAGGGAGATACTTTTATAAATATTTAAAATACAAACAGTCTAAATTCATTCTACTTGTTTGGTCCATCTAGCCGAAATTTCAGAGAACTCGGATTTTGGATGACACGTTCGAATCCTGGTCGAATGCCCAGGTTCGAATTTGATATAGAAGGCCATGCTCCTGGAAATCTTTCAATTCAGACCCAAACTCTACTTGTTTGGGATTTTCCTTTTTTCTTTTTCTTTGTTATGTATATAATATATATATTGGTTGTAGTTGTAGCACTTAATGAATTTATTGCGACACACTTTATGTACTAATTATGTATTATTATTATTATGCATATAGTTATGATTTTTCAGAGCTCTGATTGCATTCAGTGCCGCCATATAACGTATTTGTTGCGTTAAATGTAATAATGATACAATATTTTTGTTAATATATTGCTATAATTTTTATAGCGCTACATGAAAAGGTGAGTAACTTCAGAAACAGATTTATAAAAATTAAATAAAACAAAATAAACCTTTTCTATATCCTTTTTTTAATTGCTACTTCTGCAAAAATGAAATTTGAAGAAACAGATTTATTAAAGTTAGACAAAAAAAAAAACCTTTTTCTATTTTTTGTTTGTTGTTTCTTCAGGGGGAAAAAAGCGCAATTTGAAGAAAGAAATTTATTAAAATTACACCAATGAAAATAAAATCTTTCTCCATCTTTTAGTTGTTATATTTGCAAAACGAAATTTGGTTTAAACAACTTGTTTCATATCTTAAACAGTGCCTTCTGTACTGATTGTACACGTCAATTAATGCTTTTAAATTTTTCCGACTTCTAAACATTTGAGTAAATTACAAGCAGTATTACCAACTTGTAGGCAATATTATAAAACAGCAGATATATTCAATAACAATGTTCATTATCCATCACTAATTCATAATTGTAACGTTTGTCTAATCCATTATCATATACATCAAATGTCATTTTTCAAAATTAGTAATAATTACACCCGTTTTCTCGGGTCGCTATCCCCTCCCCAATTTTTTTCACTGTTCGGTAATTTTATGGCCATGAATTTGATAATTATATGAACACTTAAAACAAAAAAATATAATGTATAATAAATATTAATAATAATAACTAGATGAATTAAATAGAATAAATGTAATTTATAATTTCAGCTGCACCTCCCCCCCCTCTCCTCTAAATTTAGCCCTTGGTACAAATGTTCATGTTTTATAATTTTTCACCTCTGTAGCCCCCAGAATAAATTTAACAGCTAAAATAATCTTTTATTCCCCTCCAAATCAAATTAATAGTCATGAAATTACCGAAAAGTGATAAAAAAAATAGGTGGACGCCCCTAAAAAACGGTATAGGTGATGGGGAAAAATGGGCGTCATATTTGGATTCAGGAGGTTATTTTACATAAAAATTTGCAGGAATGGTGTTGAGACCGATATTCGTGCAGGGCAGCGTTATTCAGTAGCAACTCTGATTACATGTTAATATTTAAATCGGATGAATTTTATAATGATAATAATAATAAAAGGTAAAAGTATTTTACAATTAGGTTGTCATATGGTTGAATAAACTACATAACACCAAGGAAATTTTTCTCTAAAAAACTGAATTTAAAACAGAACGAAATATTTATACGTACTTTGAAAAGTTTGCATAAATAAATCTGGTTCCAAATGTTTACATTTTTATTGCAGTAACAGATTTGAACTGAATAATGAAAAGAATGTTTATATTCAACGTAACTTCATTTTTGTTTCATGACAATTCGTCAAAAAATTTATTCTGAGAAAACAAAAACACTTGCATCTTTCAGCATAATTTAAGTAGCATGTAGAATGTTCTTTTATAAGCGAATGTTTGAATTTTATTTTTTAAAGAAAAAGCGTTCTTTTGTGTCCTTATTTTAGATGTCATTCACACAATGGGTGACATGAACTTACAACAAACACGTTTAAATTTGCAATTGTGTAGCTATAATAGTAAAAGTAAGTAAAAGAGAAGAAATATTTTCAGCATTTCATAAAAATAGCTTTTACAAAATACATGAACTTTACCGTATTCATTATAATAAAGTTCTTTAATTTGACATTTTCTTGCTATTCAAACGGTCCCGTGAACTTATGCAATTTTTTTTTTATTTAATCTTGTTTACCAAATCGTTTTCCCAAAACAAGAGAAAAATAAAATTAAAGTTTTTTATTTCTTCTTTTCAGAGCTTGTTTTTTGTGGTAAACAAAAGAGTTTAATAAGAGTAAAGTTTTTCACGAAATTGTCAACGAAGAAAGATCTATTCTGTCTGTCTTTAAGAAATTTCGTTATTCGGATCACGAAACGTCTGTTTTAGTAATATTACTGTGTTTTAGTATCATTATTTACTTTTTTCTCTGTAATTCGTTTTCTCTTATTTTTCTTTTACGTGGTCTGTCTGTGGTTTACCTTTAGGGTTACTCGAGTATGGTTTGACCTGAGATTTCAGACATGTGTTTCAGAAAGATTTTATCATTAAAAAAGAAAAAAAGAAAAAAAGATACAGAAATACATGTTCTTATGTTTATGCCGGAAGAAAAATAGTTACGCTTACATGCTATTTTCATTTGTAGGAAAGTAAAAACAAACAACACTTTTTTTATATTATTGAATTATTAAAAATATTTTTCTAAAAAAAACAATTCAATAAATAAATTAGTCCAAAGCAATCGCAGTTATGTATATACGTATTTTTTTTTTTTTACTAGAAAAATATCCTGTTATATTACAGTAAATTTCTGGCAGCGACATTACCAGTTAATATTCGTATGCCATGGAAAAAATAGATTGATAAAAAATTTTCCGTTGCAGAGCAGTACAAAAAACATTAGTATGCAGCAGATTTTTTCCGTAAGGCAGACTAAAAAAAAAAAAAAAAAGGAAAGAAAGAAAAACTCACATTAATTAGAGCTTATCATTTCGACTAGCCAGGATCGAACCGGAGTCGAACATACTACATAGATGCCAACATTTTAATTTATTCCTGAGTATTTTTAGCCCCGCCTTTATTCCATACCACTTATTTTTTTAAAGTAAATGTTCCTTATTTTATCGAAATTATACATTGTAGAAAAAATTTCTATAAATAAAGTGGTGCGAAATAGAGGCGGGGTTAAAAATGCTCCGGAATAAATTTAAATGTTGGCATCTAGCATACAGCAGGCAACGACGTTATTTCTGAGCCACGGCGACACGCCTTACGTTGTCACTTAACATTTCACAATCTTTTGATACCAAGTTTTCAATATGCACCACAGAAAAAAAAAAAAAAAAAACATGGATTAAATGGATTAACCACATGGATTAATCGCACAATGGAAAAAAACTTGGTTTAACCCCAAGATAAAATTTGTATTAGTGGCAACAAATTTTAACTGGATTTTCGTTAAATTGATATGTAGTTTTAGAATGAATTTCTGTAGCTTTAGGAAAGTGAAATTTTCAGTAGGAGAGTTACAGAAATTTTCCGTTTTTATAACAGAACCTTTTGACAGCGTAAATGCAGTCTTTTTCATTCGCATTCTGTTTTATCAAGAAATTTATTAAATTTATTATAATTTTGAATTAAACTCTTTTCTTCAAGAAGAAAATAAAAAGATTTAATAGAAAACCTTGCAGTCAAAAACAGTTTCAGGAAATTTTTTCACGATATTATTAAAATAGTTTTTTTTTTTTTAGTAAAAGCCTTAAAAAATTATAAATGTTGAAAAGAATTAGTGAAAAGCTAACATTTTTAAATGATAATAGTTCTCACCACTTGAAACAAATTTAATTTATAATACAATATCATAACTTTTTACTTTCTTCTATATGCACGAGAAGAAAATATTGGATTCATAAACATTTTTTATCTCTGGTTTCCAATGGATTTACACGTTTTAAGGCTACTTGAACACGACTGACTTTTTTTTAGAAAATGTCTGCCTGTGTCTGTTTGTATATGTATAAAAAATGTTGTGGCAGGATATCTCCTGAACCAATGAACAAAATTTAACCAAACTTGGTATTTAGTTGTGCTTTGACCTAAACTAGTGCTACTTACATTTTGGAATCAATCGTAAAACAGGTGGCGCTGTCATCCTACTTTTTCAAAATTTAAAATACAAAAGTATAAGACAAATTTTTGAATAAATGTACACAAAGCTAATTATCTTTACTTTTAATGTAAAATTAACAAAAATATAGCTATGATAGCAATAGTTAACCATAAAAATTTATACGTAGAATTATCACTTCTTCCCCTGTGCCTTGGGGAAAGTACTCCCCAAAATTTTCAATATAGGTATAAATCAAAAGAACTGGTCAATACTTTTAAAGCGAATGATTATAGCATACATTTGTGATAATTTAAAACAAAGTTATCGATTTCTTTTTTCATTTTTTATTTAAAAATAATTACCTAAGTTTCGGCACAAAATTGATTTTATTTGATTGAGTGTTATATTTGATGCAAACCGTCTGCTTTCATCACGGAAGACAGTTTTAATAAATAATAATTTTAAGAAGTAATTTGCCCTGTGTAAATTTGTATGGATAATATAGAAGAAAGTTTCATAGTAGCTTACACATACTAGTTAAGCGAGTCTTACAGTTTTTGACATGTTAGTAGAAATGAAAAATGATGAACTTGCTTGAATTTATGAAATTTTTAATTAATTAATCCTAAAAACAGTGAAAATATATATTTATTCTAAAGATATTAATTCATTATGTTATAGGATATATTTTTTTTAACACTTTAGTGTAAGAAAAATATGTTATTATATAACTTTTAAATGCTCTTATGGGTCGAGAAATAACATTAAAAATATTTTCTACATTAATAAATTGTTAAAGGTTTTTTTTTTTTTTTTTTTTTTTTTTTTGCAAATCATCAAGAGTATTAATTTTATGATTTTCTAAAATTCGAAACAAGTTTTAAGCATAAAAGAAATTTTGATGTAATTTTAATAATTTTGTATTAAAAACCTTGTAATCAATCGAAATTATTTCGTGCACTTGTACTAAAACATTTTGAAAAGTATAAGACCTCGTTAATATTATTACTAAAATTGTGCTTTCATATTTCGTATTGAATTGGCAAACGTAGTTTCTTTTAACAATAAATTCTATAAGTAATCCTATTATCCTAAATTTAATCTTCTTTATTTCATTTTATATTTTTATGCAAACGTTAATTTCTGTATATATCTGTTTATATCAGCCTAAAGCCGAAAAATCTTGCGGATATCATTGCCCAATTCCCCCATATCTAAGATAAAATTTTGTACAGAAATTGAATGGAAGGTAAAATAAAGCTAGACAATTACTTACTAACTTAGATAAAGTAAAATAAATTCACAAACAAGCAAAGAAAAAAGAAATGCTCTTGAGGATCGTTACCGTAATAAGTTTAAAATGCTTAATAATTGAAAGTAGAAGATGAATTAGGTATTGTGCAATTCGTAGAAAAACTATTTAATTAATATAAATTTAAAAATAACAATTAACGAAAAATAAATAAATGATTAATTTGCCATAAGAACCCATAAAAGTCTATTCGGTTACTATATGTATATATAAAACACCTTTTCTTTCAGCATTGCTAATAATGAAAGATTAAAAACCATAATAAAGGTTCTAGGTATTTCAAGCAAGGAATGCTTAGACCTGGATTTCATGATGACCAAAATATATTTTCATTTCACAGTCCAACATTGTGTAAAAAGCTTTGTGTGCAATTTGTATTGACTAACTATTTAAATAACAGATTTTTTTTTTTTTCTTTTAAGTGTAAACAATCTTGCTTTCTTCAATAATTTAATTGTTACTACCAATAAGTCCAACTTATTGGCTCATTTTAATTTTAATTATTATACTGAAAAATATATATGAAAGACATGAATTTCCTAATAATCTTTAATTATATAAATTCTAAACATCAGATAGATAAGACATAAAACATTTTTTACAAATAAAGATCAGGGGGAGAGAGAGAGAGAGAAAAGCATATCATTTATTTTTGAGTTGCAAATTTACCATTTTTCAAATTATTCATGCATTTTTGAGATTTTCAATGGCGATTTTTCTTTGAATATGTCACCGATTTCAAAGCACATATAAATCAGTATCAATCATCGGCGTAAGTAGCGTTTAATAACACGTATTATGGACGCAACAAACACCGAAAAGCGATGATCTTTCATGAACGGGTTCTAGATTCACCAGCGGCCGTTCTTTTTAGCCAGATGAAAAAAGAAAGAATAGAAGGGGGGAAGAAATGTAACTCAAGGGGGTGAGAATTCGAAAACGGGTCTCGCAGCGGGCTCACCTGTTGCATGCGAAGTTTCACCGACCGACGAACAGAACGAGCAAAGATGACGAACCTGAACGGCTCTCGACTTAGAGTGCTCATCCTGGGATCTCGAGGTGTGGGCAAGTCAGGTAGGAAAAGATTTTATTCTCTCTTTTACATCATTCATGCCGGTTTCGGTTTGCTTTGTTTACATCTTGTCACCGGTCGTTTGAAAAACGGTTACTGGATGTTTTTACAAAACTGGTCAATACATGAATATTTTCTGTCGTAGCGATTTTTGAAGACAATTCACAGTATCTTGCCAATTAGTTAGACCCACTAATGGATATTCAGAAGATTTCTGTGAAACGTAATACTTTTTATTGCAAATAATAACAAAAATGTAGTATAAACAATCGACGATCGTTTATTAAACTGGATTTTTATTACTGAACGACTGCTGTCGCTAAAACGAGAAAAGCAATCATTTCCGCAAGAAATGAACGTATAAAAATTTAATATATGAAAGGGATGTTAATTATTCTCATGTTAAAGCAAATTTTTAGTTATATATTAAAGGCTTTGTTGCTTTAAAGTCACTTTTGGCGATGACTGCACAAAATATTAAGTATTTCATTTGATTTTACTGTTTTTTTTTTTTTTTTTTTTTTTTACTGTTTAAATTTAATAGAGAAAAGAATTTGATGAAAAAATAATACGTTCTTTTTAATACGAGATTGCACACGGTAAAAGATAACGGCGAAATTCATAGCAAAACCTATTATTCATTTTACAGACCGCAATTTATTTATTTATTTTTTTTTTTTTTCTTTTAATGCGAATAAGAAAAGAAAAATAAATTAAAATGTTAATGTGCCGCTATAAATGCTAATATTCAAATAGTCAGCCTATTTTACTCTACATTTTTCTGCCATTTCTTCGTATAGTAATTGATTACAAAATTGGAAACTTTTAATCGATGAAATATTTAAAATCGATTAATATTTTATTTCTAGTAGCTAATAACTTTGCATAGTGTTGTAGAGGGGAAACTAAATCTATGAGCTATCGTTTTTGATGAAAAGTTTTAACATTTAAATAAATATTCCAAATTATCTGCAACCATTTTTGATAAAATGCGTATGATAAATGTTTTTAATCAATGATGATGTATCATTGATTAAAAAATAGTGTTAAATTTTTAAAAACACATAGAAAGTAGATAACGAAATCTAAGAATAAACATAAATATGAATATAAAAAAAATAATAATATATGTATATATATATATATATATATATATATATATATATATATATATATATATATATATATATGCGATCTGACTTTGGGAGAAAGGACTTCTAAGTCAAAGAAATACATGCTTATAAACTTACGCAGTTATTAGAGGAAAATCAAAATTATTTGAATTTATCCACTCTAAATGTATCTAATTTATTTATTATGTTATTTTCAGATTTGCTTTTCGAAACAAATAATTAAATACTGGGAAAAAAAAAAAAAAAAAAAAAAAAAACCTTAAGACCATTCTTAAGGATTAAACTCCCACTCTAAAGTCCATTTAAGGTCTGGTCCCTTAAAGTTTATGAATAAATAATCCCTACGAAATCAAAAATTGCTACATTATAAATTATGGGAATTAAAATTTCATACTGATGTTTTGATCCACACTTTTTTACATTTTATGCACAATCCAAAATAATTTCTAAATTTAGAAACTGTTTTACTATTTCTCTTAGAAAGTACAAATTTATTTAATAATTCCGTCTCTAAGAGAAATTAAAAGTAGATTATTGCTTCATGGTCTGCATTCAACATCATATTTATTTCATCTTAACAGTTATGTGCATAATAATTATGCATTATTAGCCAAAATGTGTTAAATTACAGGAAAAGGTTTAAAAACGCTGGAATTAAACTTAATTAATTTAAAAATAACTCTGAAAATATTAATGTGGATGTGTAAAAAGACTTATTACAAAATAAGTTTCTCTAAATGGAAACGAACTTTTTTTTTTTTTTTTCAAATAAATAAAACGTAAAAAGCACTTGTACATAATGAAATGTTTTCTCGCGTCATTACGACGCGGTTTTAATTTATATTTATATTTTATCGCCAGTCGTTTAACAAGAGAATATTTTATGCGCTCTCTGCTTACTTTTATCTTATGGCGATAATTTATTTCGTTTAAGAATAACATTTGCATGCATAATAGCTTTATAAAATAAAATTAAGATTGTTCAGAAGAAACATTTCTCTAGTAAATAACTAGAAATTACACAGATTAAAAGTTTATTTATTTATTCATTTATTTATTTTGCAAGATATTTTTTTATTTAAATTCAAGAAGTTGGTAAGTATGAAACAGTGAAGTAGGAATTGCTTGTCAAAATTTATAATAGCATTATTTCTGATTTCTATAAATATGTCTTTGATAACCCTATGTTTTATATAATGGAAGTTACAATACACGTAAGATATTAAGTAACGTTTTTATAAACATCGTTACTTACTGTATCTGTATCTATGTATATATATTAGGTTACCGGAAAGTTATGTCGTTTTGAATTAATAAAATGAAACCGGAAATTTTTGTTTAACAGTGTTTACATGGTACTTTACAAGTAACCATCTTATAAGTTACCTAAGAATATCTTAAATTTTATCCAGGATAAGTTTCCGATGTCAGTATTTTAATTCAAAACGACAGAACTTTCCGGTACACCTAATATATAGTATAAATAAAACATATATTGTACAGTTTACATACAAACACAACAGTATTTGACTGTCTTTGATTATTAATTTACATAACATAGAGTTGTTTCCGACTTTTTTTTTTTTTTTTTTAACGTAATTTTAAGTAAGTAATTTTAGAAAATGGTTCATCGTTATTCGTTTTACAAAATAATTATATTATATTGTTTTATTTATTTTTAGTTTTGTCAGTATAATAAATGACAGAAATAGTAAACTGGAAGACGAGAAAAAAAAAAAAAGATTCGAGAAACTAATAGACAGCGGTTAAATTTCAGCTGACTTTTTTGTAAAATTCTTAAGTGAAGGGATAAAATATCTGAGATTTTTTTTTTTTTTTTTGTGCTGATGTTTTTCCTTAGAAAGTTAGAGTTAACAGGTGTATTTATACTTATTTTTGCAGAAGGATTTTGCTTTCTAAAATTATTTAATTGATTGAAAAGTGATTTTTTAGATGAATATTTAAGGGTGATATTTAATTTTTTAGAATGATTTACTTCAAGAAATGTAAATTATTAATCGCGTAGCTAAGAACATGATAAATATGTAATTATCACAAATTGCAACTTTCTAATTTCAAATCCACTAATATACATTATTTTAATGTATTATATCTTAAAGTATCATACAATGTATGATAAATTTTCATTAAATTTATGAAAAACATGAAATAAATTTATGAATTAAATTTATGAAAACCTTCATGAAACACATAAAGGGGAAATTAAAGTAAAATTTTAACTATATTTATTTAGTGTAATACCAGTGTGAAATGATTGTAATTCGTCTTTTTTAAAATCATTAATATTTTTAAACAATGCAGGTATGTGAAAATTTTCAGTGAATGATTTAATGATGATATATTTTAACTGATGAATTTTAAGTTAAATGTATTCTTTTTCACAATATTCAAAATGGTTCGTATATTAATATATATACATATATTTGATATTTTGAAACAAACATTTATAATTTTTGTGGAAGCAAGCATAATATAAGAACCAAAATATTTATAAATACGTAACCAAAATATTCATGAATACGTTATACATATATGTTTATTATTTAAATTAAACAAATTTCACTTTCAAAACAAAATACATCGTTCAAACCTGTAAGTTCAAAATATAGAAGGGTAAATGTTTAGGTGATATGCTTTTAGTGGTATGTTTCACGGTCGGTCTTAATGTGATAAGATAAAAATTGTTACTCTTGCAAAGCTACTTATGTTGTAGGGAAACTTGTTTTACAGGTAAAAATGACTAGCGGTATGTGACAGCAAACTTGGTGCCTTTTTTTAGAAACTACAAAATTTAGACGGTTAAAACTGAACAAATTTGAAAATAGAATATATTTAATTGATAAATAAATTAAAACAGCAATGCATAGAATGCTTGATGGAACTTCGTTGGAAGGAATTAATGATGAAACTTTAGGTGACATTATATTAAGCATTTGACACTCAGATTTTACCAAGGAAAAAAAAAGGGGAAGAAGAAGAAATAAATAAATAAATAAAAATAAAATAAAATAAATATGAACTTGTAATTATTCTATAATTTTTTATAAATTGATTTAATTTTCAAGCTGTTACATTTAACCTCTAGGTCACTTTATTTTTTCGACATATTTTATTTTTATCTCATGAAATTTCTACAAAACATGATCAAAATAAACTGTTTTTCATGTTAAGAGTTTTTTTTTTTTTTTACATTACACGATTTTGCGTCATTCAAATTATATTTGTTCTATTTAAGTTAAGATAAGAATTAATAATCGAATTCAATGAAAAATAGTCTTATACAATGTGCTATATATTTGTTATTTTAATAGTGCATAGTTAATTATTGGTACAATTAATTTTATTTATTGATTACTGAAACAATTAATTTTACCCATTGGTTTAACTTCAAACTTGCCTTAATCTTATTCCAAGATTAGATGCAATTTAAATAACGTTCCCTTTACGATATAAAAGAGTACGGTAGAAGGAAAACATACTTAATATTGACACAATCATAGAGAAATTTAACCATTTGATTAATACCTATTGATGAATACTTGTGAAAAATACCAAACCCAATGAAATAAACTAGAAGTCCACAACTATGAGTTTTTCAGTTTTTTTTTTTTTTTTTTTTTTGCTAGGATTTTGAAAAACATAGTATATATATTATATAAGCACTTGGCACCAATTCAAAATTTATTTTAAATACATTTTTTTTTTTTTTTTAATTTTTTAACATGTCTTTTATAATTGTAATTTTTAAAAAATTTCGAAATCGAAGAATCAGAATTTATTTGGATATTAACATTTAAAATTTATATAGCTATATGCAAATAATTTCTGTAATTTATCGTTAAAAGTAGTTAAAAAAGCAGTTTATTGTATGTTGTAAGAAATTTACTCCGAAAAGTTGATAATCGGAAATGTTTTTCAATGAAATGACTGTAAAATATCGCTGATTTTATATTCTTTATTTTTAAGTTGCCCCATATTTTTTTTCTATTCCTCTTCCCGGTGACTCATTTTTATTACGAGCGAACTCGAGCCCTGTACACTGATATGCGATCTATTGCAATGTTTTATTTTTCACGGAAAATTTGAGCTAAAAATGACTCATCGCTACTGTCGTGCCACATCTGTATATTTCCGATAGTGTTAATAGATTTTTATTAAAACTGATTGAGACATCGTTTCGGAATCATAAAGTAAATTATTCGATTAGATTTCGAAAAATGTCAGTTAAAGTGTTTCATAAAGTATCGATTAAACTGTGAGTTAACGTATTTAATGACAAATTTAATCTGTTGTTACCGTATTTCGTAAGATTGCTGCACATTAAGAGGCTACATGGGTTTCAAATGCTAAAAAAAGCATATTTCATCCATGTTATTTATTTATTTATTGTTTAATATAATATAATATATATGTATATATATATATATATATATATTATTTAAACTTTTGAACATATAAAAGAGAAACATTTAAACAATATTTTATAAAATTTTCTTTTTATTATTATTATTATTATTCAGCTAGTTTCCGTATTTTCTTCAGGAAAGTGGTTAACATGATTTCTCAAAAACTATACACCGATCTTATAGAAATTTTGCACACCCTAACAACACATCTCATCCACAAGACATCCTCAGGATATCCTATAGGTGAAGGTACATGCAAGGGACATCCTCCGGATGTACTATGGATAAGTGTGCTGTTAGGGCACTTATTTAACATGGAATTGACTAGCGCTTGAACGAAGGATTTTTTTTTTTTTTTTTTAAAGAAAGAAAATAGAAATTTGAATTTTTGGTAGAGTGTTATGCAAAAATACAGTAATATTGGATACATTTTATACCACGTATAGCCTTGTAAATTTAATTGTAATCGAAAAAAAAAAAAAAAAAAAAAGAAAAAAGAAAAATTCTTCATTCAAACACCTTCTTAATTCTATTTTGAAGAAGTGGGCAAAAT
The DNA here is from genome assembly GCA_963930645.1 of Salticus scenicus. Classification (NCBI taxonomy): domain Eukaryota; kingdom Metazoa; phylum Arthropoda; class Arachnida; order Araneae; family Salticidae; genus Salticus; species Salticus scenicus. The sequence goes on from OZ005654.1 coordinate 207,172,930, forward strand.
TGAAATAAGATCGGTATTGAAAAATCGTGTTTATTGGTTTTCTGAAGAGTCTCGGAAAACCAAAACCCACTGACTGAATTTTTTGAATTTTTTAACAATTTTTTTATAAAATATTGTTTTAATGTTGCTTTTTTATATGCTCAAAAATTTGAACAAAATGTTTTATTTAGTATATTAAAAAAAAAGAGAGAGAGAGAATTTTTTTTTTTTTTTTTTTTTTGAAACCACATTATTAAAAATTTCAGAAAACTACTGGTAACCATTTACCTTAAGTTTTGATTACAGATAAAACAAACGGAGAAAATTGTAGAGAGAAATAAACGGAGATGTTAAAAAATCTATTTTATATATGAATTCTAATGACTAATATTAATTTAATTAATTATTGGTGAGAATATACACTATCGACCAATAAGTATTTGGCCGCTTTCGAATTTAGGCATGTTGTCAAATAACTAGAAAAACTCTATAGCAATCATCTTGAAACTTTGGTAGTGTAAAAAACATGCTATACCTCATGTATTTCAGCAAAAGTTGTATCCTAAAGAGGAAAAGGGGACCAGTAAAAAATTAAACAAAAGTCAAAATGTTTTGGACCACCCTGTAAAATGTAATGCTTGAATAAAAATGTGAATAAAACCCCTTATAGTTTAGTTTAGTCTCTATTACGTCTTAGTCCTTTAACATTCATCAGTTTCGCACTGAAACCAAACATTTAACATTTTATTATGCAACAACTTTTCAATACTTTTTCTTATTTAATTTGATTTTTAAACTATTATTCTTTTTTGTACTGTAGATGGCAGCAGTACTCCAAAATTTAACAAATGAACTTTCAGTGGAAACCATATGCAGAAGTCACTTATATTTCTTAGCAGGTGCGAGTGCACCTTACTGCTTTGGCGATGCTCTCGTGTCTATTTTCTACCCCGATGAAATTTTGTTGACCTGAAACAATTGTTGCGAACGTTTGCCATTTATGTAACTTTGAGTGTTTCTTAACAAAGTTTTCTAACAATGAAATTTATTAATATTTGAATTTATTCAGATTAGCTTATAGATCAGGAACGGCCAATCCGCGTCCCGCAAACCAAATGTGGCCCGCTTAGTAAGGTTAAGCGGCCGGTGGCAGAATTCAGAAAATTTATATAATTGTATCTTCTGTTAACAGTGTAAAAAAGTAAAAACATCCATTCTGGCCCTTCTGAGAGAAAGCAATATTATATAATACTGTAGTATATTCATGTATACATTGTTATTCCAACGAACGCATCTTTTTTTCAAGAAACCTCCCATTGCTTTCTTTAAAAGTATATATGGAAGTATGGTCGTTAAATGGTGAGCGTATATATACATACAGTGTGGTCCGCTCGAATGAAATGTATTTGCATTGCGGCCTTCGAGGTCTTTTGGGTTGGCTTGATACAGATGTTCCAACGCAAAAATTTTTGGAAACTAAAAATTCTATTTGTTTTTTATTTTTATATATTTATTTTTAACGTATTTATGATCAGCTCTATATCTAATAGCCATTTTTGAAATTAGTTTAGCAATTTCCAAAAGAAGATATGTATTGAAAATTAAAGGGTTAAAAGAACACATCCTTAACTTTATACTGCATTAAATATACAAAATCAACCAACATTGAACTTGAAAATATTTGCTTTTATGAAGCACTTCTAAATACTTATCGGTTAATCAGTATATTAACTCGTTTCCTGTTCTAAGGAGATGAAATCGTGTGTGTGCTTTAAAATTTATGCTTTTAAAATAAAATTGTGCTAAGGTAAAACGTAATAATATATTACGTTAGTTTAAATTTGATATCGAATTATTGATTTAAAGTCTTGGGTTAAAACATTAATAAAAATAAATAAATAAATAAATGAAATATAAATAAATAAATAAATGAAAATAACGAGATATTTCAATATTTTATAAGGGGAATCGTTATATATATATAATCTCTTGCCACATAGTTCTTTCTCTTCTTAGCACTTTGACACTTGAACTCATGACATAAAGAAGTAAATACGACCATACATATAAATACTTTTCTGAGCAATAAAATCGAACACTTGGCCTTGAGCTTTACCGGTAAACTTCCTGATCAGAATTTTGATAGGGAATTGTTTCCAGAACACTGTGCTATTCTAAGAATTTCATCTATTTTCCAAATATTGCTTTTGAAATAAAACAAACTAACTGTAACTAAGCTAAAATGAATTAGAAAAAAAAAAGCTGTTCCTATATAAAAACACATTACACTGGGGAAAAATATAGCGAAATATATATATATATATCTTTTTTATTTATTATTATTTATTTACTTGTTTGGCAATATGTGTTTCTATAGACATTTACAAACTTAAAATGTCAAAACAAGAAAAACACATAGTCAGATAAAAAGCTACATTTTAAATAAATTAATATAAAAAAATTAATATTAAAAAGTAACATAAACCTCCTTTTTGCTATTTCAGGTTAAGAGACTCTCTACGTATCTTCCTCAAAAGTCAAAGCCAATGATATTCTAAGGGGAATTTTACCTCATTGTAACTCATCAACTAATACATATACCACTTTCACATTCAAAAAATTCACAAGTGTTAAACTGGTTATCGCTTTCTAAAAATTGATTTTCTTAATTTTTAATGTTTTATTTTGAAATTGTAAAATGCGAATTTTTACAATGTGAAATTTCGCATTTTTTAACTTAAAAATGAAATCTTAAAAATTAAGAAAATCAACCTGTTTAACAGTTATGAATTTTCTGAATGTGAAAAAGAAATTTAAAAATATGTATTAGTTAAAGAGTTATAATGAGGCAAAATTCCCCATAGAATATCATTGGCTTCGGCTTTCGGAGATAATGAATTAGAATCCGTGCCCTTACGATATTTATCAATACATTTATACATGAATACATCTATAGTGAGCTCAAAAAGTCTTAGTTTGGTCCTTAACTCCTTAATTATTGATCTTAGATATGTATTATAAAGTTGTATAAGAAAAGGTACATGAAAAGTATGTGTATAGAAGTAAAGGGAACATTTACATATTAAAATAATTAATATTAAAACGTAAATGATTCAAATATTTTCTTATTTTGCATTATATCTTTATTCTAAATTGCATGAAAAATACAGAATTTCATAAAATCAGTTAAAAATTTCAGGAGGATAAATTCCAAGGGTTTCAAGAATTACAAAATTAATTCTTTTATAAATTTCTTATTAAAAATATGTGTAAAGAAAATGTACTACTCATACTAATTAGCCTATGTACAAAATTTCTGCATTGTATCCCAAAAAGTCTGGGAAGTATGACTTTACAAGTAATCTGGTGTGTCACTCACACGACTTTCTCTTAACCTGAAATTTAATACTATAAATACAGGTTGCAGATAAATAGGTAAGATAACGAGTACTTTTATGTAAACCTATGTTAAACAATTCATATTAGGCTTCTGAAGAGTTTTATATGATAATTAGATCTGTGTGAGAACCCCCCGTTTCATTAATGCACCTACATTCATATAGAATGTAATTCGGTTATTAAAAAATAATTCTCTTTTTAAAAAATAATTTATTAAAATTATTATTTAAAAAAAATTATCTTTTATGATAAGGCAGACGACTTCAATATTAGAGAAGTAGTATAACACCAAATATCCAAAAAAAGTCCATTTTATTCTTAAAAAAAAAAAAAAAAAAAAAAAGTACGATTTTTTTTTTTTTTTTTTTTTTTTTTCGTTGAAAGTAAAAAAAAATCGATAACTTTGTTTTAAATTATAGCAGATCGATGGTTCAACCTTTTGTTTTAAAGGTATTGGCGAGCTCTTTTGAAAGCTACCCATCATGAAAATTTACTCCCCTCGAGGGGGGACTCCCCCCTCCCTCCCAGGGGGAAGGAGAGGCTCCTACATACACAGAATTTTTTTCCCAGTTAACTATCTCTATTACAAAATATATATATTTGTTTCATTTGGTTTAGTGCAGTCTATAGACGTTAAACTCTACTTTCCTGCAATTTCCCCCATAGACGTAATGTATTAGAATTCTCTTAATTCTCCCTGTACACGAACCATTTGCTTGATCTTAACGAAAAGCTTACTGTAGCATCCCTATATGATACACATTTAGAATACCAAGTTTGAACTTTCTGCCATAATTTGTTTTTGAGATATTCTGATAACAGACAGACACACAGACACACAGACATACAGACATACACACAGACCATTCGCTAAAAACATGATTTTCGTATTTAGGGGACCTCAAAACGTGTAAATATAAGAAAATCTCGCGTTCGAAAATTTGACCCAAAAACAATACTTTCTCTACCTTATGGGTAAGAGAAAGTAAAAAGCTGATTTAATAACTTTCGAATGTCTTGACATAAGTTCTATGATGGATAAAAAGATAAGGGAAACTGATTTTCAAGCGTTATCACAAATTATGAGGGAACAGAATGATAACGTAAAAAAATTACTACAATTGAATCCTGGATATCACGATTTTTAGTATTTTAAAAACTAGTATAGGGCGTTCGAAGAACCCTATTTTGTTTTTTGGTTCTTAAATGTTGATTTTATACAAATATTGTAAATTGCAAAGTAGGTTAAAAAGGGAAAATATTAAGAATTTTATGAAATTGATTGAAAGCAAGAACCACAATATATAAATTTTTATACAGATTTCACACACACACACTCACAAAAAAAAACAAAACAAAAATGTAATTAGTAAGAAGCGCCTATATAATATAAGATGGTGTACAAAGTTTCATCATTGTATCATAAAATGTCCTAGAAATATATTTAAATATGGTTGTTAAAGGATTAGTCACAAATAAGGAATAGAAAATAATCTAGCAATTTGTTGCAAACTTTTTAGCCTGTAAAATTTATGTGGTGTTAAAGAGGGGAAATGTGGAGATGAAATAGAAAATTGGAAAGAATATTTATTAGAAAGTGAGAGGAAGGATTGGGAGCAAGAGGATGTGTGTGCGAAGGAAAGAAAGGAAGCGAGGCCCAGATCAGTAATTAAATATGGCTTTGTTAAAAAGTGCTAACTCAATTTTTCAACTACACACTATGAGACGTACATATTTTATCTCGCATTTTCTGATACCAGGTCTTTAATTATAATACAGTAAACTCTTGTATATCCGCAGCCGCAGAAAAAAGGCGGTATCAAAAGAAAGGATTTCCTCAACAAAAAAGAAGAACAAATGATTGCTTTTTTTAAAAGAAAAAAAAAAATAATAATTAAAGAACTATATTGCTTTTGTTTTATCTTTCGTACAGTGCAGTACGGTACCAGACCTTCTAACATTTTATTTTATTCTGGAGCATTGTCAATACCCGCTTTTTTTTTTTTTTTCAGTTTTCTTGAAAAGTATTTTTCTTTTTCTTTAATCATAATTACATATTAGAGAGAATTACTCTACAAATAATGTGGCGTGAAAAAAGGGCGGTATATCCATTTACAATGTACCGGAATAAATTTATATATTGGCTTATCTGCGGTACTGTTTAATTTTGTGCATAAATTAGTTTACAGATTGTATCTTGGCCTCTTCGTAAATACACTTTTTTGTTTATTATTTTTACATCCTTTAATATAAAAATGCAAAACTTTTACTATATTATGAATATTTTTATTGTTTTTATTATGTTTTGTATACAATACAACCGTGTTTTCAAGCAAAACGATTTTTTTTTTAAATTCCATTTACCCCTCATTTGCTGACTTTTTCCGATTATCCACGGTACCCGTATCCACGCGAATTCCGCGAATAATCGGGAGTATATTGTATGTCCTTTTTTAATTCTGATTTAAAAGGGTTTCAAATATATATTTATTTGACATAAATCAAAAACTATAATTTTTACCAGTAATATGCAAGCATCATTTGTCTTAATAATAGAAAAAATAACCCTCATGAATACAGAATCAGGTCGATTTCAAGAATACTTTATTTTATTTTCTTTGGTATATTCTCCTTTCCGTCGCATTTATTTTTAAATATCTACTTCAGGTGCTTTTTTACTCAACAAGAAGGAAGTTATTTTATTGATGATCATTATTGTGCGTTCCGCTTTGTATATTTCTAAATGCAGTCAGTGATCGTTCAATTTATCAACTATTCCATATTGGTATTCAGGCTAACGCGTTCCCAATTATTCTGAGAGTTTCTAAAAACTGGATCTTTTAAAACAACATTAATGAATATTTATCAACTTAAAAAATATGGAACAATTCACGGCGATTAATTTAAAATAAACCTTTACAGATTTTATATTTAAGTGTTCTAAATAATCGCCTACATCAATGTATTTAAAATAAATTTCCTAGCATATAATTTGACTATATATGTCATTAATTTAACAATTGAAATTATGTATGTACATATGTAATGTAAATTTACGTGGGACTCTTAAAAAATTTATCCCAGTCATTTTAGTACTTATTTTTTTTTTTTTTTTTAAGTAGATTATTAAGGTTTTATAAAGAACCAACAATAGCAAATTTATTGGTATGTTTCTCTTTTTTAAATTCTCTGTTACAGAAAAATATTATATATACAGGGTAACCCATAAGTCTGTAGACATTTTCAAAATTCATAACTATTGAAGGAGTTGGTAGAATTGAACGCGGTTTGCAAAAAAATCATTCTCGCAAAGGGGGATTTTTTTTTTTTTTTTTGGTAAAAAAAAAAAAAAAAAAATATATATATATATATATATATATATATATATATATATATAGTTAAATTTTTTGTCGACGATCGTTAGACAAATAGTTAAATTTTTCGCACAGATTGAAAGAAAAATATGCAAATAAAAGTTCTATAAACTACATGATTTTGCGATCAGAAAAGTTCATTTCTTATTTTGCCTCCTACTTGTGCATACAGGAAGTCATAATTTCGATGCTGACTTAGTGGATAAAGCGTTATTGGTGAAGATGTTTTCCCTTAGGTAAGAACCGCCGACTGAAGCCGCAGTTAGCAGTGATATAACTTGTTTGCAAACTGAAATTTATGGTGACGACGGACACATAGAATAGGATTTATATTCCTGTAAACATTTGCATGCGAATAAGTACAGATTTTCATGCAAATGTTTGATCTGGCCCCTAAAGCACCCTCTATCGACAGATAGCTTAATTTTTATTTCCCCCCCCCCTCAAAAAAAAAAAAAAAAAAAAAAAAAAAAAAAAAAACTCCCTTCACGAGAATGATGTTTTTGCAAACCGCATTCAGTTCTGTCAATTCATTCAATAGTTATGGAATTTTAAAAGTCTACAGACGTATGTGACACCTTGTATATATGTGTGTGTGTGTGTAAAAATTGTCAATATATTATCATGCATCGTCTAAGTGAAATACCTTGAATGGCTATTAAAGAGCAGTAGGATATTTGTTTTATATGTTAAAAATTTTAATGGTAATATATTTTGCAGCATTAATCCTTTTCAATTAATAATGTTGTTATATTTCTAAAGCCTATTTTTGTTACAAATACTGTAGATTTACTTATTGTATAATGATAATAACGCCTTTCTTCCACATTAAACAGACTGTATTCTTGTTTATTTCATTACTTATCAAAATCTATCAAAATATTATTTACTGATCATTGCACAAAAAGTACTGAATTTAAAATTTAAACGTGCGGTGAAGCAATATAATATTATTATTTTAATAAACCTACGTCATTTACACTATTAAAAGAAAAAAAAATCTATTTTCATTTGGTGTGTTAATATGTTTTACGTTTGTTTTTACACTCATGGTCATGTATTCAGAGTAGATCATTTGTTCAAAAGTGCTGTTAATCATGATTTTCACTACGTAAGAAACGCTATAGTTTTTTGAATGACTTTATATATTTACGACTAAAGTTCTTAAGGTCAAAATATTTTTATTTTCCCATAATAATTTACATAAATATATATATTTTTTAATTTTTTTGAAGTTCCTTTTATTTAATTTTTTGTTCTTGTTATAAATTAACTGATAGTTAATGTTATAAAAAAAAAAAAAATTAAATTAAAATAAATAAATAAACTTATATTGCTTTACTGAAAAAATTTTGCACATCATTTTTGTGTTTCACTTCTTTTTTAAACTTGTTGTGTTCTTTTTTAAAAATATTGGTTTCGAAAGGATAATTTTTTTTAATATTATTTCATTGGAAAAATTCATTCTTTTTTGGCATGCATGAGTGGGTTTAATAAGTAATAATAGCGTGAGTATTTTATTCATCTTTAACTACCCTTCAAAGGCTTTATTTATTTAATTTTTTGAATGTAATTGGCCTTATTAATGTATCTTTTATGTGCTAAATTTTACCTTGATTTACAATTCTCAACATTATACGCACACACACACACACACACACACACACATATATATATATATATATATATATACACCTGTGATTGAAAAATCCTAGAAATATACTTCTCTGCGAAATACTACAAATAGTGGTTATTTAATTTAAAAGAAAAAAAAAAATGTTATATTAGTTTTTTTCAGTTTGGTGCTTCAGTCATCAATATCTCTTTGAAAATACCGTTAACAGTCGGAATGTTTAACCTTATATCTTTTTTTAGGTAAATTACCTTTAGAACTTTTCAAACTATAATTGACATTATGAAAATAATTTTTCAGAAAATAATTTGATTATGTTTGATTCACAAACCTGATGCTAAACCTGTTCCCAAACGTTGATTTCTTACATTTTATCATTACTTTAAAAAAAGTATCAGGGAAGTAAAAAAAACTACTGAGCTGTTGTTATTATCTTTAATAGGATGGCTATTCATATGAAATAAACTTTCTGCAGTTACTTGTATTAGTAAAAAAAAAAAAAAAAAAAAAAAAAAAAAAAACATAAAAATTTCTTAGGAACAAGTCATTCTTATACAATTTATATTTTTTTAAGGTTAACATCGAAAAAGTAAATATGAGTGAAATGTATTTTATATTTCCTTACCGCTTTTGTAATTAATATTTTGATTTTTTTTTTTTTTTTTAACTGCAATGCGAAAGAGGTTACATAAGCTAGCACCGGATGCAGGAATCTGAGCAAAATGAGCAAATATCTTATATAAGTTGAAGAATATCTCAATGCGATATTATATGAATAATATTAATATAGCATACCTTACATGTTTTTGGGATAAGAATTATTAAGATATAAAGGACGGGTGTGATTAAAATTACAAAAAGAATAAGTATGATTTTAGAAACACTGCGTTTAAATAAAAATGATCTGTCCGAAGATCTAACATTATAAAATTCATTTTTGTGTCCCAGCCATAACTATTATATACATCAGTGAAAACTGTTCAATTTATTCCATGTAGCTCAAGAATAATTGCTCGAAAGTTGACTTAATTTCGATGATTATGTAACATTGCCGGAACACTTTTATAAGATTCTTTACATTAATTATTTTGTCTAAACATTCATTTTTCTACAGAAAACACGCCTTCAAGCATATCAATTATGTATGTTTATTTTATATTCTTGAATGCAGTGTAGCCACGTTAGAGTATGTTTCAAAGAAATTCTGTCCATAAACCGTAATGATAACAAAAAAAAAAAAAAAACCTTTGGCATGTCCCTGTACAAGAAACATAAACAATATAAACATAAAAACTATAGAGCTACATTTCTATAGTGCTTGAACATGTACACGAACTTGCAAATCAAACGGGGTAATTTTTGCAGCCTCTATTGTCGTACATATATATTCTGTCAGTAGGTAGTAATAATAAGAACTTTAGTGTGTCCCTGCACACGAACAACAAACAGAATGCACACCAAAATCATACAGCTAATTCCATGTGACTCATGAATGTGTGTACCACGTCAATCCGGTAATTTTTGCAGCCACTTTAACTATACACGCATGCATAAAGACAGACAGACACAAAGAAACCAAAAGCTTTTTGAGTCTTCACATGTAGGCTTCTACTAACGTTCGGGTAATAAATTAAAGGAAGAATAGTCTGAAATCAATCAGTTCAATCGAATATGGTGTTTAACGCTATTGCACTTCAAATAATTTGAGCCCACAGGTCATAAGGATAAAAAATATTTCGTTGCGTCCCTTTAAAAATCTATAAATGCTATATTTACCTATTTTCATATATTTCGTACATCGTTGACCTATAACATGTATAAAAATTTTCAGCGCAATCGGATGACACATTTAGACGCTAACACACTTTAAATAATTTCAGCCTAAAGGCAATAACGATAAAAAAAATTTTTGTTGTGTCCTTGTGAAAAAAAAAAAAAAAAACTATAAGTGTTAGATTCACAAAAATAAAATTTATGTAGTTTGTACGACGGTGATCTATATTACGTACATAAAATTTCAGCTCAATCGAATAAGGTATTCAGACGCTATCACACTTCAAAGAATTTTAGTCCATACTCCATAATAATAAAGAATTTTTTTTGTTGTGTACCTAAAAAAAGAAAAAAAAGTTAAGTGCTATTTTTATCTAAAGCTACACAGCTCGTGAAACGGTGACCTTTAACACGCATATACATTTTAAGCTCAATTGGATAAGGTATTTGGACGCTATCGCACTTTAAACAATTTCAATCTGCAGGCCATAATAACGAAGAATTCTTTCTTGTATCCCTGTAAAAAAACTATAAATCCTAGATTCATCAAAATCAATAGGATTCGTACTATGGTGATCTGTAATATACGCACCAACTTTCAGCTCATTCGAACGAAGCGTTAAGACGCTATAATGTTCACTCACACACATACACGTATCACGAAAAATCACGTAAAATCGTAGATATGTCGAATAGGGAAACTCGTATCAAAACCAAAATTGGGGATATAGTATTAGACATCATCACAGTCCCAAATATAAATTTGCAACATTCTAAGACTTTTTTTTTTTTTTTTTGAGCTATGCGAGATACAAAATCCATTTCGCAAATCATGACTACAATACTTTCCTTATGTACAATGTTCAGAAAGTAAAAATACAACAGTTAAAAATATAGACATTAGGCAAATAAGTTTATAACTTCTTTAAACAAGCAATTATACCCAAAAATTCATCACCAAATAGTAACAAAAGTTCAAAAGTCTCCAAGGGGGTCATATATGACATATAAAGTATGGATAAATTAATTTTTCAAAGTTGCAACTTTACTTCTGCAATCACTCTTTGCTGCCTCAGCCGTACATTACAAACTGTACGGTAAACAGAATGATAAATAATGCCACAAATTAACGAAAAAATGAAATGATAAAAAGTATAATAAAAAAAAAAACAGTAAAATAATCTGGTGTGTCACTCACACGACTTTCTCTTACCCTGAAATTTAATACAGTAAATAGATTGAGGAATAAGGAATAAGATAACGAGTACTGTTCTGTAAATCTATGTTAAAACATTTCAAATTAGGCTTCGAAACAGCTTTATTTGACAAATAATTCCACGTGAGGGGGCTATCGCCCCACTCAACCTCCCGTTTCATTATTGTATCTACATTTATACAGAGTTCAAATCTGCTATTGAATTCAAAAGTTAATTTAAAATTATTCAGACAATTTTCACACGCAACATTCCTTGAAACTTATCAGTCTTTATGAAACTTTTCTACTAAGCAACGTATTAGCTTCAAAATACAACATTTAGATCGCCTGAAATTATTTGTTTTTGATTTATTCTAAGAGACTCAGACAAAGATGAAACGTTAAAAACTTGACATCGGCACTCATAAAGCCTTAAAACGTGTAAATATACAAAATAAAAACCAAGCGATGAGAATTTAGCTTAAAAAAAAAAAAAAAAAAAAAAAAAAAACATTATTTATCATATGACTATGAGGAATTAATTTTAATTTCTCAGCAGCTATCCGGGACATGGTAAAATATTATAGTAAAGCGCTTCTAGTAACAATAAAAAAGAATGTTATGGCTTAAATATTGGCAGCCCTGCATATCTTTTGAAGGTTATGTACACACCACATTGTGCAAATAAATATAATACTATATTAATAACACTCGGCACAACCTGAAATACGCTTCTATCAATTTTCATGTATTGTCGCACTATAATCCAGTTCTTTTGTGCAGCCCTGTAAACGAACAGTGAAATGATTTCCATACCATATTCTACAAAACATGATTATAAACACATGGGAAACATGTTTTTACGCATATAAAAATATATTTTCGTTTCATTTGGTTTAGTGCAATCAATAGACGTTTAAACACTACTTACCTGCAATTTCCCCCACAGATATAATGTGTTTGAATAATCTTGAGCGTTCCTGTACATAAACCATTTGCTTGATCTCAACGAAAGGTTTAGTGTAGCATCCCTATATAATACACATTTAGAATACCAAGTTTGGACTTTCTGCTATTATTTGTTCTTGAGATATTCTGATAAAAGACACATACATACACATAGACACATACACAGACCAACCGCTTAAAACATGATATTTGGATTTAGGGGAACTCAAAACATGTAAATATAATAATAAAAACTCAATTTTGAAAATTTGACCCAAAACCAATACTTTCTCTACCATATATATGGGTAAAAGAAAGTTAAAAAAAAAAAAAATAAACATGAAATAAATAAATATTAATAATAATCTGGTGAGTCACTCACACGACTTTCTCTTAACCTGAAATTTAATATTATTAATGCGGGTTGGAGATTAAGAGGTAAGATAACGAGTACTGTTATGTAAACCTACGTTAAAACAATTCAAATTAGGCTTCGGAAGAGCTTTATATGATAATTATAGTTCTGTATGGTTGAGGGAGGCGAACCCCCCTTTTCATTGCTGCACCTACATTTATATAGAATTTAAACCTCTTATTAAAATTAAAAGTTCACTTAAAATTATTGAGACAACTTTCACACACAGCATTCCTAGAAACTTATCAGTCACGATCAAACTTTTCCAACAACAAACTTTCATTAACTTGAAAATTCAGCTTTTGGATCTCCTGAAATAATTCGATTTTAAGTAACTCTGAGAGGCGCAGACAAAGATCAAACGTTAAAAAACTTGACTACAGTAACCAGGAAGCCTCAAAATGAGTAAATATACAAAAAAAAAAGCGATGAATATTTATCTTAAAAACATACATTATGTATCATATGTCTATGAGGAATTCCTGAGCAGCTTTCCTGGACATGGTAAAATATTATAGCAAAACACTTCAACTAACAATAAAAAAGAATGTTATCGCTTAAATATTTGCAATCCTGTATATCTTTTGAAGATTATGTACAGACCTCATGGTGCACTCAAATATAATCCTATAGTAATAATACACGGCACAACTTGAAATACACTTCCATCAATTTTCAGCTGTTGTTACACTATAATCTACTTCTTTTGTGTAGCCCTTTAAATGAACAGTGAATGATTTCCCTATCATATTCTACATGAGATATGTTTTTATGCATAAAAATTATATATCCATGTCATTTGGTTTAGTGCACTCTCTAGATGTTAAACTTTACTTACCTGCAATTTCCCCCATACCATTCTCTTGGGTATCCCTGTACACGAACCATTTTCTTCATCTCAACGAAAAGTTTAGTGTAGCATCCCTATGTCATACGCATTTAGAATACCAAGTTTGGACTTTCTGTTACTATTTGTTCTTGAGATATGCTGATAACGTACAGACATACATGCACACGGACACACACAAAGACCAACCGCTAAAAGCATGATTTTCGGATTCAGGGTATCTCAAAACGTGTAAATATAACAAAAACTCACTTTTGAAAATTTTACCCCAAAACAATACTTTCTCTACCTTATGGATAAGAAAAAGTAATAATATCACTAAAACAGCTGACCGAAAAAAAAAAAAAAAAAAGTCGCCAAAGCCATAATGTAGTAAAGGCATAGCTGCCAATATTTTAATTTATTCCGGAGTATTTTTAGCCCCGAAAAGTACTCCGGAATAAATTAAAATATTGGCAGCTATGGTAAAGGTGCTGCAGAAATTAAGGAAAAAAACTAGACGGAAAAATAAATGTACAATCATAGCTTCCTAAACTAGATGCCTGTGGTGTTGCTCGTAAACTTGGCAACAGTTCAAGCGGTAGACAGCGCACCTAGTACAGATTGCGTGACTTTTTTAGTCAACAGCCACCAAAAAATTTTAAAAGTGAGATTTGATATACATAAAAGGCGAAGAAAAGGCGAAGAAACGTCGATTATATATATCATATATCACTTCTTAAAATTATTGGTGACAGTTGAATAAAAAAGTTGCGCAATCTGTACCAGGTAGCGCTGTCTACCGCTTGAGCTGTTGCCAAGTTTACAAGCAACGCGACAGGCATCTAATTTAGGAGGCTATGGTACAAATATCTTATTTATTTCTTAACTACAAGCAAATCATAAGATGAAATGAACGTCGCGTAGTGCGCATAAATTACCAAATGCGACATATAGCGTTTGGAGTCACCATACGGGCAAATACCCCTCTCTTAAAAAAAAAACAAAAAAAAAAACAAGAATGCTACAAAGACTTTAATTTGTCGTTTATTTTATTTATTTACTCTTTTTTTAAGAACTGAAATAGCGACTTCTTTGTTTAAACGCAAAACGCAAAAGGTACAGTCGGTAACAAAAGTGTCCGAACACTAGCAAATATTCCTATGTAAAAATAGTACACTTCATACGGTTTTGTTACATAAATCCTTCTCGAATCCTGTTCTTAGTCAGTGTAATAACATGATTCGATAAAGATTTATTTAACAAAACAGTATTAAGTGTACTTTTTTTTACATAGGAATTTTTGCTAGTGTTCGGACACTTTTGTTACCGACTGTATATGAATTTATTTATATACGTGTGCAGTAGTTAATTGATTCATTAAAGATTAAGCCAACAAATTGAGGCTCTAATTGACTGACCGATTGATAGGCTATTTATAAAAATGTAAACAATGTTAAATACAGGAGTATCTAATTAAAATCTGGCAACAACACAGTTTTCTTTAGATTTAAATGTATTTTTTAACTAATTATTTTTCCCCGCGAAACATGCAAAATTAGAACTTAAAAACTTTTGGATTTTCTTTTTGTTATTTCTAAAAAAAAAAAAAAATAAATAAAATAAGATAAAATAAAATAAAATAACCTATGAATAGAAAAATTTTCAACTGAGATTTTTTAGTTTTGTTAATGTTGTTTAGACCTGCACAAGATATATCTTACTAGCCATTATTAAACTTGCCTTTGATTACCATTAAAAGTAAAGGGTGCGATCAAACATTGTGTTTGTATTTTATTTTGATAATAAACATTCCACGGTTGGAAAAATAGCTTAAAGGTTAGGGTGAAAATGATGCTGTAAGGTCTTACACAGTCCTTCTCGAAGAAATTAAGAGCAATTTGCATCATAAACACTGGGGTGCGGTTTATCACTAATATTAATAATGTATGAAGAAACCATTGTAACACAAAGTACATCGATAAATCTTATGTCAGAATTTTTCCATGATTAAAAATAATCATTCAAAGATAAATAAGAAAGTTTAATAGGTACTCTTTACCTATTATTAAATCACCATAATATTAATATGAGTCTTTGAAGAAACTTAATTTTCAATCGTAAATTTGCAACCATGCTTTATATAAAAGCGACAAATTAACCTTTCATCGTTTTTCTGAAGTTAATCTATGCAAGTTTTGTACCAGGAATGTAAATATCGTTTGGGACAACGAATAATTATGTTACATTATTGTTACCTTCTAACGGGAAGTTGAATACAACCAAACAAAGATTAAGAATAGAAGGCTAATTGTAGTTGTGACATAGCTGTTTATTGCCAAAAAAGAATCAGGAATTTCCTAGATTACCATCATTAGTAAGATGATGTTAATAGTTATGATGAATTTGTCTTCGGGAAATGCTGTCATTCAATTAAATAATATAAGACAAGCAGATCATGAAGGATTGTGACAGTATTCATATTTCAGAGAGAAAACGAAAAAGCGATATTTAAGTTTCCGCTCCAAATTTAATCGACATTTATTATAATGCTTTTTGTCTTTTATTTAGTTAGTTGGTGTAGTATTAAATTTAATTAAAAAATAATAAGAATAATGAAATGTTTATGAATGAAATAATAAAAACAAATTAATATGAAATTCAGAATTTTTGAAAAGAAATAAGTTAAATAAATTATGAACATTACAATGTGATTTGTAAAATCAATATATACAAACTAGTCGACCTTTGTCTTTCTGGCCGTCGATATTTCTAATTTAACCTATTTTAAATTCTGTGCTTGCGCATTATCCCGGAATGTCATATTTGCCAAAAAAAAAAAAAAAAAAAAAAAAAAAAAAAAAAACAGGGGTCAAATGATGGGATAAATATAATAATAATAAAAGATTACTTAAAATTTAACTTTTTATTTTTTTATATTTAATTATAATAATGGAATTCGAGCAATGAAGGGCGGTATTTAGGGGGGGGGGGGGAGGAAAAACTTCAAAATCGCCAAGTGACGGTCCTTGCATAGCATTTTATATCTATTCTTTTAAACAATCCTTTAGACTTATTTTATTTGTTTCAAATCACTAATAATTTTTTTTTCTCTACAAAATGCCGCAATTGTGACTTCATTTATTTATTATTATTATTATTATTATTAATTACTTTTATTTTGTGCTAAATCAACCTTCTTTCATGATTTTATTCTTCAAAAAAAAAAAAAAAAAAAAAAAAAAAAGGTGGGTGGGGGAGACAAAAATTTATTTTCTTTATTTCAAAACATTTTTGTTGCTATAAAGTTAGTTTTGTGCATTATACATGGGAAATTTGGTCTTTTATTATTTCGAAGATATGAGCTTATATGGAAATATTCGCAGTAGAAAGTTTTTAGAGTATAAGACAAATATAAAATATTAAGAGACATAAATATAATTAGGTATAAAGGAAACAAATTTGATGTAATTAATTAATATTGTAAAGATATAGACGTGATTTTTATCACATGATAGTTCGCAAGTATACAGATTTTGTTACTTTTTAAATAATAATAATAATATCATCATTATCTGGAAAGCCAAATACCAATCTGTAAATTTCCGCAATGAGGAGATTTGAGAGATTAATCAGTGCAATGGAATCATAGTGCCAAATGAATAATAATTCTAATTCTAACAATAATAATAATAAATTTCTGTAAAGAAAGCACTTATGAGGAAAATGTACAAAAGATAGGGTGTGTTGTAAATTTATTTTATAAATATTGCAATATGCATATCAGATAACAGATTTCACATAATAAACCGTCGCTTATTAAAATCACATTCGTTCTGAGCGAAAGTGATTTTATTAAACGTCTGATTTTTATATCCGGCGAACGTTCCTACACTCGAGAAAATAGTATTACTTCCTTGAATTTTAAAAGAAATTTCGAAAGACACCAAATAATGGAATTAATAAACATTATTAATTAATTTTTAACAGATAATTATTTAATTGTTCCTTTAAAATAAGATAATTAAACACATCCCAAGCTCTAATGCGCTTTCCTTTGAGTAAAATCATCATTACTTTGCTAAAAATTCACGCCTTTCTTTAATTTTTTTTCGTTTAAACGTCTTGTTTCTTAGTTATTTCAGAATAAGAATTAAAAATTGTCTTTTAATAATTAAAAATTAAATACAAAAATCCCTGGCGAATTAAATCAAATTTGTAACTTACTACCGCGCTCTGAAATAATATATTCCTTGAATTTATTCCTAAGACAAGTGAAGAGGCATGTTTAATTGCTGTAAATGTAAAATTTAATGTTGTAAGTGTAAAATTTCCGACAAAGAGAGATAACAGAGGGATTTCTGTATTTAATTTCTTTTTCATTTAAAAAATTAAAATTCATAGTGTAAATAAAAATGCGCTCATCGTGCATAAATGGCATTTTTGCTGCTGAAGAAATTTTTTGAGTTTATTAACCGGCGATGCTGATTTTATTAAGCGGCAGTTTTAAAATTGGTTTACATTGATTTGATTGCGGTCCTGGCAATTTGATCAGATTAAGCGGCTGATTTTATTAACCAGTGATTTTATTAAGCGGCGGTTACTGTATATATAATACTAGCAGTCTTCGGTGACCAACTGTTTCGCTATCATTCAAAAGTCTAACTATAGTAAATTCCTGTTCGGTGGCGCAAACGGTGCCTCCCCCCCTCCCCCCCCCTTCCCCGTCTCGGAAACTTTAAACAGCCATTTCGCTTAGCTCGAAAACAACTCTTGAGAAATCTCACCGTAGCAAGCTTTCGAAAAAGAATTGTGATAAATATTAAAATCCATACTTTTGCATAATAATAATAATAATAATGCATCGTCGGAAAAGGGAAGAAAATTGCTTTCCGATTTCTCAGAAAACGGATGTTTTTCCCTTCCCTTGTTCTTTCATCCGCGGAGCTGCTTACGAGGGTAAAATCGAGTTAAACTCGATTTTAATTACGGTTCCGTTGACATTTAACTAAATCTCGGCAACTAATTAAAATTTTTAATTTCTTTTTTCACTATCACCTCCTACGTATTTTATTCTAACTATATGTCGACTTCTGTAATTATGCGACACGTATTAGCTAAATGCATAGATGTACAGACACACAAGCAAACTCAAAAGCAAAACATATTCTTTTATTATTATAGATAAACATCTTCAAACTATATATCAGGGTTGGAAAAAAAACTGTTTTTTTTTTTTTTTTTTTTTTTTTTTCAGAAAAA
The DNA here is from genome assembly GCA_963930645.1 of Salticus scenicus. NCBI lineage: Eukaryota > Metazoa > Arthropoda > Arachnida > Araneae > Salticidae > Salticus > Salticus scenicus. The sequence goes on from OZ005654.1 coordinate 207,191,734, forward strand.
AAACCCAGCACAATGTGTTTTTTTTCGGGTTTTATTGGGTTTAATAAGGGTTATTTTTTTATTTATTATTTTTTTTTTAACCTTTATCAGAGTTTTTTCAGAGCATTTTCGGGTTTTATCAGAATTTTCAGGAATATTTTCTTTCTTACTTTTTTAAAACATAAAGTACATCATTCATAATAAGATAATTTAGAAAATTAAATAGTAATTATTTATTAAAATCAAAATTTAAAAATTCCAAAGATCTTTTTATGATTAAGTTATAAAGATTTTTTTTTTTTTTAATTAAATAATTGTACTTTAAATATTCTAAAATTCTGCTTATCTGCTCTTTACTAGAAAATCTCGATTTTAATAATTATTTAGTATGACTTTATTAAATTTTTCATAGTTAATAGATTTTCATAAATGTATTTTTTAAATTATTGTCCCTCTACATTACTTAACAATGTTGCCCTGTTAAAATTTACAGAATTTTTTTTAATTTGATTTTTATTTATTTATATTTTACGTTCATTGAGCACCACAGTTCTTTTTATATTGAAAAACATTTCTGTTTTTTCTTGATGTTATTTTTTTATTTATGTATTTTTTTTATTTTGTTTTAATAAGATAATTATAAATATGTTCATGGAAATTTTTCAGGATTTTGTTTTATAGAGCAGTTTGAGCCCCTCCAATATTTCTGAAAATTCTTTGTTAATGTTCTAATAAAGTATATATAATATTTGTTTTATATTTATATGTTTATTGTAAGTTAGATAAAAGTGCAATTTTATATAAGAATTTTGAAAAAAAAAAAAACACTTGGGTTTCTTCAATTGGGTTTTATTGAAAAATCCACCCGGGTTTTTTCGGGTCGGGCAAAATCAAGCCAGCCCTGCTACATTCTGACATAGAACGTATCCACTTAAAAGCATTCATTTAAATTGTAAAACCTTCTAAATAGTATCTTTTAATTTTTCACTAGCGAAGTTCTTTTTGAAAACGAAAAAAAAAAAAAATGGCTGTTTTGCCTTTGATAAATAATTTAAATAAAGACACTATCTGTAAAATTGAGTATAAAATATTGCAAACTTTTTGTTTTGTTTGCTTCGGCTCAAAGTCGATTTACGTTGACATAATGCGTATTCTGATGCAGCTCAAATTATGAAGTTACTTATCTTAAATTCAAAATATTTTCAAATTTTAAGGCATTTATTTATATTTAGTTTTATTGCTTGCTTTCTCTTAGTCATATATTGTAGAGAAATTATTGTTTCATGGTCAGATTTTCGATGTTGAGTTTTTGTTATATTTACACGTTTTGTAGACCCCTGAATCAGAAAAAAAAAAAAAAAAAAAAAAAAAAAAAAAACCATGTTTTTAGCGGTTGGTCTGTGAGTCTTTATGGAGGTATGAGTGAGTTGGTATGTGTCTCTCATCAGTATATCTAAAGAGTAAATGTCAGGAAGTCCAAACTCGGTATTCTAAATCTATTTTATACAGAGATACTTACTAAATTTTTCACTGAGATCAAGCAAAGGCTTCGTATACAGATCCAAAATAATTCAAATACTTTTCACCTACAGGGAAATTTCTAGTAGGAGCAATGTAATATCATAGCCTCCTAAGCTAGATGCCTGTCGCATAGCTCGGAAACTTGGCAACAGTTTAAGCGGTAGACAGCGCCACCTGGTACAGATTGCGCGCTTTTTTTATTCAACTTTCACCAATAATTTTAAGAAGTGATATATGATATATATAATCGACGTTTCTTCGATTCCATTCGCCTTTTATGTATATCAAATCCCACTTTTAAGAATTTTTGGTGGCTGTTGAATAAAAAAGTCGCGCAATCTGTACCAGGTGGCGCTGTCTACCGCTTGCGCTGTTGACACGTTTACGAGCAACGCGACAGGCATCTAGTTAAGGAGGCTATGGTAATATCTACAGGCTTTTCTAGAAAAAAAAAAAAAAAAGAAATGAGAATACATTTTTGTATATGCGTAAAAGCATGTTTTAGATTGTGGTATGGAAATCATTCATCATTCGTTTACAGGGCTACCCAAAAGAATTTGGATATACTATTGAGACTATTCTTGGAAATGATTGGCCTTGCAATTTAGGTTGTGTTATGTGCTTTTGATATAAAACTAAACTTAAGTAAGCAAGTGGTGTTTATAGAAATTATGCAAGGCAAGAAAAAATTAAGCATAAACATTTTTCTCTGTTATTTCTTTTTTATTGAATGTAATTGGCGGAAGTGTCATATTATATTTTACTATGTCGGCGAAAATTGCTTAAAAATAAAAATTAACTAGCAAACCCGTGCGAAATATTCGCATTTATTTTTTTCTTATTTACCTTTAAAATTTGAAACTCATAAATGTTATACCAATTTCACCACCTAATTAAAATTTTAATTTACTAGAAGCCAAATTATTAATAGAACTAAATTAATATTGTACAATCGTAAAACCAGAATCATTCAAAGAAAGGTTTCCAAATAAAATTCATGGTCCACGACCCAATTTTCATATTTCCACAGACAGTACAATTTTAATATAGGACTCCCACGACGCCTTTTAAATTTTTGTTGTCATGTTGGCGATGACTTATTATTATTATTATTATTTTAAATAAATAAAATAAAATAAAATAAAATAAAATAAAATAATTCTTATTTTGATTATATTTTTTATGATTGTGTTTTTTAGTCAATGACACAAAAGTTCATATTCTGTATATATATTTAAAATATTGTTAGGTTTAAAATGACGCTTGCAAAGATTCTGAAGAAACAACTGTTAAAAATACATTTTTTTCGTAAAATAATCTCATCAGACAAATGTCGTCTTTTTTCCTTGTCAGTCCATTGAGCCAAGTCCGTGTGCTTAAATATTGTTCATGTATAAATATTATTTTTCTTATCATCGCGTATCGTGTCCTTTCGACAAAAAATAATTGAAACTGGTCCACGTTAGAGAAATATTATATAGATTTTTCACATCCACATGGTAAACGAAGTATTTTTTGATGTTCAATTATCAGATCTGGTTTTATGTTTAATGTAGCATTTTGGGGTCCTCTCAGTACGAAAGTTAACTCTTTAGCGGTTGATCTGTACGCATGTCTGTTATTAGCATATTTTAAAAACAAATAATTGCATGAATTTTAAATTTGGCATTTTGAAGTTCGTATGAGGTTGCCACTTGAAACGTTTGATCTGTTTCTATCCATAGGTTTCAAGTCGTGTTGCGATTGAAAGTTGTCTGAATAAATTGGATTAAAAATTAAAATTTAATAAAACTTTTGATTTATATATGTATAAGTAAGTACTTTGATTAACGAGAGGTTGGGAGGGGCGGTAATCTCCTCACACAGAATTATATGTCAAGTAAAACTGTTTTTATATCTAAAATTGTTTTTAAAATAGATTCAACAATACCTTTTATCTTATCCTTTAATATGCGATTTCTCTTTATACTAGTATTGAAGTGCAAGGTAAGAGAAAGTCGGTGAATTATACACTAGATTACTTTTTTTTCCTTCTACATTCAATAAATAAAAGATTTATTTCGTAAAAATTTTTGACTTTTGATTTTTGAAGGATTCATACGTTTTGAGAGCTTCAGAATACGATTTAATTATTTTAGAAAATGTATGAATATGTGTATGTAACAAAAGTTTTGTAGTAACTGTATTTCATGAACGACCGCTCTGAATTTTGCATTAATTTATATGTAATTGCACATTTCAATAATTAGTGTGTATTAACTTATAGTGAAAATTGTCCAACAAGTGGCGTTGCCATCCTGTTTTTTTTTTCCTAAATTTTTATTATGGCAGCATAGGATAAATTTTTGTGTAAATGGGCAAAATGAAAATTATTTTTAAGAAATCATTATGAAACTAAAAAGATTTTTTTATAATAGTAATAGTCAAGAAGGAAAGAAAAATTGTACATGTAGGAGCATCACTTTTTCCCCTTTAAGTTTTCAATATGAGTTTTTTTTTTTACAAAGTACTTGTCAGTATATTTACAATGGTTGGTCGAAACGTAGATTTGTGTTAATTTTAAACAAAGTTATTGATTAAAACCTGAATTAACTACTACGTCAGAAACGCCAAAGAAAAATATTGGAAATGCATACAGCTGTTTCGGTAGCCTAAAGCGTACCGTCTTCAGTGCAAAAAGGATTCTGAATCAGGAGAAGTGCTCGTATATATAGGAGAGGGGCCGGATTTAGTTCAACCAATAGGATTACGGGAAAGATGGGGAGAGTGGCCAATGGGAATTTAGGAAAGTTAGCTGTGTTGTTATGTTTAGTGGAATAAATAAAGCTGCACAAGTATATTCATATTGGTGAATTATGTATTAATTAAAGAAAGTAAGTTATAATTTACATACTGCAACACACGCCGCTTACAAAACGAACGAACAAGACAACAACTATTAACTACTGTTGCCAATACTTATACAAAAGTACGTGTTGCCACAAATTACTAATTATGTAGAAATAATATATCAGTATTACCTGGGAAATATAATCACATACAAGTGAAACAATTTCAACACCCCCCCTTGATTAGATTTCCCTTATTTTAATTTAGTCCTACACTAAGTTTTTGGGCACATAAAGTTCTCTTTTGCACACTCTTTGTGAACATGTCTGCAATATTTGACCCAGAAGGTACATATGTAAACGTTAACAGTTTTTTTTCTACCTTTTCACGTAGGAAAAAATGTCTAAGTTCAATGTTCTTATTTCGTTCAGAAGTGACATGGTTCTTGGCTAAGGCAATTGCTCCTTGATTGTCAACATGCATGACTTGTGGGAAATTTAAAAATTGCACATTAACTATTTCTTGTAGGAAGTTCTGAAACCACAGTACCTCTTTAGCTGCGTGGCACATTGAAAAATACTCTGCTTCAACAGTCGAGAGGGCAGTTGTTCTTTGCTTTTTGCTGCTCCATGTGACAGCTCCACCTGCGAGTAATACTACATAACCACTGAATGAGCGCCTGTCATTCTTGTCGTTTGCCCAGTCAGAGTCACAAAATACTTCCAAATTTTTCCCAGTCTTGTGGTAAGTTAATTTTGAATTCTTGGTCTGCTTTAGGTAACGTAAGATATGTTGCACATCAGTCCAGTGTTCTCTGCTAGGACAACTGTTAAACTGTTAATAAGTTGTAGCGAAAGCTAAATCAGGTCTTGTTCCCCCTGCTAAGTACAAGAGACCTCCAACAGCTTGTCTGTACTTCAAAGCTCCTTCGGCACTCAACATATTATCTTCAGATGCTTGCAAATATTTAACTCCTGGATCTAATGGCGTTGAAGCTCCTTTAGCATTTAACATACCAGTTGTTTCTAGTAGTTCATTATTATAAGCATTTTGGTCAAGAGTCATAGAACCATCCTTGTTTCTGGTTATTTTAATTGATAGTAAGTGATGTATCTCTCCTAAGTCCTTGACTTCAAAAACAGCTTTTATGTCATTCTTAAATTTTTGAATTGTTGAGTATGTGCTAGACATGACAAGTAAATCATCCACATAAACCCCTACAATCAATTCTCTTTCCTTGTTAAAATAGACACATGGATCTGCTCTTGATCTTGTCAAGTTAACTGATTTTAGGAAACTATCAAGGCATATGTTCCTCTCTCTGCCAGATTGATGAAGGCCGTATAGACTTTTCTTCAGTAAACAGACTTCTTGACCTGGTTTTTCACACAGATTTAACTGTGGCTGTTCCATGAAGACTGTCTCGTGCAATTTTCCATTTAAATAGGCTGCGGTAATATCCAGCTGGTGAACTTGCCAATCTCTTTCCACTGCAAATGCCAATAATGTTCTAATTGACTTTGATTTTATTACTGGACAAAAGGTTTCTTGATAGTCTATTCCTTCTACTTGGGTATATCCACGAGCGACTAATCTTGCTTTATACCTTTCTATTTGTCCATCTTTATCAAATTTCCTCTTGAACACCCATTTGCATTTTACGATTTTTCTCCCCTTTGGCTTAGGCACTATGTCCCAGGTGTCATTTCTCTGTAAGTTATCCAGTTCTTCTTTCATAGCTTGCTTCCATTTTTCTACGTCTGGACTATTTAAAGCCTCTTATAAAGTTTCTGGATCACTCTGAAAAGACCTCTTGGATACATCTGGGTCATGCGTTGATTGGCAGCTGGATTCTTCATTTGCCACTCTGTTTATTTCTGGAAAATTTTCTTCGAACATCTCTGAATTGCCCATAACATAATCCTTGGTCCACTTAGGAGCTGTTGTTTGTCTTCTGGATCTAGTTTCAGTCTATGTCTTCTCAACTTCATTCTCTACTGGATTTTCATCTACAACATCTTTCTCGTCACATACAGGTAGATCTTCATCTGCATCTTGCTGAGAAGGCAGTGTTATTATATTTTCAGTCATGGAGGATTTTTCTTCAAATACTACATCTCTCGAACAAATTACAGTTTTTGTTTCTTTGGTGTAAATACAGTACCTCTCATCTCCATCATATCCAATAAGATAACCTTTTGTCGCTTTTCTGTCCATTTTTCTTCTCTTTTGAGCTGGGATGTGGGCATAGCAGACTGATCCTATGATGCGCATATGCTTTATTCTTGGTTTTCTGTTCATCCACAGTTCATAAGGACTTACATTTGGTACTGAGGACTTCCCTGTTCTGTTCAGAATGTAAATTGAGGTATTGATGAACTCTGCCCATAGGGATGCTGGAAATTCTATTTCTTCATTCGAATATTTTAAAGTTCTGGCCATCTCAACAATGGTTCGGTTTTTCACGTTCAACACAGCCATTCTGTTGAGGTGTGTATGGAGCTGATAATCTTTGAGTTATTCCATATCTCTTCAAAATTTTTCGAACTGCTTCATTGTCAAATTCACCACCATTATCACTGATAATTTCTTTAATGTCATGGCCTAGATTTTTCGCATGAACTATGAAGTCTTCCAGTACATCCTTTATTTCTGATTTTTGCTTCAAGAAGAAACCATACCTAAATTTAGTGTAGTTATCTTTAAAAACAGCAAAGTATCTAAACTTTTGGAAAGATTCATCAAATGGACCACAAATGTCTGTTGAGATTAGTTCTCCTGATTTTGTCGGTTTATTTCTTGTACCAAATTTTAAACGATGGGCTTTACCATAAACACAAGCTTCACATAATTTTATATCAGCTTTAACTTTGACATTTAATTCTCTCTCAATAATGGATTTTATATGTTGCTTATCTTGGTGTCCATATCTTTCATGATAAAGCTGAAGTATTGAATCATCACTTATAGTCATGTTAACATCAACTTGGGTTTCTGGAACTAAGCATTTCATAACTGCCTTGAAGAGACCACCTCCAGCATTTCTTATGCCATGTAGAACTACTTCGCCATCAATCTTTAAATGACAATCTTTGAATGTTGATTCAAATATACTATTCTGGTTTCTATCTTGGGCTGAAAGAACAGAAAATAAATTTTTACTGATTTCTGGGACATACCAGACATTTTCTAAATATTTAACTTGATTTTTCCCATTTACAGTTGTAATTATTTTAATGGTTCCTTTTCCAATAGCTGATAACCTTTTTCCATTAGCTACTGTGATGCTATGGGGTATTTGAAACTTTTCAAAATCAATAAAACAGCTGCTGTTATTGGTGACATGTTTTGAAGCCCCATTATCAATGAACCAGTCTTCAGTACTAGTTTCCATAGAAAATACTTCATCATCTACAGCTAAAAGTGTCATATTAACAGCAGAATTGTTATTACCTTTACTGGTATTTGGATAGTTTGGTTTAGGAGGTCTTCCATCTGCTATCCATTTCTTGCACGATTTTACCCAGTGGCCCTTTTGATGACAATAATTACACTTAGTGTTATTTTTCTTACTTGAAAATGCCTTTTGTTTTTGATCTGAACTAACTGCTAGAGCTTCTTGATCTTTACTTTCTGTAAGTTTTGGATCTTTCTTTAATTCTCTTTCATGTGTGCACAACTGTGTTGTTAATTCATCCAATGTTCTTTTCTCATCACTTAAAAGCAACCAACTTGACTTGAAATTTCGATAACTCAGAGGAAGTGTATCCAATATCTTGCAAATTAATAACATTTCCGGAAGCCTATTTTCATTTTTATTTTCAAGTCCATTGTTCAAATCATTCCACAGATTTTTCAGTTTTGATAGATGATCGGACATATCACCATCAGACCAATTGAACCTGAAGAATTGTAAACAAATATTATACAATTGGTTGTCCGACGAATCTTCGAAAATCTTGTGCAACTCAAGCCAGACTTCTCTCGCGGAATCAAATCTCATTACTTTTTGCAAAGTATCTTCAGTCATGGAGTTTGTTAGAACCATCATAGCACTGTTATTTGCTTTCTTAAAATCTTTCAAGTCTTTCTTGTACTTATTCTTGATGTCTTCAGCATCTGCTATATTTGGTTCTTCTGGCTTCTCTAATCTCCCTTCGACGACATCCAAAGCATCTGCGTAATAATTTAACACGAACTTTATTCTATATTTCCATATAGACCAGTCACTTTTACCTGATAATGGCTTAACTGGGATTTTTCCCTGATCCATTTTTAGAAATATTTACAAAGTTCTGATCTATCGAAGTTATCACGTGTACGTACGCAGCTAGGCTTATGTATCGCCGCTAGAATTTAATTTTCACCTTTGGCGCATTTAACGAGCTGGTGGCCATAACCTGTTATGTTTAGTGGAATAAATAAAGCTGCACAAGTATATTCATATTGGTGAATTATGTATTAATTAAAGAAAGTAAGTTATAATTTACATACTGCAACACACGCCGCTTACAAAACGAACGAACAAGACAACAACTATTAACTACTGTTGCCAATACTTATACAAAAGTACGTGTTGCCACAAATTACTAATTATGTAGAAATAATATATCAGTATTACCTGGGAAATATAATCACATACAAGTGAAACAATTTCAACAGTAAACAGTAGAAAAATTAAGAAAATGTGGACTGAATATAAAATTTCCAACAGTCAGACAAATAGGGAATAGCAAAATCACAATTTACAAGGTTTTTAAAATTTTTATAAATATGAAAAGCTTCAAAGAAATCGAATTCATGAATCGATTTAGGTCGGCAAATTATTTTAGCTGAATTAAATTTAAAATTCTGATTTTCCTCCCAGCAATGTTTAGAAATAGCCGATTTATTGGTTTCTTGTTTGCGGACTTAATTCATACAAGAAACCAATAAATTGGCTATTTCTAAACATTGCTGGGAGGAAAATCATAATTTTAAATTTAATTCAGCTAAAATAATTTGCCGACCTAAATCCATTCATGAACTCGATTTCTTTGAAGCTTTTCATATTTATAAAAATTTTAAAAACCTTGTAAATTGGGATTTCGCTATTCCCTCTTTGTCTGACTGTTGGAAATTTTATATTCAGTCCACATTTTCTTAATTTTTCTACTGTTTACACGGCTAACTTTCCTAAATTCCCATTGGCCACTATCCCCATCTTTCCCGTAATCCTATTGGTTGAACTAAATCCGGCCCCTCTCCTATATATACGAGCACTTCTCCTGATTCAGAATCCTTTTTGCACTGAAGACGGTACGCTTTAGGCTACCGAAACAGCTCTATGCATTTCCAATATTTTTCTTTGGCGTTTCTGACGTAGTAGTTTATTCGGGTTTTAATATTCCAACGCCAAGTTTCCTGTTATTAAAGTTATTGATTACTTTCATTTTCAGCAAAATCGAAAATCAAAAATCGATTTTCATACAAGATCAGATCGTGTACAAATACACATGTGTATAACATTGGTAGATCTAGGACACCCCTTTCTATGTGAAAGCGTAATTACAAATATACACACAGGCAATTTTACTATAAGTGGATACATAGATATTATAAGGTACAAATTATATTTTGTTTTGTTTTATCATATACTCTAATTGATTAAGCAAAACTCTAGCATATGTATGTTCTACTAAAAACAAACTAAATACTTTTACAAATTAAATCCTTGTAAAGTAGATAATGGTATATGAGCTTAGAATAGATCTGCAACGCATTCATAATCTTATAAGTAGGAAACATTTAAGATCACATTACAAATGTAAACTAGAAGGGGGAAAAAAACCCTAACGAAAATAAAAAGAAACACGCGGAAAATCGTGTAGGTATTTACGTCTCATATAATATTGTTAACAACTATCTCAGACTGCATCTCTGTTTCTATTTTCTCACAGATTTGTTTGTCTGTAAAGAAGTAAATAAATGAACAGATATCTCTATTTATCGTCTGTTTCTTTCGAACATTGCTGCTTGCTGACCCACGACCCTTTAAGATATTGCATATCAAGCATCTTTATAAAAACAAAAATGCATCGTCAAAAAATTGGATTAAACTTTTGATATGAATCTATGGTGCTAAATACCACCCAAGTATTTGGAACACCTGAATTCTAGATGTGAAAGCATGCTTTTCCTAAAACAAATTCATTCATCATATGATTGTGAGAATTATTAGAACTGGCTTTGGCATCGAAAAGAAAATTAGTGGCACGTCAAGAAAGAGATTTTTGGAAAGTACATCACTTAGAAAATTTTCATGTAAGACGGTTTTGTTGTTTTAGTTGTTTGGGGAATATGACAGTTCAAACAGATAGCTATCATAGAAAATAAAGGAAACAATAATAAATTGCTTCTGAAAGAAAAAAAAAAAAAAAAGGGAAAAAAAAAAAAAAAAAAAAAAGGAAAAAGAAAGAAAGGAAAAGAAAAACAAATTTATTCTCTTTTAGGGCTGTCTTTGCAGGAAGAATCATCAGATAAATATAATCGAAATGTTTGTTTATGGCAATGTTGGTTGATTTCTCTCCTCCCTCCACATTCTTCTTATTTTTTTTATTTTGGTTTTTAATAATAAATAACAAGTTGAATGAGATCATTAATAATAATACCCGTTTTGTCCTATCACTTACTTATCATAATATAGGACATGTTTTTTCTTCTTTTTTTCTATTATAAGATTCAATCTAGTCTTGTAAATATGAAGTCTAAAACAAGTAACACTGCTCTGCATGAAAATCGACCTCAACACTATTTTTGCAAACTCTTATGTAAAATGACCTCCAGAATCCGAATATTGACGCCCATTTCGCACTATCACCCACCGTTCTTGGGGGACGCCCCACTATTTTTATTCTTTTTTTTTTTTTTTTTTTTTTTTTTTTTCAATTTTATGGCTATAAATTTGATTTGTATGGGAGGAAAAGATTATTTTAACTGCTAAATATATTCAGAGGGTCTAAAGAATTGAAAAATTTATTAAAAAAAAAATTGCAGCAAGGGGAAAATTTAGAGGGGGGAGGGGTGGGATTTGCCACTGAAGTTATAAGCTATATTTATTATATTTTATTAATCAATAATTATTATTATTTGTTATACATTATATATTTTCTATTTTTAAGTGATAAAATACTTCTTTTCCATTCTCCAAATCAAATTCATGGCCATAAAATTACCGAACACTGATAAAAATTGGGGAAGGTCCAAGGGGGTGGCGTCCCGAGAAAACTATGGGTGATTGGGCAAAATGGGAGTCATATTCGGATTCAGGAGGTCATTTTGCATCAAAATCAGCAGGAATGTTACCAGGGCTCATTTTTTTTTTTTTTTTTTTTTTTTTTTTTTAGCAGAGAATTTTTAATTGAATATAGGGTAAGTGCTCCAGTGATTGGCACTTTTAGAGCAATCTCTGATGTTTTTAATGTTCTAGTCATCAGAAAATATTTTTAAAAATCTTTAGTTAATACATATGGCACAAAAGACATTCGGAACCACATATATGTTAAAATATATACATTTGATAGTATTTTTTTTTTTATGAATTTTTATTTTACACCCACTCAATGTTCCAGTAATTGACACTGCCAGTTTTTTCATTTTACCAGTAATTGGCCCCCTATGTTCCAGTGTTTGGCACTGCTAGTTATTCATTTTACCAGTTATTAGCACCCTATGCTCCAGTGTTTGATATAAAATGTTAAAATTCTTATATGTAAAATATATGATTTTCTTATTTTTCTTATTTATTAATTATTTCGGGATAGATGTCAATTACTGGAGCACGTCAATCACTAGAGTACCTACCCTAATAGAAAAATGGGGAAAAAGTGACTAAATACTAGTTAATTTTTAGTATACCATTTCTCCAAAATGATTCAAATTGTCCGTTAAGTAATCTTTAGACATGTTAGCTATTAAATAATACTGGTTATCGCTTCAGAGATTTAAATATAGAAATTTTATAGAGATAATAAATTAATAATATCACAGATTAGTTACTTATAAATGTAACATGATCCCAAGAAATAATAATGGAACACCATACAAAAGAAATTTATAAAAGGGGAAAATATTTATGAGAACCTTGTCCAAGTTTGTGGTATGATAAAAAATTGCAAATAGTAGAAACAATATTATTAAGATAAATAAATAGTTTATTATTCATTCATTTAAAAACTACCATGTTGTGGCCCTCACAAAACTTTCTTCCACATATTCTCATCTCATGCAATTTTGCGCGATGTAAATAATTTATTGAATTTATTATTTATTAAAATTATTTTATTTTCATCTCAGAGAATAATAATACTAAAGATGGAAAGAAAGTCAATTCTGTGCCTTACAGATAACATCTAAGGAATGCTCCTTATTTACTCCTTCCCCCCTTTTTTTTCTCTCTCCAAGTTTTTTTTTTTTTTTTTTTTTTTTGGGGGGGGGGGAGGGAGGGGAGGGGGTAAAAAAAAAAAAAAAAAAAAAAAAAAAAAAAAAAAAAAAAAAAAAAGAAATTAACTATCACAGGTCTGTTGTTCAACCATTCGTTTTTAAGATATTGACGAGTTATTTTGAAAAAAACATTTATTGAAAATTTGCACCCCCGGGAAGAAATAAACTCCTTTTGAAGAAGGGGAGGGGAGAAGCAATGCTCTTACATGAACAAAACTTTTTCCTAGATCACTATTACTATCATAAAGAATTCTTTTTCATTTCAAAATGATTCTTTAAAAAAAAATGTTTTCACTATATATGCACATTTGTGCAAAATTTTGTCCGATCTTGCTATATTAAAAATTGTGAAAAAATGGGATGGCAAACGTCACCTGTTGAACAATTTTCACCAAAAGTTAATAGGTACTAATTTATATCTATGTGCAACTACTTATAAATTTATAAGAAATTCTGTACATTAAATTCTTGACATAGGGATTCCACAAATTTCTGTCTATCTCTCTCCCACACACAGACACTTCGGCAGATATTTTCTAAAAATGATCAAATCGCGTTCTTAACCTCTTGAAACGTGTAAAACCATCGAAAACCGGATGTTTAAACTTTTTACGAATCCAATACTTTCTTCAATTGAATATAGAAAAAAGTGAAAATCTTAATTTCTTAATTTCTTAAGTGGTATATAAGCTCATTGTAATGATAAGAGTGTGGTAGCGAAATGAATACCAAATATTTGGTTACAAATAATTAAAATAATTAACAGAGAAATTCACAAATCTTTTTTTCAAAAAATAAATCTTTGCAATAATTAAAATTTTTGTTTTTTAATACTAACAATCTAGTTTTCATAAATAGTGTGCGAGAGAAAATGTAAATATTCAGCATAAGTAACGAGCATTTAGAAATGTATACATTGTAAGTTTAAATTAAATTTATAAAAACAAAAGCTTCATTAACTTAAATATTATTCATTTTATTTGTTTATTTTTTTTATTTATTTTGAATAATCAAATGAAAAAAGTGCTGAATTGGAGAAAAATTTTTGGGACCGGTTATCGATGGATTTACAAGTTTAAAAAGATCCAGAAGATTTTTGTCCTTTCTTAGAAATTCCTGTGTGTCTGAGTGCTTGTGATAAAATTTTTGTAGCAACCCTAAATCAAGAACTAATGTACAAAATTCCATATATGTTTATGTTTAGTTGCATTTTGACATAAATTTTGGTATCAGTTTTTGGTGCATATCGCTCAGCATGTTACGTTGTCGTTCCTCCCCCCCCCCCGCCCCCCACAACTTTTTATGTGGAAACATAGAACAAAATTTTGTATAAATGTACACACTGAAAAAAAAAAATTAACCAACCATTGGGAAATAAAATAATAATGATAATAATAATAATAATAATATAATAATAATGTTTATATTAGTAACAGCAATCAAACAGGATAAAAATTTAATGTTACCGAATATTTTCATTAAAAAAAAAAAAAAAAACCCTAGTATAGGACTTATAGAGCACAAAATTCACACTTTTTTTATTTTTATTTATTTATTTACATTTATTGTTATACTCAAAAAAAAAAAAAAAAAAAAAAAAAAAAAAAAAATCTTCTACACTGACCATGGAGAACAACTTTCATAAACAATAATTTTAGTAATTATTTTGCCCTGAGTGAATTTTTATAAGAAAATATAGAAGAAAATTTTAGATGGCCACAACATACTAGTTTTTAATTTGGTTCAATGCTTAACGAACTATTTTTAATATCTGATTAAACTTACAATTATATATCAAATATAACTTCAAAAACGCCAGCAAATGCAAAAATTATTTACTTAAGGATATTTTCAACCTTCTAATTATGCTTTTAATTGGCTAGAAAATTACGTTTAATAAAAGGCATTAAAAAAAATAATTTTCCAACAAAGGGCATTTTATAGCAGAAACAATTTAACATTTCACGTAGTGGAAAGCTATGGCATATGGGAAACATTCCAAAACGTACTTACATATAGCAACATTAGGCAATACCATTCTTTCAGAGGCTAACATTAGTTTGATAAAATTTTCTTATGATTAGTACATTATTCAAGATTATTATATATCAACAGGCTTCGCCTGCTTCTCTCGTCGCTATATTTAAATGAATTTTCAAAAATTTGAATTGCAATTTTTTTCATATCCCTTCATAAATAAAAGCTAACGAAATTCAATTGAAATTGCTCTGAACCTCGGTTCGGATAACCACTACTTACGGCAACGTCCTTCCCACCCGTGTTGCATCAGATCTGGCTTTCCACTGCCTGCAACGATGTCATTTCCGGGCACTTCAATTTGGATATTTATCGGACGACAGGTGGAGCTACTGTTATTCAAGAAATACGATTTTAAAAATGCTGTGTCTCAGCATCTATTAAACATTTTAGTTTTGACACTATGTATTTTATAGCTCTCGTTCTTCCTATTATATTACTATTCGAGCAATACAATAAATAATAATATAATAATAAAAATATTTTCATTTCAAAGGAATTAAATAAATAAATTTTAATTAAGCTTAAATTTTAATAAGTTTAAGCCTTTCTACTATATGTGTATATATATATATTTAAAATACAATAAATTAAAAGGAGGAAAAACCCTTTCAAAGGAATTAATTAAATAAATGAAAAATAAATAGTGAAACAGTCGTTGCTATACCATGCAGACGATTAAAATGGAAGAATAAATTTAAGAAAACGAAATAGAAAAGTAAAATGGATAAAATAGAAAAAAAAAAAAGATTCAAATTCGAAAATCGAAAAATCTCGATGAGGTGCACAGCTTCAGGATTCAAGCTAATCTTCTGTCAAGTTTTGTAGCTCTGCGATCAATAGCCTGAGCTACAGATGCAGACACACAGACAGACACGTCCCTTTATTTATGTAGATTATATATTTAATTTTGTCTTTTTAAAAATATATTTTCCTATTATATCGTGTCTAATGTTTACCAACTAAGCTCGAGAACTTTTGGCAGGTTACAGTTTCAGCTTGCTTCAAAAATTTTACTTGTTTGTGCATTTAATAATTTAAAAAATATTACATTAATGCCTTATAATTACAACTTGGGATCTTTTCCGACTAGATAACAAAAACCTCGAAGAAAATGTAT
This sequence comes from Salticus scenicus, assembly GCA_963930645.1. NCBI lineage: Eukaryota > Metazoa > Arthropoda > Arachnida > Araneae > Salticidae > Salticus > Salticus scenicus. The sequence continues at coordinate 207,207,701 of OZ005654.1, forward strand.
CTTTTGAAAGGTGCCACGAACGAAACTTTGAAATAATCGGTTCGACAAATAACTTATATACTATATAATTTTCATTTTGCCTAACATTAAAAATTTCATAAGTATATCAGAAATTTTGGCTTACGCATTTTATTTTTGTTGCTAACTTTATTTTATGATTCCACCTTTAAATCAGGATTGCAAAGTTAATTAAACTTGTGCATGGGGTAATGCATTAAAAATACAACTGGAAGATGATAATCATTACAGTTTTATTAAAGTTGAGATTCAGTGAACTTTACGTCGCACAAGAAGAAAGGGGTGATTGGCAACGATCTAGGATTCATTAATGGGGATGGTTCGGAGACATGTCATGACAATTTTGATCCTCCACGAAGGGTATTGCCACGGATTAAATATATAAGTGATCAGTACGCTGTGGTATGGCACCTCCTCAGAGATATTATTTTCCCGAACATGGAGCACCTTGCAGTAGCGACGGATTTTGCGTACACCAGCCACCATCAGTGTACACAACGGTCTTTGGCTAGTTCGAGTATTGAACTTGATCATGAGCACGACGGTAGCCTGGTTACTAAAACAATTACAAAATGAAATTGTTTTTATCAAAAACCAATACCATTAAGTTGTTTACATACCGTTAAAAGGATGCTTTACCTAATGTGGTCAGTAGCCTAACGTCATGTTATTCTGTGGGGAAATTTGTCTTGCAAATAACTCATTACCCAATGTATTATTTTTTCCAATTTCATTTTCACATTCAGAAAACTCATAATTCTTAAATTAATTCCAGTCTTTAATTTTTTTTTTTTTTTCATTTTAATGCTCAAAATTGTAAAAGAAAAAAAAAAAAAAAAAAAAGAAAAGAAAAATAGTGCATCTTTTTAAATTTTTGAACTTAAAAAAAAAAGAAAGAAAGAAAGAAAAAAGAAATCAAATTTTGGAAAACAGGAATTAGTTGAAAGGCTCTCAATTTTCTGAATGTGAAAACGGAACTTTTTTTTTCCTTAAAGTACTGCATCATTGTAGAAACAAATTTCCCCATAGAACAACATGAGGTTACATACCGGCTGCGTTAGATGAAGCATCCCTATAAAATAATAAGTAACCGTTTAAAAGAATATATATATATATATATGCACTAGAAAATATTATTATTTTAGACAAATTTCATAATGAATATCACCATATTGACTTTTAAAATAGTAAATAATGTAATTTCTAATACATTTGAATTCTGTATAATTTTTGTTTCTAAATTGAAAAAGTAATGCTAAAACTAATTTAGACGTCATGCGAATAAAAAAAAAAATTACCCTATAACTAAAAATAACTTTTGAAGAAACAGCCCTCTCAGTCAAATTTATTTTTGATTATGACTTTCCCCTTTGTAATAGATTTCTTAAAATCAGAGTGAGAAAGCTTTTATAACGGCCTGAAAACATCTTCTAGTCTATGTATGTAATCTCTATACTTATAAACTGTCATCGAGTTTAGAAAGTGAACTCATTTTTTCTTTCACTCATAACTCTATGTGCGTGAACTGCAAAATTAAAAGACTGGTAAAGTAAAATGTATCATTTCTATACTGATGCTGCAGTTTGTGCCACTTATTGTTTACGATTGTGTTAAAACCTTGTGGCACCATTAGAATGACCCACATTTTTTCTTAATACTTCGTTTGAATTTCAATGAATTTAGAAAATAATAGTGCTTAATGTGATTTCTACAAATAAATAGCATTTAAAAGCGTAATAGGAGAAATAACCATTAAATATTATTTGTTGCTTTTTCTGAGAATAAGTACAGTATAATGTGTTCTTTATTGGAAGTTGATGTTTATAGCATTTATGATTCTTTGACAAGAACACATAAAAAAATTCGGTCTATAATGGTCATTTTTTTTCGAAAAGTTAATTATTTAAATCATTTTAAATGAATAATAATAATAATAAACTGATATGTATATCTCCAAAGTCTACTACACTGTGTTGTATAGTAAAATTATTCTATTTATATATACACCATGATTAAGTGCCACTTTCAAAATGTTGTCAGAAAAGAATCACTGAATGAATGAATGAATCATTATGAGAATGACCAGTAATATAAACGGAATATTTCCGAAGCAATGAAATATATTTGGCAAAAAATAAATAAAATAAAAACAATAATTTAAAATGTTATTTTTAGATGATGTGCTATATACACTGCCGTGACAAAATTGCCACTAAAATGAAATTGAATGGCGTGTATCATAAATTCCAAATTAAACCAATTGCGCTGTTTACCAATTTGTCTAGCACGGTTGATTGAAAGCCACATGTGTTTTCGTTGGTTCTTATGGGATATCTACAACTCCAAATGACTATTCTCTTATTTTTATCGGTTGCTGCTAGATGGAAATACATGTGCAGACCTTGGAGACAACTTTTCACCATTTTCCAGTTAATGGGTTAATGACTTAATGTGAATGACTCTTCTGGTTTTTTACGTAAAATTCGATAACTTGAGAAATGACTTGGAAGTCATCAAACAATTGTAGCACATTTTGTTTAAATCTCAGCCACAACTATTTGGAGGTATCACATCGGTTAAGAATATTTTTAAATGGCATATTTTAACGAGTATATTGCCATCCATTGATAAAGTTTCGAACATTTTTTTTCTTCCGTCACAGTAATTCTTATTTATTCACGTCAAATTACAAACATGTTAAAAATAATTTCAATTGTTATCACCGTGCATCTTGTTACTATTCAGAACTGCTAACACTACCATAGCCAAAATGTAATTGATAAGTGATTGATGAAAATCATTTAAATAAATGATGTTTTAATCTTAAATTTATAGATACTTATATATACTCATCCTTCTTCGACAATCGGAAATTTGCTGTGCAAGTTGTTAAAACGAAGTGTTGTCCTCCCTCCCCTTATTTTTTAACTCTCTCATAAACATATATGTTGGACAAGATATTGTTTTGAGGTCAAATATTTGAAATTGATTTTTTGATATATTTACACATTTTGAGGATCCTTGAATAAAAATATTGGTTTTTAGCATTTGGTCTGAATGTCTGTGTGTGAGTTTGTTATCAGCACGACTCAAGAAAAAATATTAACAGAAAGTCCAAATTCGGTATACCAAATCCATATCATATGGGAATGATCTTGTTTTAAACCGTACTGACTCTGAAGACCAAACTTCTTTCCTGGATTTAAAAATAGAAAAAATAGATAATAACTGGTTTATTGGGATTTATGATAAAAGGCAAGATTTTAACTTTAAAGTTTGTAATTTAACAAATTGGTTGTCCTGTATTAGTCGTAAAGTTTTAAAAAATATTATGTTCACCCAAATAAACAGAATTAAAATGATTTGCAATAACAATTTAGACCTGAATCTGGCTATGAAAAATCTCAAAAACATACTAACTGTTAACCGCTATCCTGTTATTTTAATCAATAAACATTCCAGTATTCTTGATGACAATTACACTTAAGGTTTGTTGTTCCATTTTGGGCGACATTTAAGTGCTGGTAAGTGGTCCTACTAGCTGAAGCGGGTTCTATGTTTATAATGGGGGTAGTTTTCAATTTTCCATATTCTAATGACTATTCCAGTTTGCCCATGTATGTATTTATATATTCTTGTATTACTTATATTCTTGTATTTTATATTGATGTATTATATTTTGTGCTTGATTTCTGAATTTAATTGCTTTTTATGGTTTGTATTAATTAAAATTCGTTTGTTGTATGGCCATGCTTCCATCTGTGAGAAGTTGGGGGCTAGATACGTTTTTTTTGGTTAAATTACCAGCGTTTCGTCAGAAACTTCTCATATTCCTTTCCCTACATGTACATTTCTTTCCCTACATGCCCCCCTGATGTAAGCCTTCATGTGTTTTGGGATTAATTTTTATCTGGCTTTAATTATTTTGCTTTTATTTATTATAGTTTTATATTTCCTTTTGCTGCATTTGCGCATTGGTTTATAAAAACTTTGTTCTAGTTCTATATATTTAATAATTCAAGTTTTACTCCATCCTACATTTAAATTTTATCTTATATATATATATATATATATATATATATGAATAATTACCTCGGTAGATAATCAGATAATCTGAGGGACCCCCCCCCCCTCAACCTACCCGTTGTATCTGTCTGCCTATATGTATATCTATATTTCCTTATTAAAAGTAGTCCTAAGTTAATTCTTGTAACTCATGAACACTTGTATCAAATTTAATGCTAAATGATTGCATAGCATAGTGATATTATTTTATGTAGCCCTGTAAACTAATTACAATTTTATGCTTATCATTTTCTACAGAAACCATGCTTTCAAACATTGTAATAAAAAATTTTATTTTACTATGTTTAATGGGGTGTAACAAAATTAAAATGGAATTATAAGCAATAATGTCTATAGACCGTAATGGTAGGAATCTATTTTGTGTGTCCCTGTAAACGAGCTACAAACATTATATACACCTAAAATTTTTTATAACTAATTCCTTTTAACTCATTAATGTTTGAACCAATTTGACATCATTTGGATGATTACAGGATGTTATCGGAATTCCTTTGTGTGGTCCAGTAAATACAATATTTAATTAAAGCTTTTAACCTTTAGAAAGGGGCTGTGATAGCAGTTGTCACGCTTCACCATGGGATTTCAGAAGAGCCCCTTTCTAAAGGAAACATCCCAATAATGTATGTCATTTCCATTGTGTTGAATGCAGCATAAATGCGTTAAAATGCGCTTAAATAAACATTTGTTCACAGGCTCTAATGTCACGAAAATCTTTTTTGTGTCCCTGTAAACGAGCCATGAACATTATATGCACCAGTAAAAACTATACAACCTATTCTATGTAACTCCGAAATAATTGTTCGAAATTTGACATATTTTGGATGGTTACGTGACGCTGTCGGAACACTTTTGTGTGATCTATAGATTAATTATTATTGAGTCTAATCAAACATCTTTCTACAGAAAACATACTTTTAAACATCTCAATGAGGTGTGTTAATTTAATTTTGTTTAATGTAGTGAAACCATGTTAAAATGCGTTTAGACCAAATTCTGTCCATAGGCTGTAATGATAAAAAATAATTTGGTGTGTCCCTGTACACGAATCATGAACAATATACACAGCAAAATGTATACAGCTATTTCTGTATGATGCGTAAACACACATGCAACAGTTTGCAAGAAAATCGGGTGATTTTAAAGACCGCTATCGCGGTACAGACAAATTCTGCCCATAGGTCGTAATAATAAGAAATACAGTTTGGGAAAAAAAAACCGCACTTGGATATTTTTAATTTCTCTATCTGCAATCGCCAATTTTATTGTTTCAAAATCAAATTTTCCAAGCGATTTTATTTATTACGTTGTGGTCCACGCACAATTTAGGATTGAGCCAAGTGTTAAAATCAAAATGCAATCATTTGGAAAATTGTAATTTTAGAAAGTATTTCAATAATGGCAAGAATAAAGCAATTAATGGCACCACAAAAAGTATTAATTTTAGAATGCAAATCAAAAAATATTTTAATACACGATTGGCAAAATGATTAAAAATGTTAAAGAAATATAGATGGTTTTTTGCAAAATATAAAATGTTTTGGCTGTTTAAACTGGAAATTTGCTTCTATATATAGTCGACCATGTTGCTCATCCAAGCAAGATGACCGCAAGTTAAAAAGTCAGTGTTACATTTAGAACATAGAAAGGAGTCAGAAAAGTGTTTAACAACATAATTTCTTTAAATATGTGCAACAACGGTTTAACGGAGCAGGTTTAAATCCCAAAAAATCTGAAAAAAAAAAAAAAAAAAAAAAAAAAAAAAAAAAAAAAACATTCTTGACGAATAGAATTAGAAAAGCAATATTTCACAGGGCTAAAAAAATTTAAAAATGGTCAGTTAATTATTGGGCTGAAGTGGTTCTCTTTGATGAATAAAGCTTAACTTATTTCAAGATGACGGAAACAAGCAGGTCTGATGGCGGAAATGTGACCGACTCTTAAAATAGTGACACATTCTTCTTATATTATGGCACTGAGGTGCATAATTTTTCAAGGAGTCGGGAAATTTTTGTTGCTCAAGGGACCAATTAACTCGAAATAAAACATTGTCATTAAAAAATTGATGCCTGACCGACTATTTTGGAGATATCTCCGACTTTTCCACAATCAGCAATTCAAGATGATAGCGCACCTTGCTGCATAGCGTCTGTGATATATTTATTTGATTCAAGTTGTTAAAATTACCTATCTATTTCCATGAGCACCTATAATTCTGTAAGTAATTATAACTTTTTTCACTTTAGTTAAATCCTGGAAATAGACACCAAAAATAGGTCTCCCTAGCTACTTTGGTGGAATTGAAAGACGCCATCCGACGGTGGCTTCGAAGACGACATGCTATATTCGGCTGCCACATGCCTAATCTTGTGCTGGTGGTCATATTGAACCTCTTTTATTTTAAAATAAATGCCCAATGTCATGTTAATGTGTGTGAATGTGATCTGTTTCATTGTTTGTTTTTGCACATTTGCATAAAACCTCTCAGTATAACGCAAGAGGGCCCTCTTTCGATTATTTTTGGAATAATTTTTTTTTTATACATGGAAAAAAAAGTTCACGTTCCTCTGCTTTACGCAAGCAGGAATTTTTTTTTTTTTTTTTTTTTTTTTTTTTTTCCCGAGCATTATTTATGAATGCTTGAAATTTGCATAAATTTATGATGTACCTGTCATTTGTAAGTAAGTATACATACAAGGTGATTATAATTAAAGTTACGATTTCAAAACGCTATAATTTTAAAACTACCCATCAGAGCAATTTGATATTTTACCAGAGCAATCGTGAGGCAATGAAATTTTGTTTGGGGGAGAAAAAAGTAGTTCCAACATGTTCCTAGAGATAGCGATGTCAGGGTAATGTCAGGGGAGACGCCTAAATGGACTTATTAAACACAGGAATGTTGTTAGCAACACAATGGAATAGCAGGAAACAATAGACTTCAAGGGTTTAATACATTTTTTTTTAGCAAAAAGACAAGAATACGTGTTTACAGCGGAAACAGTCATATTGAAATGAGAAAAAGAGGAGCTTCATGAAACAAATACTTTACGGATAATTAACGGCACATTTTGGAACTATTTTTTCTTTACTTTTGCCAAACAAAATTTCATTGTCTCACGATTGCTCTGGTAAAATATCAAATCGCTGTGATGGGTAGTTTTAAAATTATAGCGTTTTGAAATCGTAACTTTAATTATAATCACCCTGTATATTAATAGATTTAAAATCTGCGACAATGCTGTAATTCCTTTTCCATGCTTTTAATTCTAGTATTTCTGTTTCTAAATAACAAATTTCTTCAGATGAAAAAAATTTACCCATCACTAGAAATTTTTTCGAAGAAAGACTTGTTGAATGTTTGCTTCATAGTAATGAGACTTGCTCTCACGCGTGATGTCACGAAACTGCAATTCTTCAGACGAATTTCAACTGAGATATTCTAATTCATATTCACATAAGCTCTGCTTTAATCCTTCAATTTAATGTCATTTTCAAAGGTTTTCCTGTGGTTGATGTAATTATGTATTCTTAAACCCTTAGCAGACGTTATTCAGAATAACACATGTATGCCACCTTTTGTTTGCCGTAAGCAGCAGAGCAACGACAACTGCAAGTATAGCAACGGTAAAGATTAAGAGTGTTATTTACCTTGAAATGATGTTATTAACCTTTTAATAAACTTGAACAGATGAGGACATGAACTTAGCTTTTCTTCGAAATTTTCTTAAAATATCACTCTGCACTTCTTCTTAATATTATTATTTACTGGAGAAGTTATGAAATACTTTAATGAATATTTTATGAGATATAAGATACACAAGCCCCTAGTAGATTTGTACAGCCTTGCGTATGCTATAATTGTGGGATTTTTCTTGTTTCAAAAAAGTAAATAATAACAATAATATATAAACATTAAGTTTTTATCGGTATCAACTAATCTATTTAATAATTTTAAAGCTGTAATGGCGCGAATTGTTTCAAACGCTTGAGTAAATTTAATTTTTCATAAAGTTTTATTTCATTTTTATAATTAACGTGTGTGTATATATATATATCTTAATATATATAAATCTCGTGTCACAATGTTTGTCCTCAATGAACTCCTAAACCACTTAACCGATTATAATAAAATTCGCACACCATGTGCAGTTCGATCCAACTTGAGAGATAGGATAGTTTAAATCTCAAATTATAGTCGCAATTTTAATTTATTGCTAATTATTTGTCTGTTATTATTTGACAGTCACAATTATCTGTTAACTCCAAATGATTCTAACAGATGTCGATACCTTTCGACTGGGTTGAAATGAAAGCTGAAATATATTTGGTGCTGCCATCTACACAAAGAATCTTCAACTTTTTAACCTATTAATAAATTTCGTATAATTCAATTATTTCCACTTTTTAAATTTTTGGTGTTAGCATAGCCGGCCACGTGTTACTTAGACTGAAGTGTAAATTGAATTCATATTATAATGAAGATAATACAGTGAAATTAATCCTGTTTTTTACTTATTTGTGCTTCATTGATCAAAACTTTATAATTACGATGTTTGTCCGGGGTAAACTCCTAAACTAAGGAACTGATTTTGATGAAATTTTGCACACTGTGTGCAGTTTGATCCAACTTGAGAGATAGGATAGTTTTTATCTCAATTTATTGTCACAATATTGTTTTATTGCAATTATTTGTTAATTATAGACCTTTATTAAAGTTGCTCCAAAATATCTGTGAGTTCCATTAATTTAATTGTTGCCAAAAAAAAAAAAAAAAAATACGAGTTCATTTTCTTTCGACATAAAAATAAATACATTTAATCAAACGTGAACGTTAAAAAATTATAAAAAGTTAAATTATGCATCTCACGAAAATTGACGTCATAATCAATTTAAAGATTTTATACACATTGATAAAGTGCTAATGTAGTTCTATCATAGATATAGTAATATATATAGATCTCTCATCCCCATGTTATCGTAGAAAGATTTTTGATGCCGAAAAAAGATAAAAAATAAAAGCTTTGGAAACAGCCATTAAGTGGTATTGAAAAAAAAAAAAAAAAAAGAAAGAAAAGAAAGAAAGAAATATGAATTTGAAACTGTATCTGGAGTCTTCCATTCCCCTTTAGCAAATAAATTATTCATAAATTTTATTTGCTAAAATATTAGTATGTATTCCCGTGTGTATTCACTCGGGGAAAGACGGCCATATTTTGATAAAAACGTCGTCTTTTCCCAAATGAAAAGGAATAACTTTTTTCTCCCCAATGATCACTCTATTCTATATATGCTATACTATATCTATGAGTTCTATACGCAAGCGAAGTGTGACTCACTGACCGTCTGTGCAGCCAAGAAAAAGATTTCCTATGTTAATTGCCCACTGGATTTTTTGTAAGAAATTATTAAAAATCGAGGAAATTTATTTCCCGATTTTAATCCTTATATTTGGGTATAGATATGTATTAGTTATCGCGGGTGTTAGATTGAATTATTTTGCTGTCAAATTGACAAAATTTTAATATTAAATTTTTAAACTCTGTCGCCCTTGGCTTTTTTTATTATTATTATTATTATTTGGCGATCAAAAGCGTAACACGAAAATATACATGCCAGATGTATGCATTGTACGAAATGTAATATGTATTATTCATTGTACGTATGTATGACATGTAATATGTATTGTACGAAATATTGTTTCATATTATTCACTACTCTTTTAATATAAGTTGTTAAAATAACCATGATTTTTGAAAGGAATTAAATATTTTCGCCAGATAATTTGGCGATATTCTTTTTTTTTCGCCAAGGATGACAGAAATGAAATCTATTCCGCTGCAAAATATTAGTATCTTACATCAGATATTTTATTTAGACATTTGAAAACAAAATTGACTTCAAACTATGATAGAATATTTATCATTTTCCTTTTAATTTGTATATTATTAGTATATTAAAATTTAAAAGCATGGTATATAAAAAGTTTTTTTTTTTTTTTTTTTTTTTTTTAAATCTTATAATTATTCTTATCTTAATCCTCAATGTTTCCCATCTTTATTGACTTGAATTTACTATTAAAATTTTAACATACTCAAAAACTTCTCATCACTTCGTTAAAATACACTAAACTTTTCCAAAATCTTTTTGTATTTAAAATGATACATGTATTTACTTTAAATGTCCAATATTTCATAAGATTTCCAATTTTAAAGTTTTAAAATATTTATCAAATTTACTTATTTTTCTGGTTTAGCCTTATTGTTTTCCCTTTTATAACTACAGCTGTTGCCCTCTTTAAAATATTTAAAATGATGAGGTCATTTAATAGTAAAATTATCCATTATAGCATATATTATATTTCACTCCTCCATAAAAATTGATTTTAAAATCGTCTGTTTCTTTTATACTTTTATTTTAATAGAATTTTAATAGAATTTAATTTATATATTAGTCATTTTAGCAATTTTATCCAAAGTAGCATTAGAAATAATATATATCACTTCTCCATTAAAATTTATAGGACCCTACAATAAAATTAATTTGTGCTTAATATCAACACTACGAAAATTTTTATCAATCGCTTCCAAATTTTGACCTAAGTTTCAAATCTCAACCCTGTGGGTTTTTACATCGGCTACAACGTTTTCGTCTTTGTTCGTAAATAATAATTTAACTGTACTAAATAGTTTACAGCCGTATAATTCAACGTATAACTTAGTCACAGCAACGCGTGGCCGGGTCTGCTAGTATATATATATATATATATATATATATATTGAAAACCTTTTCAAACATTGCAGGAGATGTAACCAAGTATCACATGAAGATATAGAAAAAAGCATGAATAAAGATGACTAAAAATTGAGCAATATGATATTAAAACATACAACATCATTACCTTTTCAAGGGCATGGAAGGAATGTTGCATGCAAATGAAGTTATATTTCTGTTGTACCGTATGCAATCTGCTAAACCTTTACAGCACTCTATGCCCTTTATCACGCATAAGACATGAAAATAAATTAAAACTAAAAGAGAAAGAGAAAAAACGAAGAGAGAAACATACTTTTATATCGACAATCACCAATTACTGAACAAACAAATTTATTCCTTAGATTAATTAATAAAACGAAAATTATTACTCACTCTACAACTTCAAACCACGCCGAAAACAGCTCAAAGGCACCACCAAAGCCATGAGACTGAATATAGTTAAATTTACAGTTAATTAGAGAGTCATATTTATCTACTGAACTATTAAATAAATAAAATTTAGTTCAAATTGTTTCTGCTAATTTTAATAATTAATAAACCTTAAAATTAAATTTAAAACTAAAATTAAAATAAACTTATTTGATTAAATTTTAATTTACAATTTACATTAATTTGAGATACGTAAATTTTTGCAATTCATAATTAACATGCGGAGGTAGAGGTTTTTCCTATGGAGGCCAAAGAACAAGACAGGAAGGAATGATAGCGCCCTCTGTTGGAGTGAAATGAAAAAGAAGATAATGACCCACTTTTTTTTTTTTTTTTTTTTCAATATTGCTTAATAAAATCTAAACAAATGGTAACTTTTTGATTATCCTATTAGAAAATCGGGCACTAAATAAAAAACACCATGCAGTATGTAATTAAAAGTTTTTAAATTGAAGTTATTAATTGAAACTCAAAAGCTGAGAAAATTTCTTTAGAAAGCCGGACTAACTAAATTCAATCTACTAAAAGTATTTTTTTTTTCTTAATATAAAGTTTTGGATAATTATCACGAATTTTAAAATTAATTAATTTGTTAGTTAAAAAAAAGTATTAAAAACTATTAGATGCTAAAATTTGTTTAGATTTAACTTTTAAAAGTTAAATTTAGAATCAAATTTTTACATTCCAGTTTTAATAGTTTAGGAAAGCTTAAAATCCTTTTATTATTAATTTCAGATGTTAAGGTGGTTTGCTTAAAAATATTACTATTTAAAATAGAGTTGTCTAAGACCTGTTTATATAACTCTTTACAAATAACGGCATAATTATTAGGTGATTTATCTACATAAGTAATAATAAATTTATTTTGTAATAGACTGAGAGATATATTTAAAGTTTTATAGTCTTCATATTTAATAAATCTAGACTGAATAATAAACTGATTTTTTAGAATTTTTAAAGCATTAATATTCCAAACATTGAAATATTCCAAAGGTTTGTTACAATCAATTGCAATTTTATAAATAAATAAATCTAAATCTAGAGAAAACTGACTTAAAATTTTATTTATGTTTCTTTTTGTAGGAAATCTAAATTTAGTGCCATAATTCATAAGTTTATATAAATAAAGATTATTAACTATACTAAGATCACCAGTAATAATATGTCCATTTATGGTGTCAACATATTTTTTTGTATTTAGGGTCATTACAGTAACAAACATTATTGGAAGGTGGTGTAATTTTAAAAAAATTATTGTAATTAAAGATACACCGACCTAGAGTAAGAAGATATTTAAAAGATTTGTAAATAGATACACTTTTAATAGGGAAAACATTATATTCATCATTAATAATAGACTGAAAATTGACATAAATAAAAACATAATTAGTAAAATTGATTATTAATTGAATATTGTGAGATTTAAAAGAAGGCTTAGTGTAAATTTTTATATTTAATGATGAAGCTCGATAATATAAAATATCAAAAAATGTGTCAGAGAATTGTCAAGAATAATTGTATTTCTGAAAATTTTTGAAGTAAACATCAATTAAATGTTTTTTTAATTTTAAAGATAAATTTCCTAATTTCTAACCAATTATATATATGCTCATATTATCTCAAAATTAATAAATGAAAAAAAATCTGTCAATAACAAAATTCAGCTTTTATATGATGCAGTCAAATGCAAAATTTGGTGTTTATTATATAAAATTTAGTTTTAAACGACAAGGCTTTTTCGGATGCAATTAAAAAATTGTCTATAATCACAGTTTTCTTTACATTTTTTCATGATTTCAGAAAAACAGTTGGTCTGAAAATGTTGAAGATTTATAATTGTAACATGTATTTGTACGCCTCCAATTTTAATTGTAATATTATCTCCCACATATCTACATCATATTGATCATATTGTTACAACGAATGTAAAATGCAAGAAAACAAATACTATTTTCTTATACTTTTTTTAATCTGTTATTAATGTTATTTTTTGAACTTTATATATATATATTTTGTTTTTAGGTGTTAAATTATTTATTTTTCATTCTTCAAATCAAATTCATGGTCATAAAATTATCGAACAGGGAAATAAATTGAGGTAGGGGGTGGTGTTTCTAGAAAATGGTGGGTGACTGGCAGAAATTGGAGTCATATTCGGATTCAGGAGGTCATTTTACATAAGAATCAGCAAGAATGGAATCAGACCTCGATTTTTTTTTTTTTTTTTTTTTTTTTTTAATTAAGTTAAATTTATTTATTTTTTATTTTTTAGAGCAGGGCAATTTGAAGATATCTTAGAAAATAATACTAAATTAAAATAAATATTATATTTTCTATAATAGATGAATAAATACAAAACTATATCTCAGTAAATATGGAACATTGCTGCTATCTGTCGTATAACATTATATTTATTTACTATTAAAAGTTTGGTTTAACAAACTTTGTACTGTAAATAAATATGATTGTTTGGCTCAGAAAATACTAAACTCCAAATATTTTCATTGCAAATGTTTTCACGGTGTTTAGTCACCGTTTTGGCAAATCACCATACGATTGGTTCACTTGTTTAATTTTTCTAAGTCCAAACAATGAGAAAAATTTTCATATACTATTGTATAATTTGAGTCATATGTTATTGTATTGCATAATTTTAGAACCTGCTTCATTGTTTTCTTATTTTTTTTTTTTTTTTTTTTTTTTTTTTAAACAGTTATAAAAAAAACTTATATTTTTAAATTAGTACCCGAGCTCTATTTTTGACTCTGAATTTTCCTTTTTACGTTTTTGTAGACTGTTAGACTCTGTAACAGAAATCATGGTCGACTTAGGGGTCGGGCCTGTATACATCGGCTGTCTCCACTATACAGTCATTTCAACCCAAATTTCACATTTCGGAACACTTGGAAAGGAATTTTACAAAATAACATGTCGACTTCCCGCGAATGTTCGGATCTTCATGCATTGGCCATCATCGCTAAACAGCATCTGACCTCAAATTTTAAATTTCAGGGGATCGGACCGTAACTTTACGAGATAGCATGGTCGAATGGGGATTAGACAACACCGAATTTTAAATTTCGGAGCGTTCTGACCACAATTTAATAAGATAGCAATTTAATAAGATAGTGATTTATAGAAAATAGTAGCGACTTTCAACCTGCAGTTTGAAATTTTTATTTCCTAAATAAAAGAAGAATGGAAAATCATGTGGTTCTCATAGAATATTAACGTTTTCCAAATGCATGTCACTTTGCCTCGCTTAATTTTCAATATACCTTGCCTACACTGTTAAAAAAAAAATGCAACTTTGCTGCCAGAAATTTTCTGTAATTTGAGAAAATATTCGTCAATTACAGGAAAATTACGTTGACAAAAACAAAACGTATTTTTCTGTCATTACAGGGAATTTCTGGCAGCAAAATTGCATTTTTTTAACAGTGTATGTGATCACACAACGATCAGACAGAAGTATAGAAAGACAATTAGTTAGACTAAATGAATTCATAATCATTATTAAACATTGTTGAAAGGTGTGAAAAATGCTTTTATAACAGTAAAAATGAAATTCCAACAATGTCTGGTTTTAGCACTTAATGTATCTTTGCGTTGCCATGTAAATCTTAACAATAATCTTACTGTATTCTATAGATTTTTTTTTTTTTTTTTGTGTGTGTGTGCATATAAATAATAAATGTTAATTCTGTGTACTTGACCATTCCGGTTTCCTTGTTGGTAAACACAGAACATCCAATAGCGAACTTAAATAACGTATATCAGTTTCAAGGAACTCCATGAATATTTACGGGGGTTAGAATACGGACAGATAAACCGGCGGACAGACGAACAGACACATGGACAGACAGATAGGCAGACTAATAAACAGACTAATAAACAGACAGAAGTCATGCACAGTTTTCAACTTTGTTGTAAAGTGTTAGAAAAATACATATTTATTAATATTAAAGGTATTAGGGTTTTTTTAATACCTGTAATACTTTTATAATATACCATTAATGCTTTTATAATGATAATTTTTAACACCTTAATTATTTTACACAAATTTCAGTTAACACTAATTTTGGAAATTAAATGAATGATTCGGATTCCTTGGATTATTTCTCCTCTTTTGCTACTTTCGGTGCTTTTTATAGTCTGTATTTAATAAAAATTCTAAAAAATCATTATATTTATTGTTGTTTATTAGATGCAAACATTTCATTTTTCTTATTTTGTTTCAAGAAAAACTGTAGGAAAGGCACGATATTATTGCACATTATGATCG
This sequence comes from Salticus scenicus, assembly GCA_963930645.1. Classification (NCBI taxonomy): domain Eukaryota; kingdom Metazoa; phylum Arthropoda; class Arachnida; order Araneae; family Salticidae; genus Salticus; species Salticus scenicus. The sequence continues at coordinate 207,223,293 of OZ005654.1, forward strand.
AATTGACAAATGAAAAATTCATCAGAAACCAAGCTAATACTAAAATAAGATAATACTAAAATTAATATATATATATATATATATATATATATATGTATATATATATATATATATATATATATATATATATATATATATATATATATAAAAGTTGAAATACATATAAAAGTTGAATATACATATAAAAGAAGTTGAATATACATATAAAAGTTGAAAATATATAACAAAAATAACTAAAGAGAAACTTACGGCAAAATTAATAAATGTGAAACAATTCATAAGTAAAACTTACTGCAAAAATGTAAAATAAATGATTTAAACTGTCAAAAAATGCCCCGTATGACTTGAGACATACGTGTGGGGGTAAAAGGGTACGTACAGGGTATTGATATATATATATATATATATATATATATATATCAATAATTATATATATATATATCAATAATTATATATATATATGCATTACATAATGCAAAATTTTTCATCTTAAATTTTCCTTTCTTATCATATGGTCTTGCAGATGTGTTTGGGGAAAGTTGCGAGCCCATAAGTTGGAAGCTCCCTCCCGCTCTACTAGTCTTAATTCGTGGTAGTCTCTGCTCTTTCTCATTGTTATTTCAGTTTCATTTGTTTCGATATTGCCCTTGTTTCACTAGTTTTCGATTCTTATATTAAATATATGTATTCATTTCTTACTTCAAATAGATATATATATATATATATATATATATATATATATATATATATGTGTGTGTATATTAAATATGGTTTAGATTAAACTAGGATTTTAAAATTTATAAAATTTAATTTCACATGACAATTATAAAATTTTCAAATTAAGATATGCCATGCATTTTATTCGAGAATGTTGATAGATACTTTAACATTTTTGAAAACATTTTCTTTGGTACGATACGTAAATTATGACAATGTTCTGTAACGAAGCCTTTTTTTTTTTCTTTTAAACGCTTCCTAGTCAATAATATTATAAACAAAACTAATCATAAACTAAAAATTTTAAATAACGTGGTATTTTTCGAACAAAACTTGAAGACATTAAATAATGAAAATGGTGATGCAATTTTTTTCATTATTTATTGATTAGTAATTTTTTTTTTCATTTTGAAGTTGTTCTTAAAATTGATGTATTTGGGTGTTATTGGAGAAGTTAATTACTATAGAAATCATTTTCATAATTTCCTTTCATAAGGTTATCAGCCAATCCTGATTATTATCATAAATGAAATTTAATAACCTTTATATGGTAAAACTAGTATGTTGTGGCCACCACATGACTTTCTTCTATATTTTCCTATACAAATTCACTGAGTAAAAATTATTTATTAAAATTATTATTTAAAAAAATTATCTTCCATGATAATGCGGATGATTTCCATATTAGAGAAGTAGTATAACACAAAATATCCAAAATCAATTTTATTGTCAATATTACATAAATAAAAAAAATAAATAAAAAAAAAGAACAATAATAATAATAATAATATATATATATATATATATTTGTTAAAAATGAAAAAAATTGATAACTTTATTTTAAATTATTGCTTATCGGTGGTTCAACCATTCGTTTTAAAGGTATTGGTGAGCTCTTTTGAAAGATACCCATCATGAAAATTTACTCCCCTCGAGGGAAACTCCCCCCCAGGGGGGGGGGGGGGGCAAGGCTCCTACACATACAATTTTTTTTCCCAGTTGACTATATCTATTATAAATAATTCTTATAAATTTCATAATGATTATTAAAAATAATTCTCTTTATGCACATTTATACAAAATTTTGTCCTATACCACCATGTTAAAAGTTTAGAAAAAGCGGGATGGCAACGCAACCTGTAAGACAATTTTTATCAAAAGTTGATAGGCACTAATTTATGTCAAAGTGCAACTACATACTAATTTGTATGAAATTATGTGCAGTAGTACCTGAGATACAGTTGCCACAAAATTTTGTTACACACACACAGACAGACAGACAGACATTTTCTAAAAATGGTCAAATCGTGTTCTACAGTTCTCAAAACGTGTAAATCCATCAAAGACCCGAGGTCGAAAATTTTTACGATTCCAATACTTTCTTCTATTGAATATAGAAGAAAGTAATATTAATTACATTAGTTTATTTTATATGATAAAATGTTGTCTTAATATTTGTGATTTACTTAAACAGAAATTAAACATATGCTCTTAAAATATGTGCAAGGTGAATCCAAATTATTTTTACAAAATAAGAAGAATGATAGTACGAGCAATAGGTCCGCCACGTCCGATAAATGTTTCATACTCGACGCGTTTCGACTTTACTCTCTTCTGCCAATTAGGGTGGAATGCGATTAGATGTTTTATGTCAATTATTGCACGTCTGGATAGGTACTATCCCCCCCGCCTCTTATTTTGTAAAAATAATTTAGACACACTTTGTATAGATTAAAAAGAATGATTAATTATTTTTAAAAAATCAAGCTAAATTCTAGAAAGATTTAATTTTCAAAAATTTCAAATTTTCTTTTAAAAGTTTACGTTTTGTTAAGAATTTAACGATGATGGTATGTGAATAGTGTATGGGTTAAAAATGATTGGCTGCACGAGAGTCTTAACATGAGTGGGATTCCCTGGAGTATATTTCTAAGTTGTCGTAGCCTGTATTTAAAATTTAACAAAGGATATTGAATAATCTGATATGTTATGCTGTAAATTCCGAAAGTTTAAAGTTTTATTAATTATTTTTATAACATTATAACGTTCTCAATAAATGCTGCAAGAAAATGCTTAAATAATTCTGCGAACAAATTATAAATCAATTTAGCTGAAGTGCAGAGTGTTTTTATTTGTGCATGAATGTTTTTATTTGCATCTTGCTTTAGATGCAAAGGCTTCTAAGTAGTTAAATCATATTACTTTGTACCGTTTTTCCCTTGTTAACCCGCCTGACCTTTTTCTCATTTTCCTTTGTGAGAGAAAGAGGTCAAATAATCAAGCTCTTTTTTACTCATTTGATTGCTCTAGGTGTTTCCTTCTGAAGAATATTAAGTCATTACAGAGTGCATTGGGTTTATACTTAATGAAGGTTCCGTTATAGCACGAGCGTCGAAGATCCGTCCAAGACCCTCTTTGCCTAAAAGGAGGGAGATGAATTGGTTAACCTAAATTTTCCCCTCTGTGGGAGTTGGGGGATTTCTAGAGAAAGTGCAATCCCATTAAATTTTTTTTTAGGTTCAGCTTGAAATTGAAAACAGTCATTTATTTTTACTTCCTGGATGCATTCTATGCTAAAATAACATAATGGTTACATATTTAAGCCTACTCATTAGAAAAAAGCTATTTTAATACGGCAAATTATTCTGTCAAGCTCAAAATATGACATTAAAATAAATCGCATTACATCAAGCGTTAAAAAAATAATAACTGAAATCTAAAATACTCTAAACAGTCACAGAGTATTTTTAAATAAATGGTTCTGGGTTGAAACGTTTTGCTTAATGCATTTACTTGCATCACATTAAATTAAGATTAGATGGTCATGTTAGGGTTAAGACCGATAGATTCGCGAAGGTCATAGGACAGGGTAAAATATCGTCCCTGATAAATTTTTTTAAGGGATTGCAATTCATATTCAAACAAGTTTCGTTGAAAACCACGGAAAACACTAAATGGCTAGGCCGGCAACCGCGTACTGTGCTTGAACGTGGCATTTTCCTTTTACGTGTTTTGAAGGTGAGGTTGAGTGGATTTTACGTCGCACTGGAGCAACGCATTGGGCAATAAGAGACGGCCTGGTATTCACCTGCTATGTGTGGTGCAGGTACATGCCATCACAATTTTCATCCTCTGCATAAGGGGTACCATGTTTCAGAGTACAAATTCTCGGGTACTGGTAAGGCAAATTAGGTTATAATATTTGAATGTCTTTTAAATTTATAATATTTGAATTTCTTTTAATTTTAAAACTATACATTTGGTTTTGGAGATAAAACAGATATACTTGTCTATATAAAGAAATGAAATTAATTTCTTCCTACTATGTTCGAGTAATAGAAGAATTCATGATGCTGGGTAAATCTATTTCTTTTGGTAATAAAATAACAAGCTTATTTATTTATTTTTCAATCGGATATCTGTCTATTATTAAAATGAAAAAATGTATTTCAGTATGTAACGCAATAGCAATTTTACATAAATATATAGACAAAGTCGATTTCAAGAAAAAGAGGAATATCAAAATCTTACAACGTCCCGAGACGTTTAAAATCAGGAGAAAGAAACAAATTTCTTTGTTGATGCATAATATATTTTTTAAAACAATTAAGTGAAATATTACTAGTAGGAATGCTAGAAAAATATCTGACCCAGTCCACTATGGATATTATAGAAGTTTCTGTTAATTCTACTAAGTATCGCGTGGAAAGATGAATGGCCAACAAAGGTTCATAACGATCTAATAGAAAGAGGATGAGGAAAAAAAAAAAAAAAAAAAAAAAAAAAAAACAGACCGCAATTTTTTATTTTTTAATTAGAATGATAGAATTAGTGTTTTCAGAAAAAAATTAGATCAGATAATAATAGTTTTGTTTTCTTCATATGGTAAAAAGTTAAAAAACGTTAAAAACAATTTTTAAAAATTTACTTATTAAAAATAAAATTGAAATAACACGCGCAGAAGACATTTTAAGAAAAGAACATAGTAACCGAAGCTAAGAGACTCAACTTCATACTGTAATCTTTTTCTTTAAAGAGCGAATATTTAGACCAGCTGACAATTATTTTTTTCTTTCCCTGTCGCACCAATAATAATAATAAATATACATATATTAAAAATAAAATATAGAGAAAACATGCGAAAGCGAAATGAATATTAACAGTTGCTGTGGAACGTAACACAGTTACTACATGTTTTTATATGAAAGAATCGGCTTTAAAACATAAGGCCTGTCATCCTACATTAAATTTTATTTTATATTTATTACTTATAAAACAAAATTGATTTTGGCTTCTTTTTATTTCATTTATTTATTTATATGTTGGGTATTTCTAATATATTCCAAATTTCTACCACATGATTGTGCTTAAAAATCTATTCAAATGAATATTCATCTATGCACAGGTTATCCATTTTAATTATTTATATTCTAACTTGTTTATTTCAATGTGACTTTCAATTAATCATATATTCTTTGATCTTGAAAACATTTATTCTTGAATTATATAGAAAAAAATGTCAATATTTTAAATGAACTTTATGTGTAATAGTTTTTTTGGGCACCATCGTCTTTCTTTCATTCTTCTTTTCCGGTCTGCGTTAAACTGGTCGACAGAGCGCCGATGTCATAATTGGAAGATTACGGGTTCGATACACGAAACTGGCAAAGACCATCGTATACGCTAATGTTTGTTGGTACACGTAAAATTCGTCGTGGCTGCAATGTCTCCGAGTTTCCATTCAAAATTATACCTCTGAGGGTGTCAACCCATGCTCCTCATCGGATATATTTCGGACAAATTCTCAGTTGATTTCAATCTCTCTCTGGCTGAGATCATCGATGCGGGGGAGGCTTCACATCCGCGGAGGATCAAAATTGTGACAGCATGCCTCCGGACCCCGCTTAACGGCGAGTCCTGGACTGTTGCCAATTGCCCATAGTATAACATCAGTGCGACGGATAAACCACTCACTTACTTACATTATCTTTTTCCTTCATCCCCCATTTTCTTCAAATGCATACCACATTAATTCGAATTTTGGTTAATTTAAAAATCTCTTTTTCTCTACTGGCTTCGAATTAAAAAGAATCTACTGTACATCCAAACTTTACAACTACAAATTAAAGTAAGAAAAGTAATGTGAAGGAGAAAGCGATTTCATTGAACTTTTTTTTTAATAGATCGATATCAAGTGTTGACCTTAAGCTTAAAGGTGTACTGTTTCAATGTCTCCTGCTGACAAATTACTTAAGAATTTACCGTTCCACTTGTAAACCCTGGCAGAAGCAGATGACCTGATTTTTATCGATTTCGTATCATAGTCTCTGTCCTTTTGTATAAGTTACTTTTGTATTAGAGAGGTTAATGAAACGTCATTCTTTCTTTGACTTAAATGTGCCATCTGCACAAAATAATAACCAGAAAGTTCTGTGTACGGTAATATAATTTATTACTGAGGCGTTGCCCAAAGATCTATTTTCAGAGAAAAAAAAATCGATGTGATTCAAAAATGAAAAAGTTATTTAATGTATAATTTGGTTCATAAATTAAGAAGGTTATTCATCTTAAAATGTATAGCTTTTCAGTGAAAATTAGCAGTTAATTTTTCACTTTACAAAAAAAAAAATAATTAAATAAATAAATAAATAAAAAAATAAAAAAAGAATTTTTTAAATTTACTAACTGCGTAACTCTCGAAAGTGCTAATCACCAATTTGTTTGAAAAAAATATTAGATTCGATTTACAAGTGCCGAATTTTCCAAAATTATTAACTGCTGAGTGGCAGTAGAAAAGCTATGAAGAATTACTAAAAACAAATTCGTGTATACTGTACCTCCAAAGAGACGCCCTATTAACGATTCTAGCATTGCAACTTTCATCTACGGTTGCTGGCTAAAGGTTTATTTATTCCAGTCGTAATTTCAATAAATCAAATATATATTCTAAAATAATTTCATTATATTCATATCATCTGCAAGCTAATGTAAATATATATTCCAGGTAAATTTATCATAATTGAAATGTAATGCAGAAATTAAATCTGGAATTTTATTTGAATTATTTTAAATCTATGAAATATTAAAAAGGCATATAAAATAAATGAGAACTTTTTATATATAATACAAAGACATGACGTCACATTTTAAGCATTAAAGCTGTTGGATCTGTTTTAGTTCATACATAGGCATTCATGAACGAAGTTTAAGGTATATTGGCTGCGATGATTTCATATTTAGACTCCAAAATGTGAAATTTAACATTTTTTTGTGACTATTCTGTTGCAAATCAACAGATAAAAACTTGACAGTGTTGTACGGTATAAAATTGTACAATGTAAGCTGATTTCTGCAATTTCTTCAAGCCAATCGGAAATTAGAATTTCAAAGAATGTCTTTGTAAGTCAGGAAATACCTACAGTCGGCAGCAAAATTATTCGAGCGCTAGCAATAATTCCTATGTAAAAAAGTACACTTACTACTGTTTTGTTAAATAAATCCTTGTCGAATCATGTTTTTAGACTGACTAAGAACATGACTTGACAAGGATTTATTTTACAAAGAAGTATTAAGTGTACTTTTTATACATAGGAATTATTCCTAGCGCTCGAATAATTTTGCTGCCAACTGTATGTTCAGAGAAAATTTGTGGGCTATAGATTATGGGAATTTTCGGCATGAAAAATTTTCAATCAAAGTTAATATATGTATATATAAACATTAAAAGCAGATATATCCAGTTGTGTCTCTTGTTATTCTATTAGTTATCTTTTATTTTATGCATTCCCAAAACATTTTACATGTAAAAAATTCTGTGATAAACAGAATTTAATTTAGTACGACAGGACAATTTTTGTGTATTACAAACTTTAAAAATGAAATCATTTGTGCTATTTAATCATTATTTTAATATTTAAAAAATTTTTAATGATTAGGGGACTCTGCCACCTGCTGACTCCGCTCACCAACCCCCGACTTGCTTTGCTTATTAAGCCCTGTTGGGCTGTACCCGCCTATTCACTGATTTGCCTTTCACTGAATAGGAATTTATTATATTATATTATTTATTATATTATATTATTTATTATATTATATTATTTATTTATTTCACTGAATATTATTTATTCTTTTTAAAATTATGATCCTCGTAAGAGCTCATAGTACTGTTTTACAGGAATGTCAAGCAAATATTTATATTAAGTTTTTTCTTGAGAAAAAGTCTCTAATACCTAAATATTTTGAAAGAGAAGGGAAAAAACTAAATTAAATAATATCTGTAAAATTGACTGCATTTCTTTTTGTCTTTAAAGTGTGTAAGCATATTTTAAAATACTTCAGCTATATTTTGGAGTAAAAATATTTTATAGTCAAATTCAAACTCACTCATAAATGACAGAATCTTCTAATTTCGCATTGGTAAGTTTTAATATTACAGAATTAAACATTTCTGTGATACATTTCATATTTCGAATTGTTGGAAGAAGAAAATTCATCACATAAAACTATTATAGAGAACCTAGTACATTTTATCCTTCGTTATTTTAAGAAGTAGGCAAGAGAGAATTAAAAATTGAAGCTGAAGGAGATTTTTTTAAACTAAAATAATAATAAACTGTTTTCCTTTTCAGATATTTTCGAATGTGTAAAATTGTTACCCAGCTGTACATTAGAAATACATATATAGAGTATTATATATTACCATAAATTGACTGAAAAATTTATCAATAAAAGTACAGTACAGGCATTAAATATGTCATTATTAAAAAAAAAAAAAAATACATAAAAAAAAACTTGATAAACGACATAAGAATTTGCCAATAAGGAATTCAATTTTCTAAAAGTAGGAAAAAAAAAAACTGTAAATCATGTGGTACGCATTGATTATTAACATTTTCCAACTGTACGTACTTGTTGTATCGTATAACTTTCAATATTCTTTACCTATGTTATCACACAGTAGACAGATAGAAGGACTGAAAAGTATACACATTGACTAATTGAATTTAAAACCATTCTTAGGCATTGTTGGAAAGTGTTAAAAAGGCTTAACGCAAAAGAAAATTCAACCAATAGATTATAATTGCAGAACTTAACGTATCTGAATATTTTAGTGTAGCCCTGTAAATCTGAAGGTTAATCATATCATATTCTATACAAAACATTATTTTAGAATATTAACAATACACGTCAATTTCTTTATGATTTTTATGCTAGAAAGTTATTTAAATGTGATTTTTAAACATGTATGTCCTAAAACACAATGCATTGTCTCTTTTTCTTTTTTTCTTTCTTTCTTTTTCTTTCTTTTCCTTTCTTTCTTTTTCTTTTCTTTTCTTTTTTTTTTTATTTGGCTGTCCCTGTACACAAACTAGTTGTAAAGGACCTATTAATGTCATTTTAAATAGGGAACATTCCATAGTGAACTTCATTAATATACAGTCGGCTGCAAAATTATTCGAGCACTAGCCAATAATTCCTATATTAAAAAAGTACACTTAAGACTGTTTTGTTAAATAAATCCTTCTCGAATCATGTTCTTAGACTGACTAAGAACATGACTCGATAAGGATTTATTTAACAAAGCAGTATTAAGTGTACTTTTTTTAGACAGGGATTATTGCTAGTGCTCGAATAATTTTGCAGCCGACTGTATATTTACGGACGCTGGGGACGGGAGACAAACAGATAGAAAGGTAGACAATCAGAAAGACTGATAAACAAATTAAAATCATATTCACATTTAAAAATTAATGGAAAGTGTTAAAAATGCTTAATGTAAACGAAAATGCAATTTTAGCAAATTTTTATTAATAACTCTTAATGTAATGGAATATTTTTATGTGGCCTTGTAATACTAATCATACTATATTCTATAGAAAGCATTCTTTTATGCATATGAATAACATATTTCAATTTCATCAAGCTTTGTGCAAAGTAAAGTTATTAAAATTTGGTTTGTAGAAATACCTCTCATAGATCGCAATGTTTGGAATAAATTCAAGTGTCCCTATACACAAACGACTAGAGGTATTCACTCCATTTTCAATAGGGAACATCCGATAGTGAACTTGAATAACATATATCAGTTTCTAGATATTCTATAAATACTTAAGGGAGTTAGACCGTGGGCAGATGAACAGACAGACGGGCAGATGAACAGACAGACGGGCAGATGAACAGACAGACGGGCAGACGAACAGACAGACACACACAAATTGAAATCATATTCACACTTAAAATTTGTTAGAAAGTGTTAGTTAGTGTAAGTTAGGAAACACTTAATATAAACGAAAGTGCAATTCCAGCAAACTTTTATTAATATTTCTTAAAGTAACTGAATATTTTTGTGGTACCCTGTAAATTTAATGCTAATCATAGTATATTCTATAGAAAGCAATCTTTTGTGCATATGAATTACGTATTTCAATTTCATTAAGCTTTGTACAAAGTAAAGTCATTAAAATTTGGTTTGTAGAAATACCTCTCATAGAATGCAATGCTTTGGAATACTTTCGGGTGTCTCTGTACACAAACCAGTGCTGGTATTTACTTCATTTTACAAAAGAAGCATCCGATAGTGAACTTGAATAACATGTTTCAATTTCATTAAAATTTGTGTACAGAAAAGGTATTAAAAGATGCTTTATAAAAATACCTCTCATAGAATGCAATGCTTTGGAATACTTTCGGGTGTCCCTGTACATAAACAAATAGAAGTACGCACTCTATTTTCAGTAGGAAACATTCGATAGTGAGCTTGAATAACATATATCAGTTTCAGGAACTTCCATAAATATTTACGGGAGTTAGAGCACGGCCGAAGTCATTAACACCTTTCAACCTTGTTGTAAAGTGCTAAAAATTATTAAAAGTAAGATGACAGCACTATCTGTCGATTGATTGATTTTATCAAATGTAATCAGCACCCATTTTAACTCAAGATCCAACTGAATATGAAATTTGGTTAAATCATCCTTTTGGTTTTTAACATACAACGTTCACAAAAATTTGGATACATACACAGATACAGACAGACATTTTCTAAAAATAGTTAAATCATATTCAGGCCATCTCAGTACGCGTCACTCTATCAAAAACCGTTTGTTTAAAATTTTCACGAATCCAATACCTTCTTCTCATGCATATGAATGAAAGCAAAAAATAAATAAAACAAAAAAGACGTTCGTCTTAATAATGATTATTTATTATCTCTTTATTATAAAAGCGATAAGTCAAAGAATCATTATTCTTTCTGAAGTAAAAGCATCATATTAATGATCAGGCGTGTTATCTCCGGAATATAAGTTCCGACTACAACTTGGCTGCCACTCTTCAAATTCAAAAAGATAGATGAATTACGGAAGAAGATATGTTCAGCTTGTAATTTTAGTTTTATTTGTCTGATGTATGCCTGACTAATAATAGAGATACCTAGAAATTAAAATTTTTATAAATTAGATTATGCATGATTTACTATAGGGGAGAGTGGGGATAAATGAGACATTTTTCATGTTTTTACTGATAACGTTCACCATATGTAATTCAAAATTTTTTAACGTTGCTCATAAGTACACTTTACTAATTAGTTACATACAAACATACTAACTTTAATAAAAAGTTATCATTTTTAATTTAAAATATATATATAGTAATACAATAATATCTGTGCAAAAATTTTTGAAATTTAAACATGATTTAACTTCAGCATTAAAACAATTATTCGCATCATAAGCGAAGACTACCCAAATCAAATCAAAAAAGAATTAAAGAAAAATCGAAATGAATATTGGAAATTGGAATGAGAAAAAAGCATAATTTGCATTCTAACGTTTTCAAGGGCCTGGTAGAATGCAAATATGCTAAAAAATAGATGTTTTTTTTCTGTCACAAAGAAAGCAAAAGCTAAGAATTTCCCATAGTAAAACCATAAAAAACGAAGATCAGAATAAAACTATTACCTAAAAATGATAATCCAAAACCATTTAAAATTGTAGATTAAAATAAAAATACAAAATTACTTAATAAATTATAATTGAAACGGACGCAAGTCAAAGTTAGAATAAACGATACACATGTAAAGAAACACACAGAGTCAAACCAGAAAAAACGAAGATCATAATTAAACTATTACCTAAAAATGACAATCCAAAACCATTTAAAATTGAAGATTAAAATAAAAACCATTTAAAATTGTAGATAAATATAAAAATACAAAATTTCTTTAAAAATTATAAATGAAACGGACGCAACTCAAAGTTAGAATAAACGATACACATGTAAAAATTTAACAATCAGATATCAGTTAAACACACAGTTAATCAGTTCAAAATTGCAGTGATCATGGAGTAAAATAAAGGATTCACAGAGGTATTCAGGTAAAATAATGATTCAGATAAGGATTCAAGTCCTAATAAGTAATCAGATTATTATTCATAATTATTGTAACATGAATAATGCTGCCATCTACAGTAATGAGATGAAAATAATGGAAAAATAAAATTATATATATATTACATGCACGTGCATTGTTTCATTCATCCCCACTTATGGGGATGAATGGGACATGATTGGGGATAAATGGGACAGTACTGGAGTTAACAAAGAAAAGAAAACAAAATGGAAAGTAAATAAATTTTTAAAGTTAAATTGGTTTATGTGATTTTCTTACACACTATGAATTTACTGAAATTAACTTAAACTGATGTATTGACTCAAATTAACTTCAAAAGGCAAAAGTCGCAAAGTTCCTAGTGTTCTAGGCTTTGATATTTTAATCTAATAAGATCTAATCTAAAAATAAATAAATAAATAAGACACTAGAAAAAAACAAATCATTATAATAGAGTACAAATTATCCAGATAAATTTTTGTTTCCGACTGATCGGGGAAAATCAGCATTCTATTCTGTATTGCATTAATATTCACCAGGATTTATTTAATTAGCTTGATTGAAATTGTGATTTTAATCAAATTATTATTAGCTTATTTATTATTATTTTTAATTATTGATTTAATTTGCATTGAATATTCTAACTTATAATGTTTTTAATCATAATTATTATAAACAAAAATCAGAACAATTAATTTCAATCTATTTTTCTCTAAATCTGCTACTTTTTTCAATTCCATGTTATAACTACTGAACTACAGGTTATAAAAATATTGAAAATCTATTTAAGATACGTTTTAATATAATTCTTGTGTACAATTTTAAATTAGCACATAGTGGGGAATGTCCTCTTCATCCCCATTCAAACTGTCCCATTCATCCCAACCACCACATGATTATATAAAACAGGAAATAGGTTTAATCAACAATTGCCAATATTCTTCTTGAATATCATAAACACAATAAAAGATTATGTTTTTTCACCATATAAGAGTTATATTAACTTTAAGCAAGTACTTAATATCTTAACTACTACCTAATTAAATCAGCAAAAGCTTACTTTGGCAGCTTAAAAAGACACTTTGATTTTTTTCTGCCCTTCTATGGATAGCACAAGTCTGAAACTACACTTGATGAATGACCTCAGTGCCGCCATATATCAGAAAAATTGCCAAGTTTCCAGTGCTTGCAAAACAAAAAAATTTTGCTATTGTCCCATTCATCCTGCGTCCCATTCAACCCCACTCTCCCCTACTATTCAAAATGTTGTTTAATAAGTATTAAAATGTTCTAGTCGGCAAGTTTTATGCGTGAATTTTAAGAAACAGTTATGAAGTTCAATATGCACTGAAGACTGAAGAGTCACTTAATATCTAAGTAAATTCTTCAAGAAAAATTATAGAATTACTTAAACAAAGTAAATATTAAATTTTAGAGCTATATAAAAGATAAAGAGTATAACTGACGTAGTTAACGAACGTTGGGTCTGCCGCAACAAAAAGAGTTTTGCTTTAAATTTATTTATTGCAAAAGATGATAAAGGAAATTTAAAGGTGCAAATTTATCAAAAACTGATAAAATAAATTGAAAATATGGGTAAAAATTTGATTAAAATTAAAACACAAACAAATGAAATTTAAAAAAGTTTTAATTTTTAAGTGTCTGCTCCTCAGTGTAATAATACGGGATTAAACAAATTCTTCCCTCTAATTCGGAAAACTAAGTTATTTATTTTTTTTTTTTTTTTTTTTTTCAAGTGCCATTATTTTCGAACAAGATGATGGATAAAGTTGACGATATCTCTATGTGTGCTATATGCCTACTGAATTTTATACAAATGAATATATATGTATATATATATTTGTGTCTGTATGAGTTTGAAATGTTTAGATGACCATCCATTTGAAACAAAATGGCGAATCAAGTTTCTTTATAAATTTGATTGAGTCCTTGATGGGAACTATGTACATAATTTTAAGCAAATTGATTCATAAGTACGTTTTATTATCTATGTTTGACATTTTAAAGTGGTCACCAATTTGAAACAATCATTTTCGCGAACGAATTCATCGACGATAAGCTTAAATTGATTCAGTATTTTGTGAATTACCTTGATAACAATTTTACCATTATATAGGTAAAAAGATAAATTAAGTGATTGAAATAGGTCGATTTCTGAAGAAATCAGCGTAAAATAAACGCTGGAAATTTTATCAGATGGCTTAATATAGAATAATATAGAATAATATAGAGCTTAATATAGAATAATATAGAATTTTATGTAAGTGATTAATGTAATCTTATTTGTAGAGTGAAATCTTCCTGAAAATTTTCATTTCACTGTAGCTTCTTCTAGAATATACAGCAATTCGTGATTTGAAGTTATTTTCAAAAAATTTGTGATATTACAATTACTCCTGAAATTTTGTATTGTTTAAAATTAACTTCCATAACACTAACTTAATTTTAAACTTTAAACTATATATATATATATATATATCTGTGTTAAAATAAAAAAATAAAATCAATTCAGTTTAATGTAACTTTTGTTTTAGAAAAAAAATATAGCTCTAATTTTGTCTCAAAGAGCTAAATATAAATCCCCATTTCTAAACTCAAATGTAATTTATTTTAAATGGGAAGAATTAAAGTTGAATTGATTAAACTAAAAACTTTTTCTATGGGTCGACCATCTTTTCGATTTCAGCGACTTTTAAATTCTCAATATTGTATTCCACTAAATTTAAAATATAAAATTAGAAATTCTAACTTCTAAACTTTCATTAAATTATTTATTTTAATTTATAATTGTTGCCAAAAAAAATTAAACTTTAAATTTTACATCTACTTTTTAAGATAGCATCTTGTTTTATATAAAAATTAAACCATTAAATTCATTTTTTTACTTATTTTTATTTCATATTGCTCGCGCAATTCTTATTTCCTAATTCAAAATTATAAAAAAAAAAATAAATAAATAAAATAAAATAAAAAAAACTTTTTCGATATCGCTTGTAACGATACTGATTATTATTAATTTTCTTTTCTTTTTGTTTCAATAATAATAATAATAATAATAATAAAAAAGATTTTGATGAAATTCTGGCAAAAGCAGAATTTAGTTTAGGACGGAGGACTATCAGTTTTTTTTTCTTTTTTCAAATTATAACATCGTTTTCAAATTATTCAATTATATTTTCGATAAATTTTAGATTTCGACAAATGTCCAACTATCGAAAACGACAACGCAAAAATCCCAGATTGAGACTAATAGGCCCTCAGTCCAAAAAATAAATGAAAACTGAAGTGACTCCACTTTATTTTCCGAATATTTAGTAGTTCTTATGCATTTAAAGAAATTTAAATCATCAAATAAAAACAAGTGGAAATTTAAGTATTTTTTCACAAGTTCAGATGTTTGTGCTTTAAACTATAATGCACTCGATTGTTAATTCCTTTAAAAAAAAAAAAAAAAAAAAACATAAATAGTAAGCACACATTTTCCAATAAATCTATGTTATACTTAAGTTCAAAAACATTCATTAGTTTCATACATTTTTAAATAATTTAATGGACTTCAGGTAATTAGCTCCAATAGGACATGCATGTTTACGATGGGTGATTATATTCTAAGGAACTATTGGTTTCATAAACATTTTCGATTTAGTGTATTCCATGGATTTACACGTTTTAACAAGTCTAGAACACGATTTAACCATTTTTAGAAAATATCTATCTGTATGTGTGTATGTGTGTGAGAAAATTTTGTGACAACTGTGTTTCAGGAACTACTACACATAATTTCATAAAATTTGATATGTAGTTGTACCTTGACATAAAATAGAGCCTATCACCATTTAGTGAAAATCGTCCAACAGGTGGCGTTTCCTCCCGATTTTTCTAATCTTTTAACATGGCGGTATAGGACAAAATGTCGCATAAATGTGCATAAAGAGAATTTTTTTTTAATAATCATTATGGAATTAATAAACATTATTAATTCATTAATCATTATTAATTAATCATTATTTTAATAATTTTTATCAATAACCATTGTGAAAAAGAATTATTTATAATAGTGATAGTCAAATGAAATTTTTTATTTTATTTATTTATTTATTTATTTATTTTGTATATGTAGCAGCATCAATCCCCCCCCCCCCCAAAAAAAAAAAAAAAAAAATTCCTTACGTGTATCTTTCAAAAGAGCTTCTCAATTCCTCAATACCTTTAAAACGAACAGTTGAATCATCGATATGTAATAATTTAAAATAAAGTTATCTTTTTTTTTTCTTCTTCTTCTTTTTAAGGTGTCATATCAACAATAAAATAAACTTTCTTTGGATATCCGCGTTTGTAATGATCGATAGATGGCGCTTTTTCAGCTTTTGTTATTAGTAAATATAATAGCCACGTGTATTTATTATTGTTCTATTTGTGTTACTACTTAATATTCGTGCTATAATTTCTCCGCCATTACATCATGGAAAATCGATTGCTTTAGGAAAAAAAATTTCAGTTTATTCAAAGTTCGATCGAAGTAGATATTTAACTGAAGCTGAACAAACATTAGTTTCAAATCATCTGATTAATTCTTTACTTCCATTAGCCGAATGAACTGAAATTTTAAATTTGTCATTTGGAAATAAATGGAAGCTTAATTCTGGATTTTTTGATTTTTTGGAGTTACACTGTGGCATGCAACAGTAAGTGTTATCATTTTTTACCGGATTTATTCATTTTTATTCAATAAATATATGTAAAACTAAACATCGGCAAGCAATGGCGTCTCGACGAAAGCCGAAAGCTATTCATGTTAATTGTAATTTCACCTTAGCCCACCAGAGGGCGAGCATTTCATTACAATCGCGGATAGGCTGAAGTTATTTAAAATTTAATAAAAAGAAAAAAATACAGATTAAGTATTTGATATTCTAAGCTTATCATTTATAGTTCTTTTACAGGGATACATAATCGAATTTGGATGCCTTACGATTTGTAAAATGAGATAATCCATTGCACACTTAAACACCTATTATGATTTCCCCTGTTGTTCATTCATCGATTTCCCTCTTTTAAATGTATTTAAATAATCGTTAATTATAAAAGTTCGGAAAGTTGAGTGGAGTACCCCAGATTATTTTTATTTCTTTCTTTCCTTTTCATAAGAAGAGCCATTAAACCGGGAACTACGGCTTAAAGTGGTTACCGAACCACAACAAACATATATCATATGCCTAGGATTCAAATCCGGCAACTGAAGGTTAGAGTGCCAACCTATCAGTTGACAGGTTGGCTGGAAAGTAGAAAAGGTAAAAAGCATCAGCAAATTAAGAATAACATGGATTATAATTGGATTACATTGAAATTTAAAAGAAGCACGTTGATTTGCGAGTTGTAATGAATACTTAATGTATTTATATGATGATGAATACTTAGTTTGTTTAAATGGAAGGATCCCAGGTCATCAAAACAACTTTTAAAAATGATAAATAATTTAATTCATCTTAACGATTTTAATTCAATTTTATTAAATTTATGCTCTAAATTTAAATGTTAGCACATTTTCCCCCCAATATATATAATTAACCTAAAAATCTATATAAAATTAAAAGTCAAGAATTATTGTACCCCTAAATTGAATTCTTGTTTAGATTCTTTTAAAGGGTCTAAAAGTGAAAGGATTTTAAGAGAAAATTAACACTTCTTTTTTTAGAGCCCGTATTTTTAATTCGGAAAGAAGAAAAAATTGTGTTATAGCATTTAAAGTAATACAATTTTAAGAACAGTGTTCAAGAAGACGAAAAGGAAGGTAAATAAATGGCCAAAAAGCCTATTTTTACAACTGAAAAATGTGTCTGATGACAAAAAATAATTTTTAAAAATTGCATTTCTATTTATTCCACTTTGCTATTCCACTTTGCTACCGTTGCATTGCATTGCATTTCTATTGCATTTCTATTTGCATCAAAAATTGCATTTCTATTTATTCCACTTTGCTACCGTATTATTATTACACTTTGCTTCCGTTGTTCAAAAAGACGTTGTTTTAATGTAATTTCATTTTGATTGTGTTGTAATTAAGTCCTAAAATATAAAATAAATAAAAGTTAGTCTTCTTTCCTTCTTCCCCCTCAAAAATTGAAAATTTCCATACAATGTACACCCATTTTATTTTATTTCTATTCAGCTAGTTAGATATATAACCTAGTTATTTATATAAGACTAGCCAATTCTGGTCCTTAAGCTAGCTGGATATTCCATTAAAAGATTTATCGTTGTATGATTGCATTTCAAGGTGCATGTATTTCAGTCAAGTACTTGGCCCACATCTATTAAAAAAAAAAAAAAAAAAAAAAAAAGATGGCTTCTATTGTAATATGATATTTATGAGAGAAAAGTGAAAAGGTTATCTCTTTAAAAAATCTAGTTTAAAAGCATCTTCATAAAAGATTAGAAAGCTGTTTAATTTTGACAATGGCCTTGTTTTCAAATCTCTCTTTAACAAGCAAATCGAATCTATGATTGTATCTATCGCTCTTCTTCAACAAGCTTTTAAGGAAATGATGTTGGAAAGAAGAAAAAAATCGTTAACCATAATTTTGTAATATTATCCACCCAAGGAACTGGGCGAAGGGCGACGAATCTCAATTTTACCTTACTATTAAATTGGGTTAACTGATCTACGCATACGTAATTGCCAATTTTCATTTTTCACGCTCTATGCAGAAAATATCGCGAAATAGGTGGCTATATTTTCCTTCTTTCATACCACAAGGAGCCTCTTTGACTGATGAGGATCTTAATACCCTTAATAAGGTGGGTATAGCCTGATGGTGCTTAGATAAGTGGTTTTTACAAACATTCGTGAGATTTCGATCTAGGACTTAACAATGAGGGCGCGGTTGGTGTTTTATGTATAATTAAATAGATTGTATAGAAAGCAAGCTTCCTCGTTTGCTGGATTAAGTTGTCGCATAGGTTATTAGTTTCTATTTTATGGAGTGTTCCAGGAGCAAATACTTCATCTTTTTCAAGCCTCGCGGTGGGGAGCGGTTTAAAGTAAATATTTCGACCCACTTTCCCTTTTAGGAGAGGGGCCGATTGAGGTGCTTCTAAAAAGGCGATGCGAAATATACAGTATTATGCTTACACAGCCAAGTTCCGTTTGAAAAATCTTAAAATGACTTTAAATATCGGTTTGATGGAAGAGATTTAAAATTTTATGAAAAAAATGTTAAACTTCAATAAAAATTTTAATGTCTTCTGAATTAAAGTATAACTTCATTAAAAATTATTCTTTAATGGTTTCCATGATTAATTATTTAATCATGGAAACATACTATAAAACTTACCATATGATTATATTGGTGTAAGAGTGACGAAATAAATTATGTCGTTAGGCACCCAGTATTGGCAAAAATCTAGACGTGACAGAAAAACTGGCTTCATTCTAAATATAAAGATCAGCCGAAATTATCAAATGAAAATTTTAGATTTAGACCTGTGTTACGAGTCCAGTAATGTAAGATTTTAAAGATAAACAACATATTTCAATATTCTAAAGGTGGTATTTTATCAAGATAAATAAATAAATAAATAAATAATAACTCATAAAATAATGAGTATATCCTCAACAGAAATATTTCAATTTTTAACAGTTCTGTTATTTAAAAATTTACTTTAATTCAATATCTTTCTAAATGTGTTAAAAAACAATAATAATAACCATGGAATTAGTAGAGTTAAAAAAAAAAAAAAAGAAAGAAAGAAAAGAAAAGAAAGAGAGAGAGAGAAAGAAAGAAAGAAAGAAAAAACGAAAAACTGCTTTATAACATATGAAAAATAAAAGTCAAAGAAAGTCCATCTATCTTTAAAAAAAAAAAAAAAAAGTTATCAGAAAAACTTTTATTTTGTAAAATGTAAGTCATAAATAAGTCTTAATAAGATGTAAGTCTTAAACATTCAGTATATTTAATATATAATTATTTTTAAAAATATACTTGGAGTGTACATTTTTTATACTCCAATAATACATTGTTTATAGCTATAAAACCAATCATAAGCAGAAAATTGTGAATAAAGTTTTGGTTTGGCAAGCTAAAAATGCATGCGGCTAAAAATGCATCAGAATTGCTTGCTTGTAAACAGGCCTCGTAAGCCAAATTCATCGTGAGAGGTATACTAAAATATGTTTGAATACAATCATTATAAAAAACTATAAAAATTAAAAATAATTTTTCTTGCCAGGTTTAGAAACTTCCCATCATGGAGAAAAAACAATAAGAAGAAGAATTCATTATCTGGTATCCTTAAATATAAAATCATAGGAAAATCTAAAAATGTATGTAATATTTCTCAAGTTACAAAATTAGAAAAATTTTGGAAATTACGCATAAATGTACACACCAAAGAAACAGTTATTGATTTTTTTTGAGGATTTCGAGATAAAATTTAAAAATATAAACTTTGAATTTGAAATAAAGGCATGAACATTGAAACAAGTTAATAAACAATATAAGTTAATTTTTACTTTAAATTAATTATAAATATTAAATTAATAACTATTATTAAGAATAGAGGACTCAATTTCTATTGACATCTACATCTACATTTATAACTGACATTGTATTGAATTTTAGTTTATTAAAGTAAGTCCATTCTACTTGCAGAAGCTATACTTTTAATACTTAACGCTATATATAGTGCATATATAATGTAATACTTAAATGTACTCTGTACAAAATGTTATTATTAAGTGATTTTCATTTTCATAACCTTTCTTAAAATGGGTATGCTTCCAACTGCATTAATATTTTAAATGAAATAATCAATAAAGTCATGCCTCGGACAAATCCATAAATTCAATAAATAAAAAAAAAATAAAAAAAAAAATAAAAAACTGAAAATTCTAAATTTTTATATAGTATCTACAGTTACAATTAAAAAAAAAAAAAGTGTACATTTTAATTATTTTAAAATCTGATTTCAACATTTACGTTTTTCTCGTCATTTAAATAAATACAAAATTCATTTATTAAAGTTCTATTATAGTTTAAAGCAAGTTAATTATTTTTGTATAATGAACAAGCGTGGCACATAATGTAAAAGCCTTAAAGACTTTAAACATCTTAGAAAAATATCATTTAACCTTAAGTGGTTTTCTCCGAAACTTGCATAAATACGGGCCAGGACCCCTTAGAAAGACCTCCATGGAGGACACTGCTCCTCAGGCCTAGGACCCTGGCCATAATTCCCACAACCAACCATTTAACATTAAAATAAATAAGTAAATAAATAACTGAAGTTTTGTAATTATAAAAGTTTTAATTACATCAGACGTAATTTTTCTTTAGATTAATGAAAATTGGAGTTAAGGTAGCGTCACTAATACGGTGTTTGATATGGAAGTTGAGAGATTACGTGAGAGTACTGCTTAAATACTGAAAACACGTTCCCTCTCTTCCAATGATCTAGATATATATTGTTTTTATTTTCGCCGCCTTACATAATGATATTTAATCCGCACGAACTCGTGCTGACAAGTTTTTTTACTCAAGGTTTTTCTTACAAGCAAATATTCTGACTTCAGAAATAATTTCAAATTTGTGCTTATTAAATTTATAGAAATTATCACAAATACCTAATTTAAATAAAATTTTTAGCAAGAATATGTTTGACAGTACAGGGTAAGTGCACCAGTGATTGACACTTTTAGAGCAATCTCTGGTGTTTTTAATGTTCTAGTCATGAGAAAATATCTTTAGAAATCTTAAGTTACCACATATGGTATGAAAGACATTCAGAACCACATATATGCTAAATATATACATTTGATAACAATTTTTTTTTTTTATGAATTTTTATTTGACACCCACTCAGTGTTCCAGTAATTGACACTGCCAGTTTTTAATTTTATCAGTAATTGGCACCCTATGTTCCAACTTTCGACACTGCTAGTTATTCATTTTACCAGTTATTAGCACCCTATGCTCCAGTGTTTGACGCTGCTAGTTATTCATTTTACCAGTTATTAGCACCCTATGTTCCAGTGTTTGACATAAAACGTTAAAATTCTTATAAGTAAAATATATGATTTTATTATTTTTTTTTATTAATTATTTCGGGATAGATGTCAATTACTGGATCATGCCAATCACTGGAGTACCCTATATGAAATAATACATAAAAAGTATTTGGTTTTTGAAAGGGAAAAAAAAAGTTTCCTGTTTATTTTCTATAATGAAAAGCTTCTTATCTGTTATGTAGTTTCTGTCTCTCTGTGTAAAACATTAACACTGTAGTTCTGTTCTGGTCTGTTTCACCACGTAACGTTTTTGAATCTCCTGTTTAAAAAAAATGACAGTTTAGAAATATTTGGTAGGCATTTTGTCACTTCGTTAGTAAGGGGTTAATACGTTAATTTATGGAAAATATTTTTATTTTATTTATATATTTTTAATACGTACTTTAAAATTGTTCAAATGTAATTGGTATTAGTAAATGGGAACGGAACTGCAGGGTTGAGAGACTAGTTACTTTGTTAAAATGTGTAAGTCTTTTTTAAGTCGGGATAAACACTTTAAAGATGCAATTAGTAGATTCAAAATTATTTTAACCCGGATCTCGTTTAATTGGTTTAAAATGGTTTAATTAATTTTAAAGTCAAAATTAGCATTTAATTTATTTTTAATAATAATTTATTAAAAATATTTAATACATCATAAAAAATACTTAGTAGTTTAATGATAATTTTTTGATTTAAAAAATGAAGGAGTTCATTCAATATCTACTGAAAGTTAGCTAAAAATGAAATTATTTTTTTCTTTATTTTCTAAAACATCTTTTGTTTTAAATTGTTATATTACTTATATTTATTTCTGAAATAGACTGATAAAACAATATACAAGGTGTTATATAAATATATGTATCTTCAACTTACTTTTCAAAACCTGTAAGACTCTGTCTCAGTCGGAACTAAGATATATTTTGAAATTCCAGTAAATGTATTCCAATTCAATATTTTATTCTTTGATAAGACAATGGTTTCTGATGCATTATTAATGTTATACGTTTTTCTGTATGTATTCTGTAAGTTTTAATTTCTTATTCTCGTGTAAAAGGAAAAACAGTAATAAAACTAAAAGTATATAATAATAAAAACTATTATTATTATTATTATTCGATTTCGCTATGTATGTTAAAGTACTAAGTATACATTCACAGTTATTAAAAAAATGAACAAAATTTCTTTATAAAGTAAAGACCAGCTTAAAAAGAGAGTTATGTATTAGGATATAAAAATCAGCGTTATCTTTTTTTTCCTTTCTTTTTTTTAACTTATGAAGTTTTTCGAAAAGACTTTTTATCTCTCATTTATTTATAGCCTGTTTTTTTTTTTTTTTTTTTTTTTGTGTGTGTGTATGTGTGTTTTTTCTTTATATTATGAAACATATAATGATAGATTGGTTAAGAATTAAAAGTTTTCTGTTTAGTAAAAATAAATAATAGGCAACAGCAACAAAAAATTATTGTATAAATTATTCATTCACAGCGATTCTATTTTGAAATCATAAATCTATGATTGAAATAACATTCGTTCCAATAACTTAAACGACATACATAAATGAAATTATAATAGTTTAAATATGTTAGTTTTAATGAATTAGGTTATCAAATGACTAAACACAACAGTGATTATTTCAATTACCATTTTTCCTGTTAAAACAAAAGTGGTTGCTTTCATAATGCGACAAATCTTCCGGGAAATAACTCATGGATCTTTATAAAAGAGAAAGGAAAAAAGTGATTAAGATAGGGAAGCAAAGAAAAAAAAAAAAAGAAGCATAGAAAAGACTTATATGCACACAAAGAGTTATCAAACAGAATAATGTGGGAGCGAAACGTTTACATTAAAAGCTTTTTTTTTTTCCTTATTTATTCGTAATCTCTTTCAATCTCAAAGAACACAGAAATAATTAGCATGCAATTTTGTTATTTCTCTCTGAAGAAATAATTATTTTCTTTAATGGATTTTGTAAAAATAAATATATAAATAAACTAAAATAAAAAAAACATGAAAGACATTATTTATTATTATTATTATTATTATTTATTTATTTATTTTTAATTTAGAAATTTTCAAATTGGTTCTTTAAGGTTTTATTAACAAAAATATTTCTTTTCGTCTTAAGATAATGTTAGGAATATACCAATAATAACTTCTAAGAGAAACATAAAAAGTAATAAGGAAAAACGAATGTATTCAGACAAAAACCTTTTTGTTCTAAAGTTAGTAACTAGAATGAACATAATATGGGAAATCATTTTATATTTTGAATTATAACATGAAATGAACAACTAAAAAAAAAAAAGTAATTATACAATGAAAATGAATTACAAAGTTCCGAAACGATAGTTTTTTGGTGTTCTTATTTTGAGTATAACAGTAATGTGAATATTTTTATGGTAACTCAAATGAATTTAATATGATTGTAATAGTTACTTTTTATTGAAAGGTTCAAAAAACCTTTGCAAGTGATGATCTGCAATAATTTTCAGTTGGAATTAAACTTTAACATTTTAAATAATGTGTGGATAAATGCAAATGCATTCCCACATTATGTTTTATATGGTTGAAATATGGTTTTTATATGTTATCGTGCAGCTTTTTACTTTCTCTTACCTATGCATGGAATATAAAGTCCTTTTTGGGGTCAAAGTTTTGAAACTGATATATATATATATTAACACGTTTTAAGTCAGTGAAATCAAAACCCATATTTTAAGTGAATGGCCTGAGTGTATGTTAATTAATTTGTGTGTGTGAGTCGCTGTTAACATCATAATTCAAAAACAAATATTAGCAGAAAATACAAACTCGACATTCTAAATCTTACTTGAAACATTTTATTGAAATGGAACAAATATTCAAATGTACACAAATATATTACGTGTATAGACAACATTTCTTGTTTGTACATTTTAACATATTCAGACTGCATTAAATATAATACAATAAACACATGGTTATTAAAAGTAAAAAAGAATGTTTCATTCAGGATATGGTAGGAAAAACATAAATTATTCATTTACAGGGCTACACAAAAGAATTCGAATTTATTAGAGGCTACAGTCGAAGTATATAATGAACTCAAAGTGATGTCATGTATTTCTTTTATGAGCTAAATTTAATTGCGTCATGGGGAGTGCATACAATTAACAGACAATATACAAGTGTCCCAAAATTAAGCTAATACATCCTTTTCTATTAGATAGAGTTGTTATATGTTCTTCAGCAAATTGTACTTTGACCAAAGAAATGTTTTAAAAATAAAAATTACTTTCTCTTACTTATATACACTGTTAAAAATTTCAACATAAAACTCTGTGTAATCTATTATCTTAAGTGTTACGTAAAATTACAGAATTGTTAAAAAACTTATTTTATACATTCGTTTTAATAACTAATATTAATTTAATTATTTTTTGGTGAGAATATATTTCGGACTCGGAATGCTTCTTCTAAAGTAGAAACAGTCATTTTTTATTTTAATTAAATAATTAAATAATAAAATTACGTAAAAATACAGAATAAAGATTGAGAATCTCGATTATTCACTTTTAACTAAGAATTACTGTAAATTTATAGAGACTCTGGATAAATATTTACATTAAATTTACAGAAATTTTTAACTGTGTAGTTGATAAATTAGTGCTTGGAATCCAATTTCGATGAAGAATTTTTACTATTACGCGTTTTCAGATCCCCTGTATAACAAAAATAAAACTTTTAGTGACTGGAGTCAGTCTGGGAGTCTTAAAAAGAAAGAAAGAAAGAAAGTTAAAATTTAATAATTTGAAGATCATATAAGTATGCTACTTGAAAATTTTCAGTAAAATCGGTGAGTTTCTTAGTGTGTTGTGAGTAAAAGTTTTTTAAATAATTTGATTTTTCTGTTTTTAATTTAATAACAGCTTGAAATGTTTCCTGAATATAGGTACAATAATTTTCTTTTTTACAGAAATGTAATATAATATCGTATAATATAATATAATATTATATTATGTAATATAATATAAAACGGTTTCTAAAACTACCAGCAAGGTCAGAAAAAGTAGCGTGAATGTCACCCCCAGTTTATTTTATTTAAAATGGACGCTTTAATATTAGGTTATGTAATTGTAATTCTTTTTTAATTCACACGATTAAAAATTTTTCAATCAGATCAATTAGTTGATGCCAACATACTACTTACTTGTGAAACGAATAATCGGGAAAAACTAAAAAAATAATAAAACAATAAAAGACAATGAAATAGAGAAACGATTGTATTAAACGAGAATAGTTTTTAAGTGAAATCATGGGAGTAATATAAAGTACGAAATTGAATTTATGAGACTTAAAGATCCTGTAAAAGACGTCGTTGAGTCGACAGGGAAAATCGGATTCATAAATCGCCAGTGATTTACGACTGAATGCAGAAGAGGCTGCGCAGCTTCCGCAGCTATCAAAGATGTCTTCAGGGAAGGCTAGGAGATGGAGAGAAAATACCCTGGCAATTAAAGTTATATCATTGTTGCTTCTGATACGTCTTCCTTGATTGTTGGAGATAAGATAAATGCTATTTCCAACAAGGCAAGGCATGTTGTTTTATAAAACTGTTGACATATGCTTTTATTGAAAAGCACTTAGGATATAAATGTTAAGAAGGATTATACTATTTTATTCTTCATTTAATTACAGTTCATGATATAGAAAGAGAAAAATAAAAAATATGCATGGTATTTAGTATAGAATATTACGATGCTTTAATATTTCTTTTTCATTTGCGGATGGTAGAGAAACATTAAACTCATGAAATGAGCTGCCTGACCAATGATTAGAAAAGATATTTTGAAAGTAAACATAAAACACCTTCTAACATACTAAATGTTTTCTTCCAGGGGGCACAGGATCTTTAAAGACATTATTGCATTAAAAATCAATAAAAATTGCTTGATTTAAAACTGCTATATCTCTGAAAATAATTTGTTTATGAATATGAAATTTTCACATCGCTATATAATTGTATCTTATTTGTTGATTGCCATTTAGGAAAAAAATAGTTAAGTATTAATTAATATTTATAGTTTCTGACCTTCTTCTTCTTCTTTTTTTTTTTTTTTTTTTTTTTTTTTTTATAAAAAATAAATTATGTGTATAAACACATTTTTAAAGTAGATAAGCTGCGCGCAAGGTATAATATTGCAAAAATACTATGATCATAAATTCCATTGTAAAAACTGATTAATAATTAACTAATTTTTTTTTGTCTAAATAGCAATCAATAAAAGCACCATTCTAGAAATATTAGTTATAGAATTAAAAAGCGTTTTTCGTGAGATGCTAAATTTTGATTTTAACAGTGTAAATTAAATCTTATGAACTAAAATTATGGAAACTAAAAAGAAGAAATAGCTCTATGGAAAATGCGTGCCAGATTATATGAGCAAATGTAACATTAAAGAATCAAAACAGACATCCCATTAGTTACGAATTTTATGCAGTTTGTAAAATAGTAAGGGTAAAAGACTCTTAATTTCCACTGCATCTTTATGCAATACGAAAATGATAACATCCCTCCTTTAATAAAATAATTAATTCAAAGAGAAGAAAAACGTAAGAAAGGCAAAGGGAGAGAGGGTGAAAAAATAAGTGTAATGTAATATATAAGTGTAATGTAAGGTAATATGTGATGGCAATACTTAAGTGTATAAATATACTATGTTTGAATTAAATGCCTTATAAAAAAAATCAGGGTCATTTATCAATAGTAAAGCATCAAATAATATAAGGACTAAATCAGATAAAAAGTAAATTATGCATATATTTATAAATGAACTTTATATTTTTACAACTAGATATTGAATTACACCCCATGGTTACAAAATTCTTACAATTTTCAAGACAGGTAAGGAAAGGGGATTCTCCTTTTTTACCACATCTTTATATAATACGAAAAGATTCATCTCCATCCTTCAATAAAACAATTCAAGGAGAAGAAAAACTTAAAAAGACATACAAAGGGAGAGAGAGGGGGGGGGGGGGGAAATAAACACGAGGTAATGTGTGATTGCAATACTTTGATGTACATTTTATTAAATACGTTATAAATAATCAGGTCGTTTATCAGTAGTAGAGCATCAAATGATATGTAAAACTAAATAAAAAATGTAATAATAAAAATGTAAAAAAAGTCACTTGTGCATATATTTGTAAGTGAACTTCATTTTTGACAATTTGATATTGAATTTCAACTCCTTTGTTACAAAATGCCTACAATTTTCAAAAGAGATAAGGAAAGATGACTCTCACTTTTTATCCCATCTTTATGTCATATAAAAATGATAATCGCGAACCTTCAATAAAATACTTCAAGGAGAAAAAAAAAAATTACTTAACACTAGGAGAAAGAGAAAGGGAGAGAGAGTGAGTGACCCAGTGACCGAAGCTATTTGCGGACGACCCTTTTGTCCGCGACTTGCTGGTCGTTGATCTATTTCGGCCCACGCCGAGGGATAAGAAGGAAAAGCTATCCACCACTGGTACATCATCGTGGAAGACCCCACTTTGGCATATAGACATAAAGACTTACTTATGCTCTATAACCTCGTAGGTTTTTACGTGTCTTTGTTTGCATTGAAAAGAAAAGTATTTCCTTGACTTTTATACATTGTAAAAAAGGATGTTACCTCAGCATTAAGACAGTTTTATTTACATCCCGATCATATTAGATTTTATTATTATTATTATTATTTATACTATAAAGATGATAGCATCACAGTGTCGGATTTATTCTAGCAAATATTTTCATTTCAGAAAGATATTTTTTATTTATTACAAAATGCATCTACCTTAAGAACATTATAGGTTTATTTACAGACAGTTTCAAGTGTTTTTTCCTAAAATGTTCTTTTAATCTAAACAATAAGATGTTCTGATTGTACAAAATTCCTTAGATTATATTTGCGTTGATTAAACTTGTATATATATATTACGAATTTTTTCGCTCTAATATAAATGATGTTCTTAGGTATTAATTTTTAGTTGCAATAGACTTTTGAATATTCGCGTGGCCTCTAGGTTCCTAGTACACCTTATAAGCATATATGGTAGAAAGGATAGAGGCATGTGTTACAAATTGTATGCATTATCACGCGTCGGCATTGTGTGCGTGATAAATAATCTTCGTAATTTGTATGTAAGTACATAGATGGATGCAAGAAGAGTGGGAATAGAGGATTACAACCTCTGAAGAATCGAGGTGATTTTTTTTGTAAAGGAATGTATTTTGGGTATAAAAATGCATCTTAATTTTAAAAACTGTTTTACTCCGACATGTAGCCCCGTCCATTTAGGAGCAATATGGATAAACGAATATATTCTATATATATGGAGGATTATTGTTTAAAAAAAAAACTTCACTAGCTAAATTAAAGAAAAAATAAACCTCTAACTAATAAAAAATTTGCTGTTAGAAATAAAGTTCAACGTTTCAACAAATAAACAAATAAATAAATAAATGGGTGTCCATTTAGATTCAACCAATATTTTTAGAAATTTAATGATACGTTTCACATTTTAGTAGTGCTTGGCTACTAAAATGACACTTCAAAATGGCGGGTTTTAGAACCAAATTTCAAAAAATATTTATTGTAGATAAATGAACACAATTTTCTTTCTTTTTCTTTCTTTCTTTCTTTCTTTTTTTTTTTTTTTTTTTTTTTTTTTTTTTAACGCTCCTATGAACCTTATCTCTACCAACAGGCAGTAGTAGTTGATTTATTCTCAAAGATGGCGATTCGTGTGATATGGAATACCGACTTTACCACATTATTTGCGATTTTTTACAAAACTTGAATGTTGATAATTTTTTCAATACTGTTTATTTTCAATAATAATTTCAAATTAAAATGTTATATTGCAGTTATTCATGATTTTCTGAAAAAATACTACTCTATTCCATATTATCCTGTAAGTTAAATGGGTATTCCGTATCTCCTTTCATAATAATTCCGTATTACCCTTTTTGGTCCAAATTACCCAACAATAGCTATTTTTTTTTTTTTTTTTTTTTTTTTACTAAATTTTTAACTCTGCTTTTTGTAACATAAAACCATCAAAATACATTAACACCCCTTTAAATTTAAATTTTGCAATAATCGTATCCTCAATGATCCAGAATGCTTCAGTTTATTATTTTGAATTCAAATAGAAATGTCATTCCATATTCACCTTCCTTTATGTTATTCATGTTCACTTTGGCCTGTTTCTTTTAAAAATATTATAAATGAAAAGATTGTATGTGTATAAGGACTCCCAAACGATTTCAGATACATTGCGATCTAGTGGAAGTGTCTCTTTGAAGTCTGTTTTAATATCTTTATACTGCAATAATAAAATTAGCATACATTATCCAGATGTATAAGCATGCTTTTCTAGAAAATAAGGTACAGATAACGGTTTATTTACTTGTTTCCACAGACATGATGAACAACATAATGGGGTAGAAAAAAATACTTAAAAGGTATTTTACAGTTGTGTTATTATGTTTTCAGCACTTTTCAACAAAGTGAAGAGTGTTTACGACTTCAATTTGTCTGTCGGCCTGTCCTTCAGCCACACTGTCTGTACACGCTCTAATTTTTGCAACATTTGTGGAATGCTTTAAAACAGATATATGTTCTTCAGGTTTACTATAACACATTTTGTATTGAAAATGGTATAAATAGCACTACTGGTTTGCGTGGGATTCGAAAATCTCACCCCCGAACATTTCTTTCTAAGTGGAATCGACGTAAGTTAAAAAAAAAAAAAATAATAATAATAATAATAATAGTATAAACATACATCTAGTATGATTATACTATTATATTTTTTAATCAAACTATTTTTAATCATTTATTATTTTAATTTTCTTTTATAAAATAAATATTAAACTTTGAATAAAATGAATCGTGCTCAAGTAACAAATAGATTCATCATATTTTATTCAAGTTATCCTTATACTGTAACCGTATCAAAATTCCTGATATATATAAGATGCTGTCTCATCTGTTTTTCTGTAAATTATCTGATGATGCCATAACGTTGTGGAGGAAAGCTTTGTAAACGATTTTAATGAATATTAATAGGTGATTAAAGTGTTTTTTATTATGTTTTAATTACTATGTTAACACGTGTGCTTAGTACAAATTGTAAACTTTTAGAAGATTTAGATTTTAATTAAGATGAAAGAGTTGTATGCAGTACAGTGTAGTTTTTGGTACATTTTACCCAAAGCTTCCTAGATCTAGAAAGCTTTGATTTTACCCCACGTATAGCCTTGTGAAATAAGTTGTAACCGAAAAAAATAAAAAGGAAAAATGAAAGTAAGAAAAAGAAAAACCTTTGTTCAAGCACTACTCAATTCTATTTTGAAGAAGTTTCAAAATTTTAGTAAGATGGATGCATTAGTTTTTGACCAATCACGTCCACCGAATTAAAAAACAAAGTTAAAAAAAAAAAAAAAAAAAAAAAAGTTTTAATGAGGAATAAAACGAACCAAATGTGGAAATTTCCCAAAGCCTCCTAGACTTTTACTCCGATTGATTTGAAACTCTGGGAAAAATTTTAGATAGGTTTTATTATAGATAAAATAAAGAAAGAATGAATCTTTTTTTTTTTTTTTTTTTTTTTAATTTTGCAACTTCTGTAATACTTGGACGATAAAATAAGTAAGTACGATAAAATATCAATAAGTAAGATGAAAGAGTTGTATGCAGTACAGTTTTCGGTACATTTTACCCCATGTATAGCCTTGTACAAAAAGTTGTAACCGAAAAAAAGAAAAAAAAAAAAAAACTGCCGTTCAAGCACTAGTTAATTCTATTTTGAAGAAGTGTTCAAAATTTCAATAAGATCGGTGCATTAGTTTTTGAGCAATCGCATCCACTGAATTCAAAAACAATGTTTCAAGAAAAATAAAAAAAAGGTTTTAATGAGGAATAAAACGAACCAATTGTGGGTATTCCCAAAGGCTCCTAGATTTTATTCCCGATTGATTTGAAACTCTGAGAAATTATATTATATAAGTGTTACTATAGATAAAAGAAAGAAAGAAAGAAAGAAATATACATATATATATATTTATTTATTTAAACTTCTGTAATCCTTGGACGATAAAATATCAGTAAGTAAGATGAAAGAGTTGTGTGCAGTATAGAACAGTTTTTGGTACATTTTACCACACGTATAGCCTTATAAAATAAGTTGTAACCGAAACAAACAAAAGAAAAAAAAAAAGAAAGAAAAGAAAAACTTTCGTTCAGGCACTGGTCAATCCTATTTTGAAGAAGTGTTCGAAATTTCAATAGGATGGTTGCATTAGTTTTTGAGCAATCGCGTCCACCGAACTCAAAACCAATGTTTAAAAAAAAAAAAAAAAAAAATGTGTTAATGAAGAATAAAACGAACCAAGTGTGGGAAATTCCCAAAGGCTCCCAGACTTTTATTCCGATTGATTTGAAACTCTGGGAAAATATATTAGATAAGTTTTATTATAGATAAAAAAATAATAATAATTAATTAATTATTATTATTTTTTTTAATCTTGAAATTTTTATAATCGTTGAATGATAAAATAAGTACATTCGGTAACAAAAGTCTCCGAACACTAGCAAAAATTCCTATGTAAAAAAAGTACATTTAATACAGTTTTGTTAAATAAATCCTTGTCGAATCCTGTCAGCCTGACTAAGAACAGGATTCGGCAAGGATTTATTTAACAAAACTATAGTAAGTGTACTTTTTTATATAGGAATTTTTGCTAGTGTACGGAGACTTTTGTTACCGACTGTAAACACTACAAAACACTAATAAGTAAGATGAAAAGTGTTTTAGAATTTATGAAAGTCACATGATTAATTTTCTTGCTTTTAGTTCCACTGAAAAACACCCATGAATAAAAACTTACATGAATAATACAAAAAGAAAGAATGAAAATTAAAATTTGAAAATGGGATTAAAAGTGTTTTCTTAGATTTATTATTTATTTATTTATTTTATTTTATTTTATTTTTGAAGCGTGAGTGACCCCCAAAATAACAATGATAATAATAACGATATAACTAAAAAAAACTTTTATCGTAGGAGATAAGTGGAGTTTTTAAAATCTTTCTTATTCCCAAAAGGGGATATGAGACATCCAAAAACTAAAATAAAAATAAGAAAACTAGGAATATGTTTGTGTAAGCTACGCAAATAGCGTTGCTTGGTTTAGCATTTGTTAAATTTCGGAATGCTCGCTATATATTTATTTGTATTTTTATAGTAAAAATTTCATTTCATTATTTGTACTGATTATTGTACCCTAACATTTTCCTGAAATTACATATTATTAAAGCCATACCCTTTCTCTCTTATCTAATATTTTTAAATTGTGTTCTGTATAAAAAATAAGAAGACCTTGAAAAAGAAGTAGCCA
The DNA here is from genome assembly GCA_963930645.1 of Salticus scenicus. Classification (NCBI taxonomy): domain Eukaryota; kingdom Metazoa; phylum Arthropoda; class Arachnida; order Araneae; family Salticidae; genus Salticus; species Salticus scenicus. The sequence goes on from OZ005654.1 coordinate 207,256,905, forward strand.
AACAAAGAGTGAAAGTATATGTTCGAAAGTTTCGTCCACCCACCTTCATTTTTCACTCACACTGAAATTCCAAAGTGGCCTTGAAATGACATGAATAAAACCCAGATTTTATTTTATTTTATTTCTTTAATTAATGAATAAATATGCATATTCTAGTTCTATTTGAGAATAAATAGGGTACTTTGACAGCAAAGTATAAATTGCCTCAAAATGGGCAAAGGATGTCGTTTTCCTTTTTATATGTTAAATTATACCCTTATTTATTATTATTATTATTATTATTATTATTATTATTATTAATTTATTTACACATTGAAGAGAAAACTTTTTGATTGGTTAAAATTAAAAAGCATTGTTGGAATATTGTTGTTAAAATTAAAAATAATAGTTTTTCTATGAATTATGAGAATTTATTTTTCCATGTCTGTTCTTTATCATAATGAACAATAAAAATAATTGATTTAATTCTGAATTTAGTGAAAATGGAAATCTTCCATTTTGATTCAAGTCAAAATACTCAGATGTAAATCTTACACTCAAGAGTACATAAGATAGGTGCAGTAGTTTAGAGTTGATACACTTGTCTACGCTAAGAAACTAAGTCTTTCGTGGGGGTCTTTCTAATAAGTCCTAGCTTGAAATTCCCATATTCAAGCGAATTTCGGAGAAAACTACGGAAACATCTTAACAGCTTGACCGACAAGTACGGCCTAAATTCAAACCTAGCACCTCCCGTGTGCTAGCTTAGTGAGCAACGTAAATAAGATAGAAAAAACGGGAGAAAAAACATATCCTCCCTTTCCTAATTTTGTATGATCTGCCCTATATTAATGTATTTTTGAGGAGCTAATAAAAGAGTGTTCTGAGCATGCATGCACTTGTGAGTATTTTAATTAAAATTCATTTAAATTCACTCTTATGTACACACACGCACACAAAGTAATAATAATAATAATAATAACACAATAATAATAATAATAACTAACACAATAATAATAATAATAACTAAACATGTTTCAGGATGAACTGGGATTACTTTATAATTGGAAATTTCCTACTTAAAATTAATCGTTTCTTCAATATTATTTATGTATTTACATATTTTCATTATTATTACAAAAAAAATAATATTAGTTCAAATTTGTTTAACTGTAGACATTACTTAAAGTTATCCTAAAATTGTTCATCAAACAGCCTCTGATATGAAAAATATAAGTATTTGCCTATTATTTTATAAAGTTTCTCTTCTATAAAATAAAACATTTTCTTTATATATTTTCTTTAAACATAGAAGGTGGCCATAATTAAACTGACAGTGCTCATAGTGTTCTGTAATTGCGAGAATGGTTCCAAATTTTGTAGGAAAATTAAACATGGCGGGAGACGAAGGATTCCGCAAAAAAATATTTAGTTCCAAAATTCATCGCTAGGGGAATATGTGGCACTGTATAATAGAAAAAAGGATGCTAAAATAAAATAGAATTAGGGATAAAAACAGTACTTTAAAAAGTGCACAATCATCAATTTTAAATTATAAATTGCGACAAAATAGCTTTACTTAGATAACTAGTGCATGCGGGAGAAAAAAAAAAAAAACTATCAAAAGTGAAAAATGTCTCCACAAAATGGGGACGTTTGGTCACCTTAAGATAAAGAGACGATCAGTGTTTATGTAAAATTTTGCTTTTTTAAGACTGTTGCCATATTAAACTAGAAATAAATCGTTAAATGCGCGAAACAACGAGATATATAAAGTAGAGTGATAAATGGTAACCCTCGAGAAGGTCCAAGATGAGTCATGTGACATGCTTTCCTTGCACATGCGTATTCGGTGGTTTCCTTGGTAACAGCTCATTTTCAGTACATTTCTATGGCAACGGTTTCAATGTTTTTGTTTACTTTACGTAGTTTAATATTCTTTTGTTCTAAGCCATTTTGATTTTGATTTTACTTCTGTTTTATTTCGTGTAGTTGAACTTTCACCGACAAAATGCTTAAAAATAGTTGAAAAATTATTATTTGTTGTTAAATTTAGCTCTTTAAAAGTTTAAATTTTGTTTTATAAACACTTTTAAAGTTTGTTGAGAAACGATGAAAAGAAAGGTATTTTATTATTTATTAAAATGTGAAATATGTGTAAAATTATTTTAAAAGCAATTTATTTCGGTCATAGGACTGTCATGTTACCTAATAATAATGATAATTTGTTGAACTGATATTTTAAATGCCAAAATAGCGATAAAGGGCCAAACACAGCAACCTATTCGAGCATGTCACGTGATTCATCTTGAACCACAGAAAGCTAATCCTTCATCCATTGAATCAGCACTCTAATTTATATATCTCGTTGGCGCGAAATAAAAGGCAATTTTATTTTAGTCATAGATATAGTAATAATATATAGATTGATCAATGGAAAGAAAAAGTGATTCCTTTTCAAATGGGAAAAGACGGCGATTTTACCAAAATATGGCCGTCTTTCCCCGAGTGAATACACACGAATATTTTAGCAAATAAAATTTATGAATAATTTATTTGCTAAAGGATGCTAATTATGAATAATTTATGTCCTAATTTATTTACTACACAGCGCCACATATTTCCCTAACGGTGATATCTGAAACATTTTTTTTTTTTTTTTTCTCTTGCGGAATCTTTTGTTCCCCGTCTAGTTTAACCTTTTTATAATATTCGGAGCCATTCTCGCAATGAATTTGCGCTATCCGCGATTGTAATGAAATGCTCGCCCTCTGGTGGGCTAAGGTGAAATTACAATAAACATGGTTTAATTCGAATTCCATACAGCCGCCATTACTTGCCGATATTTAGTTTCACATATATTTATCGAATAAAAATGAATAAATGCGGTAAAAAAAGATAACACATACTTTTGTGTGCCACAGTGTAACTCCAAAGGATCAAGAAATCCAGAATTGAGCTTCCATTTATTTCCAAATGACAAATTTAAAATTTCACTTGCTTCGGCTAATGGAAGTGAAGAATTAATCAGATGATTTGAAGCTAATATTTGTTCAACTTCAGTTAAAAATCTACTTCCGATCGAACTTTGAATAAACTGAAGTATTTTTTCCAAAAGCAATCAATTTTCCATAATGTAATGGCTGAGAAATTATAGTACGAATATTAAGTAGAATAACATAAAGAACACTAATGGAACACACGTGGCTAATGTTTACTAACAACTGCAGTGTTCACAAAGCGCCGTCTATCGATCATTACAAACGCGGATAGAACACTGTGAGTACGGTCATTTTATCTATAGCCGTCTTGTATATAAAAATATAAAGATTTACCTATTATTTTATAAAGTTTCTTTTTCTATAAAATAAGTTACAAATTCTTCATTATACGTTTTCTTTAAACATTTATAAAAAATATAAGGATTTGTCTATTATTTTAAAGTTTCATTATTATTAATATTATTATTATTATTATTTAAAGTACAAATTTTTCTTCATGTGATTTTTAAACGAAATATTCAAATTAATCTAATATTATCGCAATGACTCGGAGTGATCTGAATTTGCAATATTCTGTTCACAAGACGAGGGTTTAAACAACCAATTAAGCCACTGAGTTCTCCTTACTTTGAGTACTACAAGAATTAACACAGCAAGAAAACCCCGAAAAATATTCAATAAAATACATTCTTAAAACAGAACATATTTCTAAGTGAAAAGAAAGTGTTTTAAAAATTTCATTCAAATGAAATAAAAATAATCAACAAGTAAGTTAAAAGCGATATTGTAATTAACGCAAAACTCAAAACTAAGTTAATAATAATAATAATACATAAAATTAAATTAACTATGTATATTTGAAATAAAATACAGAACAACGATTAAAAATAGTGTAAAAAATATTTATTAAATTTAATTTTAATATATATATATATATATATATATATATATATGTGTGTGTTGGAATTCAAAATTTAAGCAGAAAAAGGAGTTCTCTTATATTCATTCTTTCATCAAACTAGATTTTTTTTTTTTTTTTTTTTTTTTTTTTTTTTATCTTATAGAAGTATGGATTCGATTTTTTTTTTTTTAATTAACCCCCAGTTTATTCGTAGTTTAACAATGTAACTATAGTAAATATATTCTAAGTGACAAATTTGTTGTCAGTTTTTAACGCAGAATTTTTTTGGAGCGGTTAAAAATAAATAAATGAACTTATGAGTAATTAGCTTGAAAATGTAACACACAATTGAAGAGCTGGGTGGATGAACTTGTTAAGTCACATATTTGAAAAAAGGAAATGAGATTTTTGGGTGGAAAAACTTATTATGGTCTCTTTTAAATATCAAACAATTACTGGTATTTCAAAGCCTTCTAATAATTCAGTTATCGACACAGGAAATCCTTATGTTACATTTTTTTTAACTATTCCATTACTTCTTTACCGTTGATTTTTCTCAAATTTACTAAATTGTCACATAACATGCTTATCCATTCACCTCTTTAATTCTAAAATAAAGCATAATATTAAACTGCGCTTATAAATTTAAATTTGTATCCAGGTTATCATCAAATTACTTCAAAGTAATTCTTTGTAAGTTTGTTGCAGTTACCTGAAATTGTAAATAATTATTCAAAATTTGTAACCAAATGTCCTTAAACTTTTTTTTATTTTATTATATTTTATTTTATTTCTTTTTTAAATGCTTTCCAGACCAATTTTAATATACATATATATATATTTTTAATGCTTTCCAGAGAAATTAAAAAAAAAAAAAAAAATTCTATGTCGAAATTACTCTACTATTTTACGTTATTTATTTATTTATTTATTTATTATTATTAATATTATTTAAAATTTTAACCATGCAAATTAAATTCTCGTTCTAGCGTTTGGACCGCGGTAGCCCAGTTGGTAGAGCGCCAGCATCGTAATTGGAAGATTGCGGGTTCGGTACTCGAGCCGGCCAAAGACCGTCGTGTACACTAATGGTGGCTGGTGCACGTAAAATCTGTCGTGGCCGCAATGTCCTACATGTTCCCATCAAAAATTATACCTCTGGGGGTCACCGAAGCGGGAGAGCCATCCCTTCCGTAGAGGATCAAAATTGTGATGGCATGTCTCCGGACCACCTCTAGGGGTGAGTCCCAGACCGTCGCCAATTGCCCATCTGCGCAGCACTAGTGCGACGTAAAACCCAATCAACCAACCAACCATTCTAGCGTTAAGTTTCATTTAGTAAAGTTTTTAAGCAGACATAAATCATTTTTGTACCTGGCTAAAAAGCATGGTCAGCGCACAAAAGAAGGCCTGCTATCTGGAGACTAATAGTTATTCCCATAATACAGTAAAGCACCGTTTATATATCTCTCGTTTATGCATCTTTTACATTTTTATACGTCCTTTTAGTGAAGTCCCGATTTCTCCCTACTCATTTTAATGCAAAAATTCTTCGTTTATACGCCCCCAATATCGGTTATATGTCCTTTCTACTATTCTAAAACTCGCAAAATTTCTCGATCGGTCATTTTCCCGTTCAAAATAGTGTCTAAAATCTGTTCTAAATATCAATTTTGATAAGTATCTGAGCTCTGATACCAATATCATGACTTCGGAATTACCCACAATAGATAAATTAATTGAAAACAAATTGTCTGATACTAATTTAAGCGATGATGATGTAGAATGGGAAGAAAAGTTAATAGATCTTTCTTTAAAGGCTCAATGGACTGAATTGGGAAACTTCGAACTTATTTGGTTTGTCAAAACAAAAAAAATCTGATGTGGGCACCACATGACTTCCTTATACACTTTTAGAAATATACATAATGTTAAAAACATTGACATTGGACCCGAAACAGTTGGCTAAAAATATTTTTTAAAAAATGAATTATCACCGTGTTCTGAGCTTTTCTGAAAGTTAGCTAAAAACCGATTGCAAGATTTATACTGGTAACGCTGACGAAGGCAGCAGGGACCCGAAAAAATTGGCTAAAAGCATTAAAAAAAATGCATTTTCACCGTGTTCTGAACTATTCTGAAAGTTTCAAATGTCTAGCTAGTCGAGAAGTTAGTTATATAAATTTTCTGTTGAATCATATAAACGCTGCCGAAGGCAGTAGGGACCTGAAACAGTTGGCTAAAAGTATTAAAAAGATGCATATTCACAGTGTTCCGAACTATTCTGAAAGTTTCAAATGTCTAGCTAGTCGGGAAGTTAGTTAAATAAATTTTCTGTTGAACCATATAAACGCTGCCGAAGGCAGCAGTGACCGGAAACAATTAGCTAAAAATATTTTAAAAATGCATTGTCACCGTGTTCTGAGCTTTTCCGGAAGTTTTAAATGTCTAGCTAGTCGGGAGGTTAGTTAAAACTCGATTCCAAGATTTGTACTGGTAACGCTGCCGAAGGCAGCAGGGACCCTACACAGTTGGCTAAAAGTATTTAAAAAACCGTGTTCTCATCTAGTCTGAAGGTTTCAAATGTCTAGCTAGTCAGGAAGTTAGTTAAATAAATTTTCTGTTGAATCACATAAACGCTGCTGAAGGCAGCAGGTATCGGAAACAGTTGGCTAAAAATATTTAAAAAATACATTGCCAACGTGTTCTGAGCTTTCTGAAAGTTTTAAATGTCTAGCTAGTCGGGAAGTCAGTTAAATTGCAAGATTTGTCTAAACCGTTTTTGAGTTATTACCGTTTTTTGATACATTATGGCCAAAACCTATGTATTTTTGTCATTATGAACCTGATTTTCCTAAATATCTCGAAAACGGAAAATCATACAAAGTCCAAAAAGGGAGGTGCACAACTAGATGTTATAACAAACCTATGTGCCAATTCGCAACTTTCTACGTCCAACCGTTTTTGACTTATGCGACATACACACACACAGACACACACACACACATACAGACGTCACGAAAAATCGTGTAAAATCCCTTATATCTCTGAAACGAGAGCTCGTGTTAAGACGACACTTGCAGGTGTGCAACTAGACATCATGACAGTCACACGTATAAATTGACAACATTCAGCGATCATTCGTTTTCGAGCAATGTGAAATACAAAATCCATTTCGCAAATCGGGATTACTATACTTCCTTATACTTTGTATAAGGAAGTAATAAAAAAAAAAATAAAAAAAAACAATGAACTTAAATGAATTCACAATGCAGTTCCTAGTACTCACAGATGATAATTAGCACGGCAAGTAAGTATTAAAAATGTTTTAATGTAATTAAACAACTACCTGTACAGACATAAATACATATATACTTATTATTAAAGATACGGAATATATAAGTAATACTCAAGAGGAGTTCATATACTATTCAAGGTCCATAGTACAATACTCAAGCTTTAATGATTGATTTTTTTATCACGTTTTATAAAAAATTTTCGTTTAAATTTAATTATTATTTTCAAACCCAAATTCTATTATAATGTAATATACTAGTTACTATCATAAAAAAATTTATTAATTAGTATTTTCACATAAATTTTGCTTCAGTGCCATTAAATTAGTAGTAATCAAAGTTTTATTTTTTAAATTTCAATTATACGTCTTTTCATTTATACGTCTTTTTACGCCAGTCCCTTGAAAGACGTATAAACGATTCTTTACTGCATAACGACACATATATAATTTAAGGAAGTTGCTTTCCATATGTATCTAGTCAATTCCCAGAGAGTTTTACAGATTTTATAAAGTTCTGTTTTCTATACACATTTTTGCCATTTCTGTCAATCTTTAAAGATTTATGTGTTTCCATAACTTAAAGAAATGTCAACTAAAAGTCATATGCATTGTGAATTAACCTTTCTTAACAATTTTACACATTAATTAGTATATACCCATAAATGAAAGAGTTCTGATTTTCAGCTACCATCATCATTTTCGAACAATAACCTCTATTCTGTTTATTCTAAAAAAAATATGATAACGATAGTTGTATGGAAATAGCGGTAGCAGAAAAAGTAGAATTTTTTCCATTCTTGTAAAATCCCTTAATAAATATTGAAGATTATAAAATTGCAATAACTGTTTCTGAGTATTTAAAAAAGCACTAGTTTTTAAAAATACCAACCGTGAGATTTTCAATATATGGTCAGCAAACGTAAGTGAAACATGTATTCATTTTTGTACTTACAATATATTCAAATATTATTGTTATTAAAACCAATGTAACTTTTAAAATGAGATAAAAAATACAAAAATTTAAAACTTTAAAAATACATTTTAATTAAAAACATTAAAACACAAGACAGACGTTTCGGCTAGAACACTAGCCCTCCTCAGTGTCAAACATACAAGCACAAACAACATTTACAAAATTCATAATACATCATAGCAAGATTAAATATTCAGGAGGAATAGCTTTAGCCTCGTTCAAGGCAGAATGTTGCATTTTGGTAAAAGCACCCTCTAGAAAAATACGGGATTCATAGATATTTATATTAGAAGCTAAAATTTTAAAGTTTTCAAAATCTGGAATATGATCACTATTGAGAGAATGGATTACGAGTTTTGATTTTAAATCTCCTGTTTTATATGAGCGTTTGTGTTCCTTTAATCTAATTTCACCTGTTCTGCCAGTTTCACCGATATATGTAGAATCACAATTTTTACAAGGAATACTATAGATTACACCTAAACGTTTAAGAGGGGGGACAGCGGGTTTAAAGTTTGAGAGAAAGTTACTAATACGGAGTTGAGGTTTAAAGCTAGTGGAGATATTAACTGTTCTAAGTAATTTAGAGATATTTTCAGAAATACCTTTATAATAAGGGATAGTCGTACGATAAGTGAAATTTTTAACTTTAGGATAAATTGATTTAGATGCAAAATAGAACTCTTCTTTGAAGAGTTCCCTTCTCTAAAGAAGAGTTCTATTTTTCATATAAATCAGTTTATCCTAAAGTTAAAAATTCCACTTATCGTACGACTATCCCTTATTATAAAGGTATTTCTGAAAATATCTCTAAATTACTTAGAACAGTTAATATCTCCACTAGCTTTAAACCTCAACTCCGTATTAGTAACTTTCTCTCAAACTTTAAACCCGCTGTCCCCCCTCTTAAACGTTTAGGTGTAATCTATAGTATTCCTTGTAAAAATTGTGATTCTACATATATCGGTGAAACTGGCAGAACAGGTGAAATTAGATTAAAAGAACACAAACGCTCATATAAAACAGGAGATTTAAAATCAAAACTCGTAATCCATTCTCTCAATAGTGATCATATTCCAGATTTTGAAAACTTTAAAATTTTAGCTTCTAATATAAATATCTATGAATCCCGTATTTTTCTAGAGGGTGCTTTTACCAAAATGCAACATTCTGCCTTGAACGAGGCTAAAGCTATTCCTCCTGAATATTTAATCTTGCTATGATGTATTATGAATTTTGTAAATGTTGTTTGTGCTTGTATGTTTGACACTGAGGAGGGCTAGTGTTCTAGCCGAAACGTCTGTCTTGTGTTTTAATGTTTTTAATTAAAGTGTATTTTTAAAGTTTTAAATTTTTGTATTTTTTATCTCATTTTAAAAGTTACATTGGTTTTAATATATTAATGAAACGTATAAATTATGTTTAATTTTATTAAATTATTGTTATTATTATTTTTTTTTAAGATCACTATGCAAATTATCTTTGTCCGATGAAGGCTAGCAGAAATAATTACATTATTATTTTCAATTCATCAATATTTACCAGTTAGAAATAATTTTTAACATAACGAAAATAAAAAGAGCGGTGAAAGATATTGCAACGCTTCTTGAATATCAATATAGTGTGATGCAATTTTTCTATTTGTATACATTGCTGAAATTCATCGTTGATTTGATCACTTGCAACTTTTAAAGTAAAACAATTATAGATTTAGTGTTTTTCTCTTTACAATTAACTAGACAAGGGCAATAATCGGGACCTCCTGAACTAACTTGTCGTTTTATCACTGAGAACGTTGTTATCTAAGTCTTGTAATTGAACAAGACATTAAATGTTTTGTTACCAAGTGTAGGTCGCGCTATTTTTAAAAATGAACTAAAGACTTGTAGAAATTGATTTAGTGAGTGGAGAGAACCGATATAAAAATGTCTGACTTCCTAGAAAAGTAACAAAATTATCTGATCTGGCACTCACACTATTTTCATTTACTTCGTATAAATGCAGGCACATTTTTACAGTTTAAGGTGAAAGGTATTCGGAACTGTGTTGGAAGATTTCTAATATAATACTTTAAATAACAATTCACAATAGTTTTATAAACAGATTTACTTGATATATATTTCAAAATGAGTTGTGGTAATGCCTACATTTTAATTAATTCTGTAAATGCATTCATAAAAAAATTAAGGCTGTTATTAAAAATAAATAAATAAATAAAATAATAAAAATAATAAAAAAGAAAGAAAGAAATATTGAGATTATTTATAGAATTGCTCCCAACAACACTTATTTAAACTTATATTTAACCAATTTTTTGTAGTATTGTATATACCTATAAATTATATTCACATCAAACAGTGTACTTACGATTCATTTTGAAATGCACTTCGACCTGCTTTCAGACATAGCATTCATGTATCAGAAGTCTTTTGGATGGCCTTATAAAGGAAAAATAACTACTTTTCATACTCTGGGATACGTGAAACATGCTTTTGTACATGTAAATATATATATATATATATATATATATGCCTTTTTTATTTTTTTTTTTTACTCTGAACAGTCTAAAGATGTTAAGTTGTATCTACCAAAAAATTCTGCCATAGTCGTAATATATTTAAATACTTTTGCATGTCACTATAAATAAACCATGTGTACCATCTGAATGAAGAGCTTCAAATAGCATCTCCATAAGATATTGATTTAGAATACCAAGATTTGAATTATGTGGGTAGCAGACTGACAGACACACATACAGATTAACCACTAAAAACCTGACTTTCTCATTTAGGGAACTTCAAAACGTATAAATATGATAAATACCCATTTTCGAAACTTTCAAGCCAAAATATTCTTTCTAACATATGTGGGAAAGATAAATAACAATATACCGCTTTTTTAAATTAAAAAAAAAATAGTCATCTAGTTTTTTTTTTTTTTTTCTAAAGTTGAAAGAATTTTTATCGGTATACAAGAATAACAAATCTTAAATTAATTATTGCCCAATCTCATTGATTTTACAATTACTGCAGATAATACCAATCTTGCAGTCGACCATTCTTATTTTAATGCAACGGAATCCCATTCCTCAGGGTAAGATTTTATCCACATAAAAAAAAAAAAAAAACTTTTTTACATTTAAATGGAGCTGCACTCAACGACTTTTACAACAGTCTCACGTGTTCCTTCTACTTAAGCAATGAAATGTTATCTACTTCTCTAACTAAAAGACCGCTACCTTTCCCTTAGGTCTTTTTAATCTCAGTTAAATGCATCTTCAGTGATTTGCATTAAAAGTTACTTGAAAGCCAATAAACGTTTTTCTTGCAGCATCTAAATTCTTAAAGTTAGGCAATCTACGGCTAGGCGCCAGTAGTCTTTTCTAATGGCAACATTGTCTGCCATCTGACGAGGCTATCACCCCTTTTCCTCCATCACACACACATTAGGCACGTTTGCAGAGGTCATGCCAACTTGCTATTAGAATTCGTGGACGGACATTCCATATATCAGACAAAAGTCATAGTCTTTAGAAATGTTCATGAATCTCATGAATAAAACAAAATTTGAAGATAGGGTAAACGTGATCATTTATTCATGATTGGTAAAAATTTCTTGCGCTGTAAAAGTGAAGTTTCCATTTATTTTTTTGTGGGTTAGTCTGTGTCCCATTTCTATCGTTTATAAATTATCCAATCATATTATTTTGAAATGCAATTTTTCTCTTTCGAGAATAACTTCATTTGCTAAAAAAATTGAACATCAATCAGCTATGTTTGTTTTCATACCAAAATTGTGTCAGTGAAAACCATAAGAACCTTAGTTTTAGGTATTTAGTTCAGAAACTAAAATCACACTAAACAACCACTTCTATATAGATAAAGTTTTTTGAAATAAATAAATAAATAAATAAATAAATAAACATAAATATTAAAAAATAAATAAATAAAGAGAAATGAAATTTTTAACTTAAGGCCCAAGTCCTCAGCAGTCTCCCCCCCCCCCTTCCCCAAGTATATATATATATATATATATATATAATTTGATTTCTAACTGTTTCAACAAAATTATTACAACATTAAATATTTTATTGTATTTTTTTTTTTTTTTTTGTAGCTAAGTTTCTGTTTATCATTGACAATTTCAATGGGTAGCCAGAGGGGACAATACTGTTTCTTCCGAGGTACTAAGATAAAGCTTAGAAAATTTTCAATTGTTTTATTTAATTATACACAAGAAATACTATATATCTCTAGAAACTAACAAAACCCTCCCCGTGAATGATTCCTGAAATCCAACAACAAAATTTTTCGTAGTATAATCTTTTTTTTTTTTTTTAATAGATTGGAAACAATTTTTTAATGAAATGTAAATAAATGTCTTATTATATTTTATAGTATTAACTGGTAATTTACATCATGATAGTAACCGGTCACTTAAGTAAATTTCATCGTATAGAAAAATGACAAATATTTCTCTACTTTCTTTTTTCTTATTCAGTGTTTATTTTACAACTAAATTTTGCCTTTTGCAAAAATATATTAAATGTTGTTAGTGTATACATAATTTACTAAATTTACTTCGAAGTTTTTAAAGGCTTTATGTAACATTAGAATGGTAATAATTACCTTTTTTTTTTTTCGAATATCTCATACATCATGTCTCATACATCTTCTTAGGGAAAAAGAGCAGAATTCATTTCAAATTTCCTTTTCAAAATCGAAAGAGCATGAAATATATGTTTGGACTACTGAAATATTTTTGGAGGGGCGTATTAAGGGTTCTTTGAGATTTTTTACTGCATCTCTTTAACCTGATTCCTCTCTTTAAGGGAAATGTTCTATTTTCTGAAAAATACGGTTCAGCCGTAAATTTTTATGTAAATCATACGCTTTCTCTTAACCTCCTGACTTTTTGGTTCAAATGAAATAGTGTTTATAATACGTTTGTGACTATTCTCCAGTATATTGCCACATATTAACTTATTACTTCTAACCAACCGGCAAATTTAACACGAATAGAAATCTATAGTTTGTTTCATTTATAAAGTGATTTTCAATATATTCCAAAACTTCCTTTTTATTTAAATTACTATTTATCAATTTCGTTTTTGTAAGTTGCTATTTCATAAAAAAAAATGCCGAGAATGAATGAATATATTGCTAGGAAAGTGTCGACTTTCTTGTCAGTAGAAAGTAGTTTATAAAGAAACAGGCAGGTTTTAGTTGCTGAATGCACTTTATTTAACGAATGTCCTCGAAAAATATCTAATAATCTATTTTACTCTTATCATAAAAATAAATATTTAACAAACATTCTCGAAATAATCTTATAAAACTGTCACTCATAGCATAAAAATCATTTAAACAGCGTTAAATGCATCCTAGAGCAGGGCCACGGTAGCCTAGTCGGTAGAGCGTCGAGTTCATAATTGAAAGATTGCAGATTCCATACTCGGGTCGGCCAAAGACCGTCGTGAACACTAATAGTGGCTAGTGCTTGTAAAATCCATCGTGGCAGCAATGTCCTCCATGTTCCCATCCAAAATAATACCTCTGGGTGTCATTGAAGCGGGGGAGACATCCCCACCGTGGTTGGTCAAAATTGTGATGGCGTGTCTCCGAACCATCCTTGGATTGAGTCACAGGCTTTCACCAATTGCTCATACCGTAGCACTAGAGCAAAGTAAAACCTACTCAACCCTCAACATCCTAAGAAAAGACTTTCGCTGATTGAGGAACAACAATGATAAAACTCGAAACAAATAATCTGAACACAACTGAACTCCTTCTGGAAGGACTTATAGTTTCGACATGATTTAGTGAACTTTCCAAGTACGGTATTTCTGCACACACACACACACAAAAAAAAAAAAAAAAAAAAAAAAAAAAAATGAATCGATCCGGAAAATTACAAAGTCTCAGCTCCTATTTAATATATAGTTTACAAACTTTGGTAAACCTAAATTATCTTTTTTTTATTATTATTAAATTTGGTTGCAGATTCACGAAATGCATTGCCAAGTATACAAGCAATGCATTGTCACCCTTTCTTTCTACTTTAACTGTAACTGTTACAGATTTGTAAGTAAAAACCACTTTAAGAAATCTGCAACAAGGTTTGTGATGCAGAAAAGAGGTTTGATTCTTTGCAACAATATATTTAAAAAAATATTGTTAAAAAAATATTCCTATGCAAAACATACAAAATCATGCAATTCATATAATTTTCTAACAGTTCTTACCCATTACACGGTTACCTCTCAATAAATCGTACCTCTCATAAATTGTAGCAACTCTCATAAATAGTAATTTATCGAATTTTTTGGGAATCACTTTACAAAAATCAGTACACATAAAAATACATCCAAATCAACTTTCAAAGATTTCTAAAAATATTTATGAGAATTAGAGAAGACAAAAATTTTATTTCTAATGAATTCAAAGATTTTAAATAGTTTTCTTAAAAACATGTTTGTTCTGCAAATAATCTACATGACATGTTCAAAGTTCTTTACCATAATAATTTTACAGAAGGTTTCACAAAGGAATATTTTAGAATATTTTTCATCTCATTTAAATTTTCTTAAAATAAATAAATAAAGTAAATAAAAACTGTTTTTACCGAGCATATATACGTGTAAGACGTAATAATGATCTCCAAATTTGTATGATTTTCATCGATAGAAATGATAATAAAACATGATTATTAGAGTGTATTTTCATCAACCTTCGTGTACCATGTATATTAGAAATGTCGAATTCTTCTTTCTTTTCCTTTTCTTTCTTTCTTTTTTTAAATGTGAAAAATGAGTCTAATGGTTTAGAATTTGAAGTTGGAATGATTAACATTGCACTAGATCTGCCTAGAGGCTATTGGCGACGGTCTGGTATTTACCCCTAGAGGTGGTACGGAGGCATGCCAACAC
Organism: Salticus scenicus; assembly: GCA_963930645.1. Lineage (NCBI taxonomy): Eukaryota > Metazoa > Arthropoda > Arachnida > Araneae > Salticidae > Salticus > Salticus scenicus. The sequence goes on from OZ005654.1 coordinate 207,271,986, forward strand.
AATTTTCATCCTCTTTGGATGTAGTGGTTCTCCCGTTTCCGTAACCCTCCTCCCCCCCTGTAAGTGGTTTAGGAGAAAATGCATTACATACTTACTGATCCAATCATGCTAATAACATTCATTTGTATAGGTAAATTTGGTAAATTTTAATTGCGTGCTTATAAGGAATCAAATTTTAATTAACTAATTTTTAAATCAATATCAATTAATCAAGTCAAGTCTTTCATCAATTCTTCAATCAATTAATTCCCAGATTAATCAATGACTTCTCTTTATCCACATATGTTTTACAAATTCTATACAGCTTATGCTTTGAAATGTAATAAAATAAAAAATCGTAAATACAGTATATGTCATATTTGCAATTCATATTAATTTTAGTTCAGGAAATGTAGTATACATAGAATGCATCATAGTTGCCAAATCACCTCATTTCAACGGAAGACTTCATACCAGAAACTTTCTATAACAATTGTCACTTTATTTAATCGTGGAAAACTAATAGGACATGCTTCTATTAAAAACAGTGGTGAGAAATCTGATTTAAAAATTCAAAATGTTCGCAAATATGGTACAATATATACAGTTTATAGTGCACATATTCAAACATGCGATACACGTATATTTGCAATACTCAGAATATTGCTTTAACCAATAGCTAAAAGAAATCTCACTTTCTTTACTATATACATTTAACAAATTGCTTGCCTGTTCCGTAAAAGTACGGATTTTTAAGAAAAACGAGCCCCGGCTTTAGGCATTCCACTCAAACAATATTTCATCTTTAAAAAAAAAAAAGAAAAAAAAAAAAGATTTTGCGTATTCGTGTTAAGCACTTTATGTGCCACTGACGTATATATATGCTTGTGGCATTTACACCATCAGATGTTTAGAATAAAGTTTGGTTGATCTAATCACAAATGTGTAATGTTAAATGATGTAACGTTTTAGAGGAACGCTCAAAGGAGGGATTTACCTTCCAAAATAGGATTATATCCTGACGACAATGTGTTAAAGTCAAAGACTTTCTCTCTAAAGTTTAAGTGATTTGTAATTTTTTGTTAATAATGCTTTTTCAACAAACATACAAATAGAAATAATAATATAAAATAAATAAAAAAAAACTTATACACACACACACACACACACACACACACACACACACATATATATATACATAATATATATGTATACATAATTTTAAGATTTAGTACAATCAAACTACATCAATTCAATTCATGCAAAATAAAATGTATTGGGTTGTTCGGAAAGTAATTTCGTTTTTTCCTTCGAAAATGAAAGACGATTTTCTTATGTTGTATAAATATTTTAATGAATTATATATTCTCCACTTTGATCGGTTTCTTAGCGATCTCACGAGTTGTTATTTGGCAGTTTTTCATAAATCAATACTTTATTTTGTCTTCATTAGCACAAACTGGTTTTCTAGAACGTTATGCATCTTCAACTCAAAATTGCCAGAACAAAATTTGGTAAACCAGTTTTGACAATAGCGTTCTTTAAATAAATTTTCTGTGCACACATCGTATACTTTTTTTCCTTATTTGAATAGTATTTTCGCATTTTTGATAGCAAAAACAAAATATGCCGTAAATGTCGCTTCTGATTTTCTTTATTTGATAGGGCACCAATCAAAAACTATTGAGCAGAATAAAACGACCTTTTTCACAAGCAAGCCTTGCTATATCAGCTGTCACAATATGTAATGGCAATGCAACTTAAATGTGAAGAAGGTGTGAAAAAAATACAATTAAGTCCTCTGCTGAGAAAAACGAAATGACTTTCCGAACAACCCAATATTTTTGCTAAAAGTTAAAAAATAAAATAAAATAAAGTTAATTTGATATGGAAAGTTAAAAAAAAGAACTTTCCTTTAGCCCTCAAAGAAACCGCTTTTTGCTCATTTCAAGAAGTTCAAGATCACAGGCATTTTTAAATAACACTCATTTCGATTTTAAGCATTTCAATGGCAAAAGCAAAATAATTGAGCGAAAGAGAATTAGAGGAAAAATATGGCATTTTATTCCTTAAGTAGAACACGTCAGTCTTGGAACTTTTGTTTTTCGTTTAGCTTTCTGCGTTTTTTTATAATAAGCATCGAGAAAAAAGATGAGGCCTAACATTACAGGGTTTTCTAATGTCAGCTGTGTTTCAGTCTTGTGTCACAGATTTCAAGCAACATTTACATATTCGTTTAGAATTACGAACCCTCTGAAAGATGATTCCGTTTTTAAGAATTTAACTCCATTGGTATTGAATTGCATTTTGAAAAAATGCTAAATATAGGTAAATTTATTTGGAAACATTGAAATAAAATATTTTTACAAACTAAATCAAGAGCAAAGTACGGATAAACTTTTACGCAATGAATATGGATGCTTTAACACACTTAAATAAAAAATTAAAACATGCAATGAATATGTGAGCACACAAATACTACAGAGCATTTCTGCAAGTTGTATGTTTAAAATAATGAACTATATCTTAAAAAAAAAAAAAAAAAATGATATTTCATTACAATAATTAAATTTTACTGGTACAAAATGGTATGGTATACACATGATTAAAAATAAAGGAAGGGAATGCTGATTTAAGTGAAATGTTGGACTAACTAATTAATATAATTACATTTTGTCCCCATTTTTTAAAAAATATTTCACACATCAAATGCTTTTATCGTCATTGGAAACAGCTTTTTTATTTATTTGTTTATTTTATTTTATTTTATTTGTTTATTATATTGATACTGTGTTCTGGGAGACCAATGCTGGAAATTTTGAATAGTTTTCTCATGTTTGAAAGGTGAAGTGTTTGGAGACGTCCGTTCATTCAAACCTTTAAATTCAATAATAAATGAATAAATAAGTAAAATAAAATAATTATTTCAACATTAAAACTTCTTCACATACCATAAATAAATGTAAGAACTACCAGTTTCAAAAAAACGTGGTTTTCTTCTTCATGTGCAAAAGGCACTTTGGAAGCAAAAGCAATACTTACTTAAAATAAGTCTAGTTTTTCCATTATAAGTCTTAATAATTACAAGATAAAAAGAACTTTTTATATACCATGTTTTTAAGTTTTCTGTTGAATCATATAAACGCTACCGAAAGCAGCGGGAACCCGGAACAATTAGCTAAAAGTATTTTAAAAAATTCATTGTTATCGTGTTTTGAGCTATTATAAAAGTTTCAGATGGCTAGTTAGCTACCCGGGAAGTTAGTTAAAAATCGACTGCAAGCTTTGTACTGGTAACGCTGCGGAAAGCCGCAGGGACCCGAAACAGTTGGTTGAAAGTATTTAAAAAATGCATTTTAACCGCATTCTGAACTATTCTGAAAGTTTCAGATGTCTAACTAGTCGGGAAGTTAGTTAAATAAATTTTCTGTTAAATCATATAAACGCTGTCTAAGGCAGTAGGGACCTAAAACAATTGACTAAAAGTATTTAAAAAGTGTATTGTCACAGTGTTCTGAGCTATCCTGAAAGTTTCAAATGCCTAGCTAGTCGGGAAGTTAGTTAAAAATAGATTGCAAGCTTCGTACTGATAAAGCTGCCGAAGGCAGCAGGAACCCGAAACAGTTGGCTAAAAGTATTTTTAAAAATGCATTTTTGCTATGTTCAGAACTACTCTGAAAGTTTCAAATGTCGGGAAGTTAGTTAAATAAATTTTCTGTTAAATCATATAAACGCTGGTCTAAGGCAGTAGGGACCTAAGACAATTGACTAAAAGTATTAAAAAAGTGTATTGTCACAGTGTTCTGAGCTATCCTGAAAGTTTCAAATGCCTAGCTAGTCGGGAAGTTAGTTAAAAATAGATTGAAAGCTTCGTACTGATAAAGCTGCCGAAGGCAGCAGGAACCCGAAACAGTTGGCTAAAAGTATTTTTAAAAATGCATTTTTGCTATGTTCAGAACTACTCTGAAAGTTTCAAATGTCGGGAAGTTAGTTAAATAAATTTTCTATTGAATCATATAAACGCTGCCGAAGGCAGTTGGGACCTGAAACAGTTGACTAAAACTATTAAAAAAATGTATTGTCACCGTGTTCTGAGCTATCCTGAAAATTTCAAGTCTAGCTAGTCGGGAAGTCAGTTAAAAATCGATTGCATGCTTTGTACTGGTAACGCTGCCGAAGGCAACAGAAACCTGAAATAGTTGGCTAAAAGTATTGAAAAAATGTATTTTCACCGTGTTCTGAACTATTCTGAAAGTTTCAGATGACTGGCTAGTCGAAAAGATAGTTAAAATAAATTTTCTGTCGAAACATATAAACGCTGCCGAAGGCAGTAGGGACTTGAAACAATTGACTAAAAGTGTTAAAAAAATCTATTGTCACCATGTTCGGAGCTATCCTGAAAGTTTCAAATGTCTAGCTAGTCGGGAAGTTAGTTAAAAATCGATTGCAAGATTTGTACTGGACAAACAAACAAACAAGAATCGAAGTTAATAAAAACGTGGTAATGTATATTATCTTTTATAAAAATGGTAATATATATCTAATATACATCTAAACATAGTAATATATATATCACTATATTATCTTTTTAAAAATAATATCGTTACACAATTTATAAAAATGAAATAAATAAATAAATAAATAAAGACGTAGATGTCCACTTAACAGAAGTTTTGAAAATGATTAATCTTCAAAAATTAGAATTTTCTATTTTTATGGGCAAAGAACCACAATGCATTGATTAAAGTTTACTTGCATTTAGTAGAAATACAATAAAAATTATATTATTCAAAAACAACAAAAAAACGTACTATTCAACAAATAGTGACAGTAGCAGTACGCACTATACAGTGAAATACAGCAGAAAAGCATTGGATTTATTTTAAATATAAGGGAAAAAATATAATTTTCATTTTCACATAACTGTGTTCGTAGTATCTTCTCATATTTTTAACAGATCCGCCTTCAAAAATGACGCCATATTGCAATTACTGATTAATCTGACTTTGGCGTGTTGGATATAATATCAGGTGTTAGCAAATATTCAAATTAAACATTGATTGCTTATTGCTGCTGTTAATTGTTCTGAAAAAAATTCCTGTTATTGTTAAGAGATAAAGCATTGTTAGTTAAGTTTTATTATGAAAATCAACAATGCACAACGTCTGACGGCCATTTTCATAGATGATGGACATCACATTAAATATTTATAATCCTATTTGCGTTGCTTAATGTACTGCGCCACTGCAAAAAAAAAAAAAAATAATAATAATTTTACAATAAAAGCGCCACCTGATGGAAAAAATATTAAACAAATTTGAAAATAAAATTTTTGTTGTTTAAAGAACATCTCATGTCTTTCTGTGCATTTCAGTAAAAACTGCATAGTGTGTAACTTTTTTTCAGAAGCATTTAAAATTTCTAAACTAACGTTTATACCTTTATTTGAAAAATATTCATCGATGTCTATAATCTATTCTGAAATTTTGACGTATTGAAAGCCAGTTTGAAAGCCATTGATAACTTAATACATCAGATTTGCATGCTTCATTCGAAGTCCGCTTGTAAATCTTCGTCAGATAGCACATGACAGAGTTTCAATACGAAGAATTAGAAAAACACCCAGGGCCAGCACGGGAATTGAACCCGCTCTCCTACGCTCGAAGGCGATTAGCAGTGTGGTGATATAACCACTTGGCCACGGAGTGCCCACCGCCAGTTTTGATCCCAAAAGAAGAAGAAGAATCCTCATACATATTTATTTTACTCGTATTAAAATTGTTTCCAGCTTTTTACTTTCTCTTACCCATAAAGTAGAGAAAGTATTGTTTTGGGGTCAAATTTTCGAACGCAAGATTTTGTTATTTTTACACGTTTTGAGGCTCCCTGAATCCGAAAATCATGTTTTTAGCAAATGGTCTGTGTGTCTGTCTGTGTGTGTGTCTGTCTGTTATCAGCATATCTCAAAAACAAATTATGGCAGGAAGTTCAAAATTGGTATTCTAAATGTGTATCATATAGGGATGCTACAGTAAGCTTTTCGTTAAGATCAAGCAAATGGTTCGTGTATAGGGACACTCAAGTGAATTCTAATACATTACGTCTATGGGGGAAATTGCAAGTAAGTACAGTTTAACGTTAAACCAAATGAAAGGAATATATATTTTTTGTAATAGAGATAGTTAACTGGAATTTTTTTTTTTTTTTGTGTGTATGTAGGAGCCTCGCCTCCCCCCCCCCCTGGGAGGGGGAAGTCCCCCCTCGAGGGGAGTAAATTTTCATGATGGGTATCTTTCAAAAGAGCTCGCCCAATACCTTTAATACGAATGGTTGAAACATCGATCTGCGATAATTTAAAACAAAGTTATCGATTGTTTTTTAGTTTTAACAAAAAAAAAAAAAAAAAAAAAAAACCTTAGAAAAAAAATCTTTTTTTTTTTTTTTTTATTTATTTTTTATTTTTTTTGAGAATAAAATGGACTTTTTTTGGATATTTGGTGTTATACTACTTCTCTAATATGGAAATCGTCTGCATTATCATAAAAGATAATTTTTTTAAATAATAATTTTAATAAATTATTTTTTAAAAACAGAATTATTTTTTAATCACCAAATTAAATTCTATATAAATGTAGGTGCATTAATGAAACGGGAGGTTGAGGGGGCGGTAGCCCCCCCTCACACAGAACTAATTATCATATAAAACTCTCCCGAAGCCTAATTTGAATTGTTTAACATAGGTTTACATAACATCGTTATCTTACCTCTTAATCTCCAACCTGTATTTATAGTATTAAATTTCAGGGTAAGAGAAAGTCGTGTGAGTGACACACCAGATTATTATTATTATTTTTTTTTAAATATTTTTTTCATATTGTATACAAGCTCTACGGTTCAGTCTTTTTCTTTCCTTCTTTAATTCCTTCCTCTTCCTCTCTTTCTTTCTCTCTATCTTTTACATAAAACAACATAAATAACCCCAAGAATGACACAAGAAGTTCGAAAATATCATATTGTGTAACCAAGAGGCTCCAATGCAAACAGAACGGTAATCACTCTTAGCATATATTATGCCTACAAAGAGAAATGTTTTGATTTGCTTTAAACGCAAGGAATAAGAAGAATCCCGTTTTCATGCCCTATTGTTAACTCAAATGAAAATAAAGCTCGTGGGAAACATCAACCGTAGTGTATTTGTCATGAAAACAGCCTGTTCTAGAGTAGAGTCATTGATCCTCCTGAAGGTTTATCAAAATAAATTTCATTCCAAAATATCAAAAAAGGAGATAAGAGTCCAAGAATGCATTCATATTCATGAAGGTGAGAAAGAAGGGAGATGCTAGAACCAGATGGTTAGCCTTGCTCCGGGCAGGGTAAAATGCAGATGATGCTCATGGAATCTCAGACAAGTTCGATTGCTGTTGGAAGCAGATGACTCTCTATTTATGATACAAATTACCTGTCATAGATATAACAAATAAAATAAAGATCGCTGGTGCAGGAAAAGTAGAAAAGTAAGTGTTAAAACTCCATCCGGACTGTCAAAAGTATTCATGGGTATGTAAAAATGTATTTCGCTCTATTGAGTATGTGAGTAGTATAAAACAGTTGATGAGAAAGGTACAAATAATTTCAAATAAATTTAGCTTGGAGATGTTTAAACAATTCATTGGAAATGTCTTTTTACTGCGAAAAGGGAAAAAAAAAAAAAAGATTATGAGAGACAAAACACACATAATAGTTTAGAAATGTGTACATGCAAAGAATTGTCGGTTTATTGAACATTCACGAAAGAACAAGTATTGAAAAGTAATAAATAAAAAACTTTGCATAAACACCATAAATTAAATAAATAAATATATAAGTATATTTTCCAACAAACGTTTCGGGTCGAAATAAAACCACGACCTTTCGTCCTGCGAGCAAAGTTGACACGAGTGAGCAAACAAAGCGAAAACCCAAAACAATCGTTCAAAGTTTTTTCTAATTTATGGTATTTGTAGGTTTTATATTTATTGCAAAGAGTGTTGACCATTTCTCACTTTTGTTAGGACGAAGGAACTAGCAATTAATAGGAAAAACTTTTCTTTTAAACAGAAGAAAAAATAAATATGTCGTCACCTATTTATTTATTTATTTTTTGTAGACCACCTTGAATAAAGAAGGATTTCGGATGACATTCAGCTAAAAATAAATAAAAAAGCCTCTCATCCAAAATTCAATTATGCTTAGGACAGAATTTTAATTTTGTTGTTTCTAACTTTTCTTTTATCTTTTCCCTACTTTTCTTTAATATAATGTTAGGAAAAATTGCATGTAAAGGTATAATGTTAATCTGTAAATTTAGTCCTTGTTGAAAATGATTTGACTCTAAAAGCTTACTTTTACAAGATTTACCATTCCTATATAACATTTTTTTTTTTTTTATCTTTTAAGAAATTTTGAAATATTTTAATATTTTACTTAATCTTTTCACACATCTTATTGCATTTTATTCATACGTCATTAAAAAAAAAAAAGAAAAGAAAAAAAAAAAAAAAAAAGATATCATCGTGTACATTATAATGTTGGCTAGTGCACGCAAAATCTTTCGCTCCATATTCCCATATCAAATAATACCTCTGAGAGTCACCGAAGCTAGAGAGCCATCCTCTCGTAGAAGATCAATATTGTGATGGCATGTCTCCGGACTTAGAGGAAGGATATAAGATGAGTTGGCATACGACGCGACGGATCAGCATGCAGGGCAAATGAAATTAACTGTTGTCTACTCAATATGGCTGCCACAATAGCCGCTAATGCTACCGCAGGAGCCATATTGAGTCTACCAAAGCATTGGCTAGTACTGTGTTATTTTATTTATTTGACAGATTTGAGACCTATAATGACAATGACTTTCGTCTCAAATGATTCATAATACATAATTTCACAATAACGATGCAGGATGTCTTATATTATTTTGTTACTTAATGGCTTCTGAGGTTACGATTTTGGCTTCATCTTTTTCCGGACATGCAATCTCTTATATCAGTACCTGAATCGTTTAATCTTTCGTCATTTTGATGAAAGCCTTTTACTGAAAAAAATTTTCACTTAGCTTTTGAAACTGCGTTTTTTAATGGTGGCGTAATCTCCGAAAACATCTTAATGCATCTTTTTATGTGCTTTTCTAGCTGTGGCAGTAAATATTCATATTTGGGATAAAAAAAAAAAAAAAAAAAAAAAAAAAAAAAAAACTCAAAACAAAAGCAAAATTATGCAGGTTATAGGGAAGAAGTTTAAAAAATAATTACAATTTAAATAACTCCCTCAAGACAATAAATATTTTTTAGAAATATGACATATAATAAACAAAAAACAAATGGCTAAACAGATTTATTCTGAAACATTTGAAGCTAAAGTTACATTAGGAGTTGTTTTAAATAAAAAATACTTTTTTTTTCCCAATTACTTTTATGATATTAATTTAATTCTACTCAATGTGTATATAATTACACACTGAACAATTTCCTTTATTATTATCTATATTAATAAAATCAGACTTTTGTCTGTAAATTTGTCGGAATAAAAAAATTTTGCGATATCTTCACGTTTTACAGCCCATGAAAGCCGAAAATGACTTCACAAAATTTTGCCTGTGTGTGTGTGTGTGTCTGTGTGTGTGTCATCGTGTCCGAATGTCGCTTTTTTTGTCCGGGCATCACTTGAGAACGGCTGGACGGAATTCAACGGCGTTTGGCAGGAATTTAGGTCTTCACCCAACTTAAAATTATATCTGTCAACTTTTCAGAAATTCCCCTCCATTCCCCCCTGGGGGGTAAAAAACTAAAACACGTTTGTCCGGGCATCACTCGAGAACGGCTAGACGGAATTCAACGGCGCTTGGCAGAAACTTAGGTCTTCACCCAACTTGAAATTATATCTATAGAAATTTTCAAAATTATGATTAGTGTTTAAATTGTGGGTATAATACGCCTGCGCATGCGCCATAAATATTTTTTCAATAAAATGCGTTGAATGGAAAAATAAAATATAAAAATAATTTTTTAAGTTAAAGATTTTTGTATTCGCGTGATTCGCACTACAAATTATGAAAAGATTGAAATGAAGTGTTGCCATCTAAGTTTCATACTTTAGTTAATTTTATAAAATCTAATTGTCGTATCGAAAAACTGTTTACACCCCAGGATTAAAAAAAATCACCTCTTTCATTTGGTACTGAATTTGTAATGATAGGTCTGATATTTCTAATTTATTTTTCCCTTTATCCGTTTTTCCGTTGCCACTTAAATTTCATACTTTAGTTATTTTTTAAAAATCTGATTGTCGCATCGAAAAACTGTTTGAACCCCTGGATTCAGCAAAATCGCCCCTTTCATTCGGTATCAAATTTATAAATATAGGTCTGATATTTCTAATTTATTTTACCCTTTTTCCGTTTTCAACCCAGATTCGATATGGAACAGCTTTAGTATTGGATCCCTTTGGCAAATTTTGAAATTTGGCACCGAAGTAGTTTGGACGTTTCTCGCCAAGATCTTTAATTGCACAATTGAGATAGCCAATTCAGTTCATCGCAAAAACGGCTTAAAATATTTAAAGTCACCAAAGGGCTCCGATACTTAAGCTGTGCTTTTTGTATTTATTTATTTATAATACTGTCTATTAAAGACTTCTATGGTCACGAAATTTGGTGTGTAAAGTGTTTGTATGCATCCGGCACTTATTGTAACTGCATTTCACGAAATTCGAAATCCCCCCCCCCCCCTTCTCGGAGTCGGAGGGCAATAAACATGTGTAAAAACATGTTTTTCCGTTTGAATTCGCTTTGAATTATCTTAGAATGGCGAATTTTGGTGTGTGGATATTGATTAAGTGTACGCATTATGTACATTAGTGGGATTTTGCAAAACTTCGAACTCACCCGCTGAGAGTGGGGAAGTAAGAAGTGGGTAAGTTGTGCCGAAGACAGTGGGGACCCAGACTCCTAACATTGGGAGCGAGAAAACCTCTACCAATCACAGCGAGAACTTAGGTTATTAATAAAGATATGTCATTTTGACAAATCATTTAAGTTTAACGTCCAGCGAAGCGGGCAAAGCCTGCTAGTTATTATTATTATTATTATCGGTGGCTTCGCTTTTGAATATACCAGATGTTTATTGTCATGAATTGATTTGAAACACACACACACACACACACACATATATATATATATACAGTAAAACTTCCCGCGAGCGACCACCCTTCGTTGCTGGACATTAAGTAGATAGGGTAACAAATTGGTGCCTTTAAAATCGGTCGTTGGACGAGGGGGTCGCTTAACAGGGGTTTCATAGAAGTTTCACTGTATATATATAAATATGCGATTTTTTAAAAAAAAATCATAATATATATTAATCTCTTAGTCAATGAAATAAATACTCTCGAGTTTCACTTCATATCTCTTTGCCGAATCTGTAATCTTAACGAAATATCGCCCCCATACATGATATATATATATTTTTTCTTTTTTTGCATTCAAAATGCAGAAATTTTCCTGTAAGAATAACGTCACTTATTCGCTGCATGTGAATTTTACTGAAGTTATTATCCCTAGATCATAAAGATAGTAAAACAAGGGACTTTGAGAAGAAACCCGAGCTATGATACCAAGATTGAATGACGAGATATGAGGATAAAATATCCATTTTCTTATCGCAATATAACTGCAACTAGTTTCCTAGAGTCTGTCGTCAATAACTTTCTAATGTAAGTATGCCTCGAAAAAATTAATGATCGATCGACAGGTGAAAGTTAAAGAGGCCGAGAATAGTAGCGACCGATATTCCAAAAATTGCTTCATTTGTTACTAGTGAAATGAGAAAATTTATTATACAATAGGATAAAATATGTTATTTTTATGTGAACAATTAATATATTGTTTGTACTTTTCGTATTGTTAAAAGAAGGAAGTGTAGGGTTCGGGAGAATTCTTACCATAAGATGTTTGATGGATTTGGACCTTTTTAGATGTCTTTTTTTCTCGATTCGGTAAATTTTTAACCAATGCGTGCGATACCAATTTTCACACACTGTTAAAAATTTCTGTAAATTTAATGTAAATATTTATCCAGAGTCTCTGTAAATTTACAGTAATTCTTAGTTAAAAGTGAATAATCGAGATTCTCAGTCTTTACTCTGTATTTTTATCTAATTTTATTATTTAATTTTTTAATTAAAATTAAAAATGACTGTTTCTACTTTAGAAAAAGCATTCCAAGTCCGAAATATATTCTCACCAATAATTAATTAAATTAATATTAGTTATTAAAGTAAATGTATAAAATAAGTTTTTTAACATCTCCGTTTATTTTTCTCTGTAATTTAACGTAAGACATAATACATTACACAGAGTTTTCTGTTGAAATTTTAACAGTGCATATTCTAAAAAGTATATCATTCTATAAAAATCCTTTTAATGTAACCAAACATTTTCATAGCCTCTAAATTATAATTTAAATTCACATATAGTGTGTTCTTTAAATTTTTATATCCTTCTTAGTTCCCACACGAGTATCTATTTCTAATTGCAATACTCACAAATCTTTAATCATGTATTATTATTTTTTTAACGTAATTTAGATCTACAATAGCATGTTATGTGCTTTTGATAATTCGGTTTCCTTTCATCTTGAAAATAAATGCAGTTCGACGCCCTTGTGAAGCATTCTTAGTTTTACACTTTACAGTATGACACGATAATTTGTTAGAAAACGTCCGTGTTCCCACGGAACTATTTTGGCGAAAATTGGCTTACACCAAGAACCGTTGGATTAAAAAATTGTATGTGTTTATATGTAACATGATTATAACCATTTTTTCTCCATTCTTTTGAATCTGGCTGCAATAGGGGTTTGGCGAAATCAACGAGGAATCAGAGCTGCACTTAATCTCTGCAATGTAAGCCAGCAACATCATTGCTCTGTGGGCTCTCCCACTCCAAGTTATTAAAATCACTTAATTCTAATTAATCTATAATAACAATTTTACATAATTGATCAACTATAAAAAATATATGTCAGAAATTTTTTTAATAAAATTTATCATGCTTATCTACAAAAATGCCTAATTAATAGATCATATTCTGGATTTTTGAGGCACTTATTCGCATATACTCTTCCAAGCTGTATTTTAAAATTACCTTCAAATATTCGTCAACATAACATATCCGCCTAATAAAATACATTTTACAGTGCCTATCTTTCAGCGTATTACATACATTTTATTGCTATTTTATTTCAAGAACTAATACATGAAATCCCACAAAATTGAATATTTCAATGAACTGTAACATTTATTAGAGCTTTAGATATTTTAGCATGTATTCCTTAGTGTCGCTACAAATGTGCCATGTTTTTCATGATATTCATAAAAGCTGTATCTAGACATTTCCGCGACAGAATTTTTTGGAATTATAGGATGTAAACAATCGAAGGAGATAAACAAATATATTTACAGTATATACACATAAATTAGTCTTAACTGTTAATTTTACTAGTCTGATAACATAGTTGTGCTATGAGAATCGAAGGAAAACTTGAAATGTTCGGCACAAGTAACATAATAAGTAGGTGATAACGTTTCAGGCAAAACAAATATATATATTGTGCATATATGTATATTATATATATTGTGCATATATGTAAATAATATATATTGTGCATATGTGTATTTTGATAGATATATAGATAAATAGACACATAGATACATAGTAAGATAGATTTTCTCTTGTCACTTGCAAAAATTGCACTGTATGTATACTTCATCTCTGGTGCTTTATGCACATTTATATTTAAATTACATTTTGTAGGAAATAAGATTTAATCTTTTCATTCGAGCCTAATTCCTATCATTTGTGTCTAACTAATTACATTGAAATATCCAAATTACATATGTTTTTCTCTATGTTAAACATTCCATAAATAGATCATTTCTTAATTATTTTCGTAGCATATTGAATTCTTCAATATGCTATTGACTTTTAAGTAGTGTAATTCGGGAGACAAACTTAGTGCAATGTAATACTGTTGATGAAGATTCAGTTTACTCTTGAACCAGATGCATATATTTAGGTCAGCAGAAAAATGAATGGATAAGTTAAGTGCAATACTTGCTCTTTAACATCAATGAATTAGTCCATAAAACTCCATTTTAAAACAATTTTAGTATTCAACGCAAAAGAAAAAGAAAAAAAAAAATTCGCTAACTTCTCTCAATCTCTCTGGTTTTTTTTTTTTTTTTTTTTTTTTTTTTCTGAACTCTTTAAATTGCATCATTTTGTTTAATTCAATGTATAGTATGGGGTTGAGGTCAATTTCTATCATATTCTAAACAAAATAATGATTCTTTATTTTTATTTGCCACCATAAAAAAATTTTCGATTAATTTTGATCCTCTTATTTATTTATTTTTTTCCCAAGCAAGTTTTGAGGCCCTCGCTTGTTTGTTCGGTCACGAGGTTTCGGTTTACCTCTCGGCTAAGTTTTGACGGTTCGCTTTTTCCGGATCGTCAACGCTTTTATTCGGAACGAGTCTTCAGAAGAAACAATTCACGAAAGAGAGGATTCATTCATCATTATAAAGCAGGTGGTTGACGGACGGGAGAAGATGGAGAACAGATAGGTTGAGCGAGAGAATGGATGTTTTTTAAGGTGACGCCTTACACGTGATAGAAGCTTTTCATTTTTAGGCATGCAAAATATTTATGAAATTCAGAGTGTTGTTCTGTGTTGTGTTGTTCGAGAAATTTTGTTTAGAACTTTAAAAGAATACATGAATAAATGGGAGGATGACTGATGAGAGAAAAATTATACACCTTTGTGTAGTAAAAAATGTATGATTTATTATGCATGCTATATTCAGGAATAATTATGAATATCTCTAGTTATTGGCATGTTATATGTTTGAAGTAGAGGGTGTTTTTTTTTTTTTTTTTTTTTTTTTTTTTATTATAAAAACAACATTGATTTAAAGATTTTTATAGCTTATATATATATATATATATATATATATATAAATACCTCATTTTATGAAGCGTTTCATAATGCTAGTCAGTACATACAATTCGGTACATATTATTTCCCAAATTTTTATTAGATATCGTATGAATTATAGATAATTTTTCTAAATATTAGTAATGGTTATGTAAAAAAGGAAGACGTCCTACCTTTTCTCACTTAATAGACGAAAATTATTTATTTTTTCTAAAAGCAATGGCATAAATATATATACGTATAACGAAATATGCAAAGCATAATATAAATAAATAAATAAATAAATAAATAAATAATTGCATATTTTTTCTTTTTTTTTCTTTTTTTTAACAAAAAATTCAATAAACAACTATTTAAATTTAATTTAATTATGTTTAACTAAATATTTCAAACTTGTAGACCTAGGTTTTTAGTTTATATAATAATAATAATAATAATATATCATTGTAATGATCAAAGCAAGAAGGGAAGATTGAATTAATCAATAAATAATTTCATATGGAATTAAAACATTATACAACAAAAAATATTTAAAACGTTAATGGCACATATGTATATAAATTTTAATTTTAATTAAATAATTGTGAACTGTAAAAATATGATACTCGACTAAACCACAGATATAAAAACAATGAAAAAAGGCAATGAAGAAAATGTTAATTTAAGCCGAAAATTCAATATATGCAGTATTAAACACTTCATCACGTAGGAATACTGCCATTAAAAAAAAAAAAAAAAAAAAAAAATGTCATATTAACAGGTTTCAAAAAATATGTCAAGCTAGCATACTCTAAAATGTATCCAAATACATAAAAGAGTTATATAAATTTCTGCATTAAACATTTACGTCAATAGTTATGCATTAATCATTTATGTCAATAGCTGCGCATATATTTACATATTATGTATATATATATATATATATTATGTATATATCTGTATATATATATAAATTACGTGTCACGATGTTTGTCCGGGGTAAACTCCTAAACTAAGGAACCGATTTTAATGAAGTTTTGCACACTGTGTGCAGTTTGGTCCAACATGAGAGATAGGATAGTTTTTATCTCAATTTATTGTCACAATATTGTTTTATTGCAATTATTTGTTAATTATAGACCTTTATTAAAGTTGCTCCAAAATATCTGTGAGTTCCATTAATTTAATTGTTGCCAAAAAAAAAAAAAAAAAATACGAGTTCATTTTCTTTCGACATAAAAATAAATACATTTAATCAAACGTGAACGTTAAAAAATTATAAAAAGTTAAATTATGCATCTCACGAAAATTGACGTCATAATCAATTTAAAGATTTTATACACATTGATAAAGTGCTAATCACGGAGTAAAAATTAATATTACTCCGTGGTGCTAATGTAGTTCTATCATAGATATAGTAATATATATAGATCTCTCATCCCCATGTTATCGTACAAAGATTTTTGATGCCGAAAAAAAAATAAATAAATAAATAAAAGCTTTGGAAACAGCCATTAAGTGGTATTGAAAAAAAAAAAAAAAGAAGAAGAAGAAAAGAAAGAAAGAAATATGAATTTGAAACTGTATCTGGAGTCTTCCATTCCCCTTTAGCAAATAAATTATTCATAAATTTTATTTGCTAAAATATTAGTATGTATTCCCGTGTGTATTCACTCGGGGAAAGACGGCCATATTTTGGTAAAAACGTCGTCTTTTCCCAAATGAAAAGGAATAACTTTTTTCTCCCCAATGATCACTCTATTCTATATATGCTATACTATATCTATGAGTTCTATACGCAAGCGAAGTGTGACTCACTGACCGTCTGTGCAGCCAAGAAAAAGATTTCCTATGTTAATTGCCCACTGTATTTTTTGTAAGAAATTATTAAAAATCGAGGAAATTTATTTCCCGATTTTAATCCTTATATTTGGGTATAGATATGTATTAGTTATCGCGGGTGTTAGATTGAATTATTTTGCTGTCAAATTGACAAAATTTTAATTTTAAATTTCAAAACTCTGTCGCCCTTGGCTTTTATTATTATTATTATTATTATTATTATTATTTGGCGATCAAAAGCGTAACACGAAAATATACATGCCAGATGTATGCATTGTACGAAATGTAATATGTATTATTCATTGTACGTATGTATGACATGTAATATGTATTGTACGAAATATTGTTTCATATTATTCATTACTCTTTTAATATAAGTTGTTAAAATAACCATGATTTTTGAAAGGAATTAAATATTTTCGCCAGATAATTTGGCGATATTCTTTTTTTTTCGCCAAAGATGACAGAAATGAAATCTATTCCGCTGCAAAATATTAGTATCTTACATCAGATATTTTATTTAGACATTTGAAAACAAATTTGACTTCAAACTATGATAGAATATTTATCATTTTCCTTTTAATTAGTATATTATTAGTATATTAAAATTTAAAAGCATGGTATTATATAAAAAGTTTTTTTTTTTTTCATCTTATAATTATTTTTATCTTAATCCTCAATGTTTCCCATCTTTATTAACTTGAATTTACTATTAAAATTTTAACATACTCAAAAACTTCTCATCACTTCGTTAAAATACACTAAACTTTTCCAAAATCTTTTTCTATTTAAAATGATACATGTATTTACTTTAAATGTCCAATATTTCATAAGATTTCCAATTTTAAAGTTTTAAAATATTTATCAAATTTACTTATTTTTCTGGTTTAGCCTTATTGTTTTCCTTTTTATAACTACAGCTGTTGCCCTCTTTAAAATATTTAAAATGATGAGGTCATTTTATAGTAAAATTATCCATTATAGCATATATTATATTTCACTCCTCCATAAAAATTGATTTTAAAATCGTCTGTTTCTTTTATACTTTTATTTTAATAGAATTTTAATAGAATTTAATTTATATATTAGTCATTTTAGCAATTTTATCCAAAGTAGCATTAGAAATAATATATATCACTTCTCCATTAAAATTTATAGGACCCTACAATAAAATTAATTTGTGCTTAATGTCAACACTACGAAAATTTTTATCAATCGCTTCCAAATTTTGACCTAAGTTTCAAATCTCAACCCTGTGGATTTTTACATCGGCTACAACGTTTTCGTCTTTGTTCGTAAATAATAATTTGACTGTACTAAATAGTTTACAGCCGTATAATTCAACGTATAACTTAGTCACAGCAACGCGTGGCCGGGTCTGCTAGTATGTATATACATTCCTGAAAATGAAGAAATATGTAGTATTTTTCCAAATAAGAGAGTAAACATTCACATCATAGCTACGAAAACAAATAATAGTATCAGAAAGGAAAGTTCTTACATTGTAATATGCAAGAATCTTCTTTTCAATCTAAGGGAAATCTCGGTAGGTTTACAAAATATCCGTAATATTTTTTATTTATTTATTTACTAGCAAACCCGTGCGAAATTTTCGCACTTTATTTATTAATTTTCTTCTTATTTACATTTAAAATTTGAAACTCATAAATCTTATATCAATTTCACCTCCCAGTTTAAATTATAATTAACTCATCAGAAGCCAAACTATTATTAAACTAAATTAATATTATGATATAGTGAAAACAAAACCATAATATAGTGAAAACAAAACCATTCAAAGGAAAGTTTCAAAATAAAATTCATGTTTGACGACCCAGTTTTCATACATGCGCAGGCAATACAATACAGCTTTAGTATAAGACCCCCATAGCGACTTGTTTTAGTATAGGACCCCCCCCCCCCATGGCGATTTTTATTACCATGTTGACGATGCTTTTTACTTATTTGTTTATGTTTACGTAATTTTTTGTTAAACAAAACTGGTACTTATTTTAATTCTACATTTTATTATTGCATTTTTTAGTCAATATTTGACAATAAATAAATCATATTCTGTTTAAACATTTAAAGTATTGCTCGCTTAAAATGACGCGTGCAAAGATTGTAAAGATGCAACTTTTAAAATATATTTTCCTATAAAAAAATCTCATCACACAAATGTCGTCATTTTTCTGATTAAATCATTGAACTAAGTCCGCCTGCTTAAATATTGCTGATAAATATTAATTTTTTATCCTCGCGTACTTTATTAAATATGTCACTATCGTATCGCTTAAACAAAACTTAATCATAACTGGACCACGTTAGAGAAATTTTATATAGATTTTGTACTAATGTATTTAATTCAATGTAAGCAATTATAAAGCTTTAATTATATCATATAATATTTTGAAATTTTCTGTAAAAATTTCTCATTTGCTTTCTTTACAAATTGTAAGATGCCATGAATGAATAAATATAATTTTTTCAATTTTTTATTCCTTGTTTTGTTATTTATTACAATGTGTAAAATAATATTGGTTTAGAAAAATGTATTTTTTCAACATAAATTTTTCATACGTTTCTTTTCATCATTGCCAAACCTTTAATTAAAATTCTGAGTAAACCATTACATAACGCATTTACTACCAATTAAATATTTCCCATTCACTTCCTACAGAACTTGTTTAAGGTGAAGTTACTATCGGTCATGTGACTATTGTGATTACATTAGACTTTAACAGATCTTTCATATTTAATTGACGAAGCCGTACCTCATTGCAAACTTTCGAAGTCTCTTATTATCACTAGGAAAAGGGTGAGAGTGATAAGGAGAAAGAGATGTGTCCATTAGTTTAACGTTTGTTTAGCATTTTTCTTTTCGTAATAATAATTCTTTTGACAAACAATTACTCAGTTGAGTTATCAACATATTTCAAAAAGGTCACATCGTAGAGTTCACGCTCTTCTGGCAGACAATTAATATAACTGGCAGTTACATGCATTGTTTTCTCAGATAGTTTTTTATCTTTTTCAGTGAATGTTAAGTGCATGCAAATGTCTTTCATCTAATTGTCTTGCAGCGCTATATTATTAATTTTAACCTTGCTCTTGAAAAACAGTATGTGTGAAAAGGGTTAGTTTCTTTTTACATAGTAATACGGTAGGTCACATGCTAGTAAATACGTATGTGGCTTTGAATACAATGGTTAGATTTTGTAAAGTGTTGGGTAACAAAGTGATTTAAGTGTATAGTTTAAAAAGATACAAACAATTATGATTTTCAAAATGAAAGGTTAATTGTTGTTTAAAAAATTAGGTTTTAAGGTTTGTTTATTTTTTAAGATTATATGGCAGAAATAAAAAGAATGATTGGTCACTTGATAGAAAACTCAAATATAATGCAAGCAGTACACCCTAAATCGCAGAAAGAATAATGAGAGTTGATTAAGAAAACTTTGTTTCACAATATTCTAATACAAATTAATTTTGAAGTACATTTTTTTACTCCTGTAGGTCAAACTCATTATGAAATAACTCTATGGAAAAAAAAAAAAAAAAAAAAAAAACTAAAATTAAAGAAAATTTTTGCATTATCTTTGTATAGCATTGTATTAAATAATTAGAACAACCGTTTATAATTTTCAAAAATTTAAATATTTATAATATAAGGTATGAATTATATATTTTGCTCTGTATTTCCCTGCAAACACTTAATCAGTAAAACAAAAAATATTTGAATATTTTTCGGCACTTTCATAATGGTCCCTGCTCTCTTTTTACAGTAATGGGAGTATCGTGTTCGGTCAAAAAATTCAATATCGAATTTTCACCTGATTTGCGTGTTTTATGGTCATCTGGGTCCAAAAAAGTTGTTTTTGGCAGTTGGTCAGTGTGTGTGGGGAATCTTCTGACTATCATATCTCCAAAAATAATAAAGAAAAATTATAATTGAGACAGGTCTGGTGTACAGATGAATTTTCCAACTTTTAGTGAAAATTGGAAAACCGAAAGTGGGACCGTAAGTCAGTATCCCCAAAAAGGGCATAACGATTTTCTTTAAATTTGCTTTATAAACACTATATTAGATATCCTTTCGGGTGAATTAGTTGGTTAATTCAGCAAAATTGATAGGTGTCCTGTATAGGTAACTCAATTTCAGGTCTCACAAGTGTGTTCCTTTAAAAACGGTTGTACGGATTTTTTTCAAACTCGCCATATTAACTTTCTTTTAGATATCCTTTCATATGTAATTGTTGTTTCTAGTCAACAATTGAATATGCCAAGTTCTGTTGAATACCGGTATCTCAAAACCGGCTCTGATGATTTTCTTGAAAACTACTACATAAATCTATTTTAAATAGTCTTTTCATATATTACTTGGTTATTACGGGAAAATTAACAGCCATCCTAATTAAGTAAGTCGAGTTTAGATCTCGGAAATATGTGTTTCAAGAAACGGCTCTAGCGATTGTTTTCTTTTTAATTCGCTGTGTAATCTCTATTTTATGTTTTTATACATGTATCAGCTTTCTTTTATAGGAACTTTGTTATCTAATTTGTTAGTCAATTTTATGTCTTCTGATCACATTACCTTCAAAAGGTGCAAATAATACGTCTAATAGTGGGTCATTGAAGTCGTGTAGTTGTTTCACACTAAATAGTTTTAGTTTAAACCAATTAACACTCTGAGACCAATGATTACTTAAAATTGTCTCTGTATGGCACTTTTAGAGGCTTTTTTGTTTCAAATTTTCATATCACAACATAATTTTTTAGGTTCGTCACGTCTAATTCGTCTATTTGTAAAAGCACGCGAATTTTAGCGTAAACAAATGCGTGTATTTGTAAATTTTTACCAGTTATTTGACTAAGTCAGAATTATTTGGTTTTTGGAAGATAAGTTACAAAAAGATGTTTGAATTTTGTAGAGAAGATTTTGGTAATTCATTTTATATATTAAAGAAGTTATTTTTGCGACAATTTATTTATATACAATAATCTTGATTGATGTCTCTAGCACAATCTTGAATTTTCATTAGAGTAAGGTATTTCCTAGCACATCACTTCAAATGACCAAAAAAAATGTCATAAACAGTATTAAATAAAAATCTTTCATCTCTTTTGCTCTTTTTCCTTTCTCTTTTCTTTTGACTACTTACTGTTCTCGGATGTCGTTTTCCATTGAATTCGCGTCACTTCTTCTTTTTTTTTTTTTTTTTTTTTTTTTTTTTTTTACACTCGATATTCTGTGCAAATGTTTGAACCCCCTCCGTAAAATGTTCTTTTGACTACGGTTTTGGACTAAATGTTACAAGCTAAACTTACCAAATTTGAGCAGTGTTCAAAGTAGTCCCTTCTAGCATCAATGAATATTTGTAGGCGAATTTCTCAAAGACTAAGTGCATCAAACTATCCACTTTTAGGAATGGATGAAAAATATGCTTGTGTCTTGTGTAGATTCATCAATCTAATCTTCGGGATGAATAAGAAGACTGCATAATTTTTTTGTTAGATTAAAACTAGCAAAAAGTCACACATAGTAAGATCAGGGAAATAGCGTAGATGTTCTATAACGTTTATGTGATTTTGTTCACGAAATACGACTGCTAATTTTGGATGAGAAGATACATTATCATAGTGAAGGACAATTCCCCTTAAATTCACATCTTGAAGAATTTCTGAAAGACATTTAGTGGTGTACTAGTTAACTGTAACTGACTTCTGTCCCTTCAGCTTAACAATTTTGACCAATTTTGACTTCTGAAGAAAACATCCTACAATATTTTTCTCATTGTTCGCTCTGTTCTCACGATTGTTGTTCGAGGTTATCTTCAAAGACCTTACTTTCTTCATGTGTTGAAATAAAAAAAAAAAAAAAAAAAAATCGTATGTACGTTTTATCACCAGTTATAAATTTAGAAATAAGGCGATCTGGACTACCATTAAGTAGTTTTAGGGTTTCTGTACAAATTCTGACACGCTCTGATTTTTGGTATTCTGTTAAATTAAAGGGGACCTAACTACAAACAAATTTTTATATGCATTTCTTGATGAATAATTTTATGTATGTCTGTCAACCCAGTGTGTGTTAAATTCCTTTTGTGTCATTTAGTAAGTGCAACGATTAAACTTTTTAGCATCGCTGACAAATTTTCTGGGACTACAGCTGACGAAAATCTTTCTGTGTGTTCTTCATCCAGAAGAGAACCTCAATCTCTGCGAAATTCTGTAAATCATCTGACTACATTGGTACAAGATAAAGCTGTGTCTTCATATGATAATTATATACGTGAAGGCATTCTTCTTGATTTAACTCCATTTAAAAATCATAAAAATTATCATGCAATAATGCTGTTTCATTAACTCTATTTTCCTTGTTTCAAAATTTATTTCACGACAGCTAAATTGTTGCCATGTCTCTGTTCATAAACGATTTCAAATTTACATATTTAGCCAATAATTTTATTTTAGCACCTATCATTTTTCACTGTGTCAAAAATTTCAGAATTACCGTCGTATAAAGGGGTATACTCGGGTAGGGGGAGAGGGGCTTAAAATGGGCACCTCTTAAAATAACTCGTCAATACCTTGAAAATAAATGGTTAACACATAGATCTAGTATAATTTGAAACAAAGTTATCGATTTCTTCCATTTTTAACAATAAATAAATAAATAATAAAAACTCTTTTTCTAAGATAACTTCTGTAGTATAGTATGAAATAGGTTTTCTTTGGACATTTAATGTTATATTTCTCTGTGCTGAAAATTGTCTATATTCATCATGGTTAATAATGATTTTAATAAATAATACATACTGCGTGAATTTGTATAGGAAAATATTGAAGGAAGTTTTGTGGTAATCACAACACACTAGTTTTATTATTATTATTATTATTATTATTATTATTATTATTATTATCGCAATTTATTTCCATAGTAGAAATAGCACGTTGATATTCATGGTATGCCCATTTTTTAATGCTGTCTAAATACTGTGAGAGGTTTTTACTATTTGAGAATTAAATACTTTTTCACACGTACATTATCTGTTTTCTGATACACATTTGACGCACACACACACACACATATATATGTATATTATATTGATATATTTCTAAAATTAATATCTATTTTAATATTAAAAGAAAATGTTTAAAATAGCCTTTCTTTTTTTAAATAAGTATAAAATTTTCAAAAACTATAATATAAATATTTTTAAACCTAATGATGTTTTACACTATTCTGTGAAGGTAAAATATTTTTAGAAAAGCCTGACAAAGTGTGTTTCTGGTGACAAATAGTTACATTTTTTAGATTCTAATATATATACATGTATTTATGTCCTTTTTTCACATTATTCTGTAATTAAATACTTTTTTATTAGTATTTCAAATATTTCCATTTAATATAAAATAGATTTTAAAATTAATTTTAAAACTATATTAATGTAACATATATTTTTTTTTAATGGAAATTTATTTTAAATCAATCTTAAGTCAATTATTATTATTATTATTATTATTTTAAGCAATGAAAAAATAAATAAATAAACTTCGTTTGTTTTTCTTAGTATCTCATTATCTCATTAATGTCTTGAATTTAAAATTATCAAATTCTAATTAATTTGAAGCAAAGGCTTGTTGCATAGAGATTTGGAAATATACATTTATAAAAAGGCTGGGCAGATTTTCTTTTGGAATAAACCAGACCTAGTTTGGCTTTAACCTAATTACGCCCACATTTCATTCTTTGAAATAAATATTACCCTTTGTTGCTTTTTATTATTATTATTATTTTATTTTTTTAATAGTTACAAGAAAACGGAAAACAAGCTTTTTCTCTCTCCCAAAGTTTCTTTATTACCATTTCATTTATAAGATCATTAAGAATATTTACCAACTCAAAAGAATATATCACACAATAGCTCAACAATTACTTTATATTCAAGTATATCAAACAGCTCACAGTTGTGGACCTCCTTAAAACTTACTGACAGAAAGCTAATCGTGATTAGACTTAGTGTAATCTATTAACCTACTATAGTATGCACACAAAAGACGAAAAGGCGATATTCTGAATCCTTAATTTTGATGAGTGAGTATCTCTATGATTTTAGTCACTGGCCGATAAAATTTTCTTTTCGGACCACCTCTTTTGAAAAGAATAGCAATTTATTCTTGTCATTTGATACTGCTAGAATAAAAAAATATACATATCCGGCTATTTTGTAATTTGTAATTTGAACCGGATTTTCTTTTTGCACACTGCTTTGATGTTAACCTAAAAAAGCATTAAGAAAATCACGCATGAAAAAGGCTGTTGTTAAGTTCACATGGACATTGATTAATTGTTGTTGATCCGAGAGTGCCACTTTTTTTTATAATTAAAAATCGTTATGTAAAAAAACGTGAAGTAATGATTTACAGTGTTATGATGTTGAAAAGAGAGAAAAAAAAATCTTCTGATACATTTTTAATAAGTAAAAACTAAACTAAAAGAGAGCAGGTTTTATTTTAGCTATTTTAGATATTTTTTCTTCAGGAAAATAATAATGGAATAATGCTTCAAAATTTATGAAAATAAAACTTTAAAGAGAAGTACGAGATGATTATAAATTGATTGCTAATAATTACTTAGTTTATACTTTTAGTCACCTTTTTTCAGGACAAACATTGAAGTTTTTATATCTTCTAATTCGAAAAATTCAGGAAAAGGCTATCATAAAAAGAGAAAATATAGAAGTACCTTAAGATTTCAATTTTCCCAAGAAAAGAAAAAGTTCGTACGTATTACATCCTGTTTAAATTAAAATATTTTGAAGTTAACATGATAGTTGTAATGTGTATAAATATGTCGAAAACACTATTGAAAAATTGTTCCTATAGACAATTTGTTTGAAGAAAAAAATAACTGTTTTGTTTTAATTTAAATATTTTAGATTAAACATTTTTCATTTCTTTTTAAATGTAGACGGATTTAATATTAAACATATAAAAAGTTCGATAACAGTTATCAAAATTTCCTCACACAATATTACATATTAAAATGAAACTATAAATATAAGTAATATATAAATACTGCATTATATTTCTGAGATTCAAAAGTTTACCAACCAAGTGCAAGTAATTGAACAGTTATAACAAAATTTTTGTCCATGAAAAGAAGTTTAGTAAATTTACAAAAGTCTATGAAAAATAATTTTTAAATGAATGCAATTTTAAAATTAATCATGATAATTCACATTACTAAATTACATATTCGAAATATTTACATATATTTAAAGTTTACTGACTGCTAATTTTATAAATATACGAGTTTTAAAAAACCCGTATTTCAATCTGTTCAATTGGTAGTTATATATACGATGGACGATTCGTAATAAAGGAAAATTCACTTTTGTTTAAATATATGTATAAATAATTCTAAGAAATAGATACACTTTTAAAAACATGCTAAACTAGAACCTAAAACATTTTAATGTTTATTTTTTTAATTAAATTGTTCGACATCTTATTTGAAATTACAATGAGACAATATGACAATGAAATTTCTAGAGCCTCAAGAAATTGACTAAAAAGTAAAGTAAATGAAATTAAGGGACATCAAAGAGTGAACATTTTGTAATCTGTAAAATTGTTCATTATGAAATATACTGAAATAAAAAAACAATTAGGTGAGTTTTAATTATATAAATAAATAAATAAATAAAATAAAATAACATCATGTAATAAATGTTTTATATGAAGATATCTGCATATAAAATGGACAAGAATGAAAAACCTATTGTTTTCTTCTTTAAGAGAGTTACTGCGATTTGAAAAAATAAACTACAGTTTTCAATTACTCATAAATAAAATAGATTAAACTAGTATTTTTTTTTTTCCTTTGAGAAATTGGGAGAGAAATATAGTAATTGAGAAGTAAAATTAAAAATTGCTGACGTTTCCGTATGAAATAGACTAGAATAGAAAAAAGACTGGAACTTTATGAGTGAGTTACAGTGAATCAAAAATATTCAAAAAAGAAAAACGAAAAGAAAAGAATATAAAGAAAGTTTCTATAATCTGTAAACGTTTGCCGTAAAACGTATAAGAATGATATATATACAGGGTGTTTATAAAGTCCCGGACCCATTTTGATGTTTAATAACTCATAAAATAATAAAGATAGATTAAAATTAATAACATACATGGATAGATAGACTCAAAAAGTTTCATGACCCTTGACAATGAACTTCCACGTGTGCCCCCTTCGTCGCACGGAGAATATCAAGTCGATAGTCAATTTCACGCCAGATAGCGGCAAGCATGTCGGCATCCACAGAGGCTATTGCGGTTGTAATTCTGACTTTTAGGTCATCAATGTTCGACATTCTCCTCCTGTAAACATTGTCCTTTACAAATCCCCAAAGGAAAAAGTCCAGCGGCGTTATATCAGGTGATCTTGGTGACCAAGGAATTGGACCTCCTCGCCCAATCCATCTTCCTGGAAAATGGTCATTCAAAGAACTACGAACGATGGTACCCCAATGACGTGGTGCACCATCTTGTTGCAAAAAGACATGTGGCTGAAGCTCTTCTAGTTGTGGAAATACGAAGTTTTCTAACATGTGGTGTATGCATTCTCCTTAATATCCGCTCGAATAAAACATCACATACAAAAGTACTACATAGAACAAACACATCAAAAGTAAAGATAACATTGCAATAGTTGCCAACAGGGTTGCCAACTCCAAAAAACTTAAGTCCCTAAATTCAAGTTGAAAATCCCCTAAAAGTCCCTAAATCTTTTGTGAAAATCCCCTAAAAAATGTCCCCAAATCTTTAGTTCAAAAATTCAAGAAAACCGTTTTCCGTTTTTGTGAATCTACTTCCAACAATCTAAAAATGCAAGTTTTTTCCATTTTACTTAGATATTACAAAAGTAGTTCGACATTTAAATTTCAAATCATTATGACCAAATGAAAAAAGTTGCACACATTACATTAAAAATCATTACGCATGTAATTTAAAACATTATAGATCGGGTTTCACTTTGTAGTTTGAAAAATTTTGTCCCTCAATGTAAGAAGTTAAGTTACGTATATGAATCAGTAAACGTATTTTATCTTAAATACTTAATTTCAAGTAACTGAAGCATACGTATTGGATGCATTCATATAATCTTAACAAATGTAAAAAAAAACATTTTGATTGTACATATAATACAGTCGAGTTCAAAATGAGAATGTGGGGTGCGAAAGTGAAATAAAACACACAAATTCAGAACTAAAAATACACGCAGTGCAGTGAATCAAAGTAAATACTGAACAGGTGATATATACTAATACATTTAATCATGGCGATCAAATTTATTATGCTGATTTATTTTTTATAGCTACAAATTGAAAACAGACTTATCAAAACACATCGACATAAATTGCAAAATAGTTTTATTTTATTTATTTATTTTTAAGCAGTGAAAAATAAATAAAATAAATGAATAAAAACATTAAAACCCTAAGCCTATTTTTGTTTAAATAATAGATATAAAATTTTGCACAAAACAGAATTTAATTTAGTACAACAGGACTTATTTTAAACTATTCTTCCATATAAAGATATGCAGTAACTGTGTTTCATTCCCTTGCATCGGTTATTGTATTGACTAGCATCGGTTATTGTATTGTAGTATTTCATTCCCTAGCATCTGTTATTGTATTGTACTATAACATTCCCTAGCATCGGTTATTGTATTGTAGTATTCATTTCTGGAAATTTATTTGGTATAGCTTTAGCATAGGACCCCCTTGATGGCTCTTAAATTTTTGTTATTATTTTGGCAATGAACTAGAATGGTCATCGTAATTGCATTTGTAAAAAATCTTGCGAAACATGCGAGCTACTTCGGTTAGAAATTTAAATTTCGTCGAGGAATGTTATATTAAAACTATTCCATTACTTTAGCAGGATTTTTCTCAATTTTATTTAAAAAAAAAAGAAAGAAAGAAAGAAAGTAAAGAGAAAAAAAAAGAAAGAAAGAAAATTTTTCCACATTTATTTATTTTTCGACGTGAAAAGAAATATATCTATATTAATTCATTTCTTTTTGCAATCGATTCTTTTTTTGTATTTTAAATATTTTTTAAAATACTTTTTATACCAATTATCCGACTGAACTAAAAAATACGATGTTAGCTAGATTTTGTCCTGATTAATAAGTATACCAAAGTCTGACAAAATGTAATAATCCGGACTAAAAATCCTGACAGATACAATGACAAACAATCAGCTTTATATATTAAAAACAAAACTCCTACATTCATGCAAGGTGATACATAAAAACTGGTAACGACGCTGTCTGAAAGAAATAGTACGATATATCGTTATGGGAAAAAAAATAAAGAAAAGCTTAAAAAATCTAGAAATCCTTAAAATGAAACTTGTCCGAGAAATCTCACTTAAAGGATGTGTGTGATGAGGTTTCTGTTTCTAGCAGACGAAAACAGATCACCCTGTCCATGTTCATCTAATATCAGAATTAATTCAGTACTCTAAATATCCAAAGTAGTTATTTAGTTATTGCAGGGAAAGTAAAACACAGAAAAAAATAAAATCAGCAAAATTTTGGAAAGTCTCCAAAAGACCCCAGCATAATTTTGAAAGTCCCCAAAAAAGCCCCTAAAACTATTTAGCCCCTAAAAAAGTCCCCATCGTCCCAAAAAGTCCCTAAATTTAGGGGCTAAGTCCCCAAGTTGGCAACCCTGGTTGCCAAAAACAAAAGAGAGAGAAATGCAATTAATAAGCAGACGATATTTAGAAAAGTACAAATATTTAGACTGGAAAATGAAATTATCTGAAATTAACCACACGCGCAGACGATATTTACAAAAGTAAAGATATTCAAATCTGAAAAGAAAATATATGAGTTATTCCATCAATAAATGCCATAAGTTTGTTTATATCTTCATTATTTTATGAGTTATTAAACATCAAAATGGGTCCGGAACTTTATAAACACCCTGTATATTTGATTGTATTTTTTTATTAAATTATACAGATTTAAAAAAAGAAAAAAAAAACTGATCTAAGAGAAAGGCAAAACAGTTTTGTTGTTTGTAGATTTGATAACCCGAATCTGCAATCCGCGATTGTAATGAAATGCTCTCCCTCTGGTGGGCTAAGGTGAAATTATCATACCACTGATAGCTTTTACGCTGAAACAATGATAGAACAACAAGAAAGCACGATAATAAATACACGTGGCAATTATTACACGTGGCAATATTTACTAACAACTGCAGTTGAGAAACCGCCACCTATCGATCATTACAAACGCGGATCAAAAAACTACACAAAACATTTTGACTGTTATCTGTCTCTTATAGATTTTTACTCAATGAAATCGAAAAATACAGTAAAAAAAAAGTTCCGTCACATACAGATATATATATATATATATATATTTCCCCCGAAAAACGTATATTGTTAGTTAGATTTTGCATGAAATCATGACATCTGGCCTCTTCTTATTGATTGTAAGGTTGTTTACTAATTGTTTTTAAGTTTAAAACAATACTTATTAAAGTAAATCTAAAATGTATATTGATGTATGCCCTTGTTACACGTAGTTTTCAGATCGTATATATATCACATAAAAAATGGAATTAAAAAAAAAAAAAAATCCAAAAAATGAAAGCAGATAAATATGTATATATGTGTGTGTGTGTGTGTGTGTGTGTGTGTACATTAAAAAAAAATGTAGGTCATTACCTTCTTTTTTTATTTCACTCTAAAAGAGGGCGCTATCATTCCTCCATGTCTTGTCCATTTGCATCTACAGTAAAAATCTCTACCTTCGCATGTTACTTATGAATTACACATTTACGTATCTGAAATTAATGTAAATTATAAATTAATATTTAATCAAATAAATTAATTTAATTTTAATGTTTAATTTTAAGATTTATTAGTTATTAAAATTGACAGAAACAATTTAAACTAAATTTTATTTACTTAATAGTTTAGTAGATAAATACGTCTCTCTAATTAACTGTGAATTTAATTATATTCAGCCTGATGGCTTTGGTAGTGCGTTTGAGCTGTCGAGTGAGTAGTAATTTTGGTTTTATTAATTAATGTAAGGAATAAATGTGTTTACTCAGTAATTAGTGATTGTTGATATAAAAGTGTCTTTTTCACTTGGTTTTACCTCTTTCTCTTTGAGTTTTGAGTTATTTTCATGTTTTATGGATGATTTAGGGCATAGAGTGCTGTAAATTTTTAGAAAATTGCATACAGCATTGCAAAAATATCACCTTATTTGCATGCAACATTCATTTTATGCCCTTGAAAACGTAATGATGCTGTATGTTATAATATTTTTTTCCCCAGTTCTTCATGTGATACTTGGCTACATCTGCTGCAATGTTTGAAAGGGTTTTTTAATATATATATATATATATATATACAAATCTAAAAATAGGTAGGATGAAGAAGTAGAAAGGTGTGAAAGTGGAAGCATATTTGGGAAAGGGGGCTTTCCGAGTTGTGCCAGAGTTAGGAGAAAAACAACTTGGTTGCGCTTTGGTACTATTCCCGGCCTCAATCACCCAACAACCTAATTGCGCTGGTACTCTCCCCCTCTCCCTCAAATAAACCTACAACAGAGGAGCAAACATTCAAACCGTGTTTTCTCCTTCAGATACAATTTTTCAGACAACACAAAAACTAATAAATTAAAAAAATAACTAAACTTAAAACCTAATTATCATTTGTTTAGATGTATTACTAGATACTAGGAAGATATGTACACATATCTAGGAAGATATGTAGACATACTATTTTTATGATAAGTTGAAAGAAAAATCTCTAACTAAATTTTTCTATTTTTGGAGAAAAGACGATTTGAATGTTTGCTGCTCAGCTTAAAAGCACCCCTAAACTGAAATATCCTTTGACCTCATCTACATGAACAGATGTGTCATTATTTAATCGTTTTGAAAAAAGATTAACATTTTTATGTTCACTCATTATTTATTTGAAATTTTACAATTAATTTAATTTAAATATCTGTTACAATTTTAAAATCAAATGTGAATTTTAATATTAAATTTAAATTTGCGTAAAAGAATGGGTTTCACTTCACAGGAAAAAATAAAATACTGAACACAGAATGTTAAATATATCAAAAAGGAATTATTTCATTATTATGAGAAAAAATATGTTTAGTTTAGTGCAACAAAATTAGTGAATTTTTATTGCAAACCTCTATTATTTTGAAGAAAAAAATGTACATGATAAGCAGAAATGAAAGTCATTTTTAGATTCAAGCATCCTCAAAACATAAAATATGCAACATAAATAAATAAAAAATAAAACATGAAGCTGTTTTTTTTTTTCAGACCTGTGAATTAAATATACTAAAATAAAAAAGAAATTTTAATCTTATGGTTGAATTATAACGACATTTTCTTTATGTAATAATACTTTTTATTTTTTTATTTTTTAAACGTTATTCTAGTTTATTTACAGACAACTTCCCTGTGTAAATTAATTCAAATTAAGAATAATTCGGACAATTGATCATCGTGGAAAAAGATGCATGCATATTAAATTTGGTAGATTCAAAATGATTTTATCAAAATTTCATCAGATTATTATTTTTTATCGGGACATTTTTTTATTGGAACTTAAAATTCAGACTCAATAACACACAAACTGAGAATTTAACATAGTGGTTAAGCTCAGAGACAGCCCTTTTGCTTCTACGTGGTATATTTCTTGATCAAGTATTAGGTGTACAAATAAGTTTTAGGACAGTTTTAAAAAAATTCAAGATTTATTAAAAAAGAAGTAAAACACATTTATTCATCGAAGTAATCTCCATCGCACTGAATGACCTTCAGCCATCTCTCAGGTAACTCGCGATGCCTTTCGCAAAGAAACTTTCGTCTTGCGAGGTGAGAAATTTAGCGACCCATTTTTCCACTTCTTCAAATGTTTTGAATCGCACGTCAGACAAATCATTCTGCATTTTCCGGAATAAATGATAATCGGATGGGGGTAAGTCTGGTGAATACGCCGGGTGTGGTACAGCTTCCCATCCAAGCGCTAGTAACGTATCCTTAACCGGTTTACCCACATGAGGCCGCAACGGCTGTTTTTCTTTTCTTGAGTCAGAAAGTGTGGTACCCACTTTGTTCCTTTTCGAATCTTACCCATTGCTTTTAAACGATAAGAAACAGTTTGTTGAGTTACTCCAAGCTGTTCCGAAAGTTGTTTCTCCGTCTACAAGAGTTTTCATCCAGCAACGCTTGCAGTTCCTGATCGTCCACCTTTAGAGGAGGCCCGGTGCGTTCACGGTCACTAACGTCGAAATCACCTTCTTTGAATCGCTTATACCAATACTCACATGTACTTTTAGATACAATGTTGTCTCCAAGAACAGAACATATCGATTAACACGCTTCCCTAACACTTTTTCCTTGATGGAATTCATAGCGAATGCAGTGTCTAATAAATAGCTTATCGGTCTGCATGTTTAATTTACAGAATTTATTGGTTATGTTTATGGTCCTTTACGTTTCGATACTACATATCAAGCGCCATCTATGATAAGTGAGCGGGACCTTTGAATTAATTTAGAATACCTGTTATGATATAAAATCGAAGTGTCCTAAAACTTATTTGTACACCTAATATATTTCTGGATGAAGTATATTTCTGGATGAAGTACACTGTCAAAAAAAAAAAAAAAAAAAAAAGGCCTGTTTGCTGCCAGAAATTTTTTATAATTCAGAAAAATACGTTCTATCAACGTAATTTTTCCGTACATTGTATCTTCGATGTTTTACCGAATCTCATTTATTGTTGCTTTTTGGTATTTTTTATTTATTTATTAATTATTTTTGACGTTGTTCTAGACCTTTTTTTCTTCAAGATTGCTTTATGGTATTTGCTTCAATGCTGCAACATGGTATCAATTTGTAGTTTCTCCCCAATATTAATTTAATTACTCTGATTTTCCCACTGTAAACGATATAACTGATTATAATTTTTCTTTAGTATTTTCAAGTTCCAAAAGACGAATTTTACTGGTTTTAAAATTTTACTGCTATGGCATTGCAGGGGCGTAATCAGGGATATTATCTGCAGTGGGATAAAATGGCTTGCGGGGGAGGAGGGGCTAATATCAACTTCTTAGTTTGTTTTAATAATCAAAATTGAAAATGTATTTAATTTCGAAATATTTTTGTAAGGGGTGGGAACTCGAACCACCATAGTTTTTCCTTCGTTACGGTTTTAGAATTATTGTTAATATTATACTGATGCATTCAACTATTGAACAAATAAATATCTTATTTCGCTTTTCTTTCCTATAAAAACATATATTAGTTATGCCATGACACTGCTTGTTATGAAATGAGACGGATCGATTGTCTCACAAACCAAGATTCTTCTTCATGTTGATAAACCATTCTTTCACATATAACGCAATATAAATGATTCCTTTTAGTAATTTTATTTATTGATTCATGTGGATTTGAATCTGACCATAAATGTTAATGTTGCTTACTTCCTTCTAAACTTTTTCTTTTTTTCCCCAAAGAGATTTGTTTTCGTATGTAAACTTCTCAATTAACTCGTTTTATACAAAGGTTTACTCTTTTTTTTCTACATGGATATTTATACTATCTTATCACTGAATATACCTGACTAAATGTTGCCTTTCACCAATTCCTCTTTTACCCCCTCTCTCGCTAAGTTATGATTGTACAGATGTTAGAAATTTATAACTACATTAAATCTTCTATAAATATAGGTGTAAACAATGATATAGATACTCTCAGAATGAGGTAATATGACTCATTGCATTTTGTTGATTTATAGATGCTGGTGAAAACAAGTCAAGTAACATTTTTGGTGACAAACATATTACTAAATGTCGCTAACAGATAACCCCAGTGTTCATCGGAAATTACATCCATCCAGGGGCGTAGGCGTCATTACTGATTCCTTTGGAAGATTCGGGTCACATGTCAAACTACAGAAGTGACCCGTTTCTTCTTTTTAAAAAAAATTTCCTTTATCCTATCATCACATCTTTTGTTTCCAGCTGTTCTTCACAACTCGGAAGTGAGTCTAAAAAAGGGGTGGAAAAGAAGGAGAGGGGCTGTGGTGTCTTTAATGTTCACGTGTCGTCGAGAAGAATCACTTTCGATTAAAGCAAAATACCTCGGATCTTTCATGAGATTTACGGCGCCAGGTTGATGAAAAGTGTCGTGTGTGGAATTTAATATTGCCCTAAAAGGATAAGGTGGGTCCACTATTACGAAAGAACTATATTTCGATTTTTCTCGATTCTTGTCAGTTTCTGGAAATGACTGATCCAGGATATAAAATTTTGATGGGAAAGTCCTCTTGTTACATTTTTACATGAAAATCTCCATGTTTACTTTTAGACATTTATTTTTCTTTATATTCCACAAAAAGCGATTACTTTGTTTCTAAAAAGTATTGATTTAAACTATATATTGTTATTAGAAATTCCATATGTATGAACTACATGTACACGTGCAGTATGTGCACAAACACAAACATTAATATATGCTTAAAACAATTACAGTGAAATGTCTGCATTTTTATACTTCAGAAAATTACATTACAGATACCATCTATCTTCTCAAAATATTTTGTGATTTTAAATCCTTATTATTATTTATTGTTTTTTGTTTCTATTCGTATGTTATACAAAATTCCTTTTAATACAAATATATATATATAGATAGATAGATAGATAGATAGATAGATTGCTAACAGTTATTATTACTATACACAAAAATATGCGAATCATAGAAAAAGTTTCGATTTTTTTTAAATTCTTCCTTAGTTATCCATTTACCATTCCGTATTTTTTTTTAATAGTATTAATTTTTTAAATATAGAATATATTTAAAATTTAATACATAATATTTGCATCACACTATTACCAAATAGATATTAAATTATTTCGTGATTTACATAAATTTCATGTTATTTATTTTAAATTTAGTCTGCTGAACTAGGTAAACTTATAGATGTATATTTTCAAATTTTTAATAAGAATACTTCTTCTTCTTCTTCTTCTTCTTCTTTTTTTTTTTTTTTACCAGCGATAGAATAAGTAGTTTCCTTCAAGCTCTTATTATTATTTTTTTTAATACTAACATTTTTTTTTTCTCCTTTAAGAGTGTTGCCAGTCCAATGTTATGTTTCACAAATGAATTATTTCAAAAATAGGAACGGTATCTTTTCGTGTTTTCGAGGCTTATCTATAATAATAAAATCAGACTTTTGTGTGCAAATTTGCCAGATTTTTTTTTTTTTTTTTTTTTTTTTGTGATATCTTCACGTTTCAAGCTCCATGAATGCCAAAAATGACTCCAAAAATTTTTCTGTGTGTGTGTGTGTGTGTGTGTGTGTGTCTGTATGTTCGTGCGTGCGTCGTTGTGTCTGTATGATTGTAATGCTATTTTAGTCCGGGTATCATGCGAGAACGGCTAGACGGAATTTGACGTCACTTGGCAGAAATTTAGGTCTGTACCCAACTTAAAATTATATAAATAGAAAATTAAAAAATTTTGATTAGATTTAGGGGTATGGGTAATAAACGCCCGTGCATGCGCAATAAAGCTTTTATCAGTAAAACGTAATTGAATGTAAAAAAAAAAAAAGTACTATTATCTTTACGTTTTAGACATCGGGAAACTCCAAAATGGTCTTAGAATATTTGCTCTATGTGCATAGAAGGGAGGGAAGAATATAGAATGTTTTTTTCAGGTATCACCTGAAAACGGCTGGACGGAATTCAATTACACTTGAATCAGGTTTAGGTATATAAGCAAATTAAAGTTATTTTCATCAGACTTTTCAAATTTTAATGAGATTTACATATATATATGAGCAAAAAAAAAAAAAAAAAAAACCGTTTTATAACTAATTAAAAATTATATTTAGGTATTTAGATATGTTAAAATGCGTATATTTGACAATAAACTCGATATTTTATTGGTTGTTGTTTTGCTTTTTGATGTCAACTCTGCGTTCTCTATACGCAGACAATACTTTCTTTATTTTTGAAAGTTCTTTTTAAAATTTATATTTCCCTTTAAAAGTTAGATTAGATTGCCTTGTATATAAAACATATTTTATCGCAAGCAGTAGTGATTCACAGGTAAGATAGTTTTATATTAGCGAGAAACGTCCGAACAACTTCGGTGCAAAATTTCAAATTTCGCGGATTCTATACTGAAGCTGTTCCAATTCTTTAGAACAATTTTTCTCAATTGTATCTTAATTATTTTTGAAAAAATGTTTGTACATTCATTTTTTTCCCCCGACGTAAAAAGAAAGATACGTAATTTTTTATTTATTTATTTATTTTTGGTTCATAAATAATAGAATTTTTCGATATATAGTTTTTATAATTTTAATAAATTTTTAATAGTCAAATTTATGTCACAAAATTTGGTTACTTTATGAAATTTTCATTTCTTTTATTAAATTTATGCTTTTCCGGCCTTTTCAATCTATTTTAATTTATTAGAAATGGCCCTCATTATTTTAGAAACTTTATTTTCAGTAATAATATGTTTTTTACTTTCTTTT
This sequence comes from Salticus scenicus, assembly GCA_963930645.1. NCBI lineage: Eukaryota > Metazoa > Arthropoda > Arachnida > Araneae > Salticidae > Salticus > Salticus scenicus. The sequence goes on from OZ005654.1 coordinate 207,309,452, forward strand.
TTGTTTTCGTATAAAACGAAATATAAAATTCATGATGGAACACTACAAATGGCGACAACGCAAAATTGCAGATTGAAAGAAATAGTCCCACAGTACTAATTTATTTTATAATAATTATTGGGAATTATAGTTATGCCTAGATTGTTGTATTAAATGGAGAAAAAAAAAAAAAAAAAAAAAGAGAGAGAGAGAGAGAGAGAGAGAAAGAGAGAAAAGAAAAAATAGAGCTGAAAAGCTGAAAATGTAATATTTTTCACAAGTTTTGCTTGCTTTATCTTTTAATTAAAAAAAAAAAAAGAAGAAAGAAAGAACTGCTAATAATAGAATAATTGCCAAAAATATTTCATTGCAATCAGCTGACTCATTTTCTAAACTGTTTCTTATATTTCCATAATAAACTAATGCTCCGTCTACTGTAATAATATGGTCTATGGATAAAAGTTAATATGTTATTAAACATTAGTCTCCAAATTAAAAAAAAAGTACTTTTGCTAATTTTAAAATAATTTGTAAGTAAAGTAATGTTAATTTATCAAAAAAAAAATCGTGTTCTTTAAAGGACTTAGGCACAGCTTTAGTAGTACAGTACCCTCTTACTGACATTTAATTTTTTGTCCCATTTTGGCGATGAATTGAAATGGCTATCACAGTTACGTTAGAAAAGATCATGACGAGAAACGACCGAGTCACTTCGGTGCCAGATTTCAAATTTCGCTAAGTAGGGCTACTAAAGCTTATCCAAAATATAATTATTTTCTGTATTTGATAACGCATATATACTCATTAAATGATTCCTTATTATCGATACCAGATTCAAATATAGCCATAGATTCTTCATATGACGAAAATTCAATGCAATTAAAAAAAAAAAAAAAAAAAACTGATTTTTTTTATGCAGTTGAATATTGAAGAAAAGGTACAGCTTCAGAATAGAACCCTCTTGGTGACTTTTTATTTACTAGCTATTGTGGCAGTTTTTCGCAACGCAAATGGTAACAGAAATTATGTTTTTTGGGCATTTAGAAAATTTGTGTTCAAATCAGTGCACAAACAATTATGCAAATTACAAGATATATATATGTGTGTGTGTGTGTGTGTGTGCAAGAGAGAGAAGGAGAGAGTTAAAACTTATAAATTTCACTTATTAACTATAATAATCTATTCTCTATCTTCATTTGCATAGTAAGCTTCAACTAAGATAAAAATTCTGGAGTGACTCCACTCGAGTTTCCGAACATTGAGTAATTAATGGTTTTGTAGATAAAATAAAGAAAGACGAGTTGTTAAATAAACAAAAGAGAGAAAATCATAATAGAGTGTTTGAGTATTTTTCTCCATATAATACGCGATGTTTTATTTAACGCTACTGAACTTTGAACCCATAGATCATAATGATAAAGAATTCTTCGTTGTATCCCTGTAAAAACCTATAAATGCTAGATTTACCAAAATGTTTGCAAATTATAGTTAGTGCAACAGTGACTTATAATACTCATGTAAATTTTCAGCTCAATTGAATAAGGCGTTTAGACGCTATCGCATTTTTAAAAATTTGGTCCCATAAGCCATAATGATAAAGAATTTTTCTTGCTGTTCAAAAAAACTATAAGTGCTAGATTTACTAAAATCAATATTGTTCGAGCTACGGTGACTTACAACATACGTACCAACTTTCAGCTCATTCGAGCAAAGCGTTTAGACGATAGCGTGTTCACTCACACACATACATACACACATATATATATCATTGTAAAAATAGTGAAAACGGACTCAGGGGACCTCAAAACATATAGACACATCAAAATCTCAAATTCGGATTTTTGACATGATTACAATACTTCCTTATATATATATATATATATATATATATGTTCGGAAAGTAATAATTTTTTGATAATAATATACTGCTAATAATAAATAAATCCCCGTGCGAAGAACGGGCAACACAGCTAATTAATAAATATAGGAATAATAAAATCGTGCCGTACTGTATTAAAAATGATTCATTTAGATATAGTGACCAGCGAATCGGTCTAAGCTAGCTAGTATAAATATAAAAATACAGAAGTCGTACTCCCCACCCATTCTTCAGGCACTTTCAGTGATGAGAAAATTATGGCTTTTTTAATACGACTATTTTTATACAGCAGTCTCCATTCTATTCAGTTACGACACATTTCAATAAAAGAACGATAAATTGTTTTTCTATGAAAAAATATGTAATAGCAAAAAAGCCGATAATTCTTCATTCCTGAAAATATCCTAAAATAAAGAAGGCGAATTCGATCCTTGAAAATATGTAGTTCGAATGAAAATATATAAACATAAGAACGTTTAAATTTAAGCATTATAGAAATAAGTTAATCTGATTTTGTCTAATATGTGTGCATTTTAATAATAATTATTATAAATTCGGTTTTGCATTCCGTAGAACAAAAGCTATGTATACTTATTTTGATAAGGATATAATATTATTTGCTTAATTTAAACATTTAAAAAATATATAAATTTCTTATATTAAATGTTTCCAGCTAAAAAATCATAATTTTACTATATGATGTATACAAATAACGAATGGGACACGTATTGAATGCATTGCATGCTAGCTAATCACGTTGACATGTCATCTTTTAATGATTATTATTGTAATTTGTAGTATAATTATTATTTCTAAAAGTATGCAGTATTTTTTTGTGGCAATATTGTGACAAAATAGCTTTTAACCCTTCATCTACCGCATTATAGTACAGTCCAGTAAAAGTTATGGATATCATCTCATCCTAGTAATTAATGAAGATTTAGTGAGGTTATATTTTAGTGTACCACTGGTACGTAGAGGTCGAAAAAAGACATTAGAACCTTTAAATCGTAAATCCTTGAAGTAATGTAGGAATTGACTGCAACGCACATGAAGATCGTGAAAAATGCCAAGCAAAATCAACAAGAGCACTCCATAAAATTCTTTCTAGAGCAAAAATGGCTACATATCGCGTATAGTGCATATATAGTGAGATTAAATCGCTCTGAGAGAAAAAATCTGTAACTGACATCTAGAATCTAAATAAATTGTGGCTCTAGTAAAAATAGTTCCATGTCATTCTTATAAATACTAGTCCCCATTGAAAACGAGTTCTAGAAACCCCTATTAGAATTCTAGAACGTTTGTTTATATTATCGAGATCAAACTTATTTAAAAATTTCTGCAAATAAATGCGAATACAAGAGGAAAGTTTTATCAACTATAATCTTGGTTTATGACCCAATTCTTGAAAATCTAGCGAGAATTCCTCGCAATACAAAGGCTTCAGAATATTCTGATTATTGTTTCACTATCTAGAAATGTGTAGACTAATATAAATTCTCAATCATTTCGTCTATTCAGCTTATTGGTGTGCCTTATACGCATAGCTCGCAAATCTATATTTCTAGTTCAAGGATTTAGAAAAGGACCACTTATTCGTTCTAGATGAAGGTGGTATATATATATATTTTTTTTTTCTCAGTGTGAGGTATATCAACACCTCCTGTAATAATGCCTTCGAGCTGAGCTCTACGTCATGGAAGATCGGCCGATTTTATCCAATCAACACTTCCTATGATACATGTTGGATCGTGGGGATTGGATGAAATCGGCCGATGGTACTTTAAAGCAAAATCAGTAGATAAAGGGTTAATGTGCTTTCAGTTAACGTTAATTTGTTGTTGTTGTTGCTTTTATGACTTATTTATTTATACATTTTTAATATATGAATTTCAATATAGCTAATTTATTCACATTTTCTTTCTTTTTCCTTTTAGCTGTAACTGTTCGATATTTAACTAAAAGATACATAGGTGAATACAGCTCAGGAACAGGTAAGTTTTTTTTTTTTTTTTTTTTTTTTTTTTTAACGTATAATACTTTGTTTTCAAAAATTAAAAAATGGTATATCTAAATTCAGATCCTGATCCAAAACATTTCGCTATATATATGTATTGTTTCATTAATTTGGCAACAAAAATGTACATTTTACCCCAAATCTGAAGATACAGAGATTTAATCTGATTTACAATATATCGTATAATTCATTGTGGTCATCACAAAACTTTCATATATATTTTCCTATATAAATTAACTGAGTATTATTTATTTTTATTTTTAAAAACTATCTTTCATGGTGAATTCAGACGATTTTTATATGCCAGAGAAGTATAACATTAAATATCCAAAAAGAAGTCGATTTTATACTCTAAATCGATAGGTCAATCATTTGTTTTAAAACTAATGGCTTGTTCTTTTGAAAGATACCAATATTGAGCTTTTCCCGTTCAGGGGGAGGGAAGCGATGCTTCTACATATACAGAATTTTTTTTCTTATTTGACTGTTACTTTTAATTTTATAATGATTCGTTAAAAATATTTCCCACTGCGCACATTCATATGAAATTTTGTCCTATAATGCCCTATTAAAAATTTAGATAAAACGGGATGGAAACGGCACCTGTTGAGTGATTTTTACCAAAAGTTGATGGGCACTAATTTATGTTCAAGTGCAACTACATATGAATTAGTATGAAATTCTGTGTAGTATTTCTTGATATAGTTGTTGCAAAAGTTTGTCACAAACCGACATTTTCTAAAAATTGTCAAATCATGATCTAGAATCCCCTTAAAAGTTTAAATCCAACGAAAACTAAATTAAACTTTTTTTACATAACCAATATTTTCTTCTATTGAATTTAGAAGAAAGTAAAAGTAGTGGAATATAGTTTAAAAATCCCAAATAATTCTGTTCGAATCACAGTACTTTTTATTTAAATTTTTTATTTCTTTATTCATTTATTAGTTTTGTGTTTTCAATATTAAATTAATTGAGATTAAATATTTTTGGAAACTAATTTAATTTTTTCTCACGATTGACATTTACTAGTGTCACCCACTGGTCGAATATCGACTAACCTTTTTCTTCTTTTCTTTTTCTTTCTTTTTTTTTTTTTTTTTTTTTTTTAAATAAACGGTTATAAAAGAATTATAGAAATTCAAAATTCCCGTGTAAACAATGTTCTTAGCAATAAATCTATACTTCAAATAAATAAATAAATAATCACTATCAGCATCTTTATTTACATAACAGTGCATATCCGTATGAGCTTAGATCCACCTTTGCCTCTCAATCCGAATCAAAGTTTTTCTTCTGAGTATTTCGATAGCGCAGAACGCAGAACACTGTCTTTATCTTGGAAGGGAGTTGGCATACGACATGTCAGTACACAAGGCAGGTGAAGTTATATGTTGTCTACTCAAGATGGCTTCCGAAATAGTAGCCAAGGCTACCAGAAGAGCCATTTTGATGTCTACCACAACATTGGCTAGTATTCGCTATTACTATATTATATATTTGACAGCTTTGAAACCAATAGTTACAATGACTTTCGTTATGAAGAATCCATATTACACAATTTCACAATAACAATGCAGAATTCCATATATAACTGGGATTGCTTCATGGCTATTGCGGTTACAATTTTCGCTTCATGTTTTTCCGGACGTGTCATCTTCCCCTATATCATTCATCCAAGATCTATATCAAAATAATACGTCAATAGTTTGAAATAATATGAAAAAAAATAAATTAATAAAAAAATATACTCATTTTTGTTGCCAAAAGAAGAATGATAAAAGAACTTTTGAATAAAAAAGAAAATTGGATACCTGAAATTTTTCGTCGTCCATTTTTCGATGAATTTCTAGTTTTTCAAATGTTGTGAATCCGAATCACCATTTTTAGGACATGTTTTTCTGTGTGTCCGTTAGTAAAGTATTGTAGACTCTATATCTACAGAATAAATACACAGAATTTTATCGAAATTTAATATTTGATATTATTATACAAATGTAATGCTGTATTACAAATGTAAATACTGTATATAATATAATTATGTTAATTATAACATAAATATGTTAGCTACTGTATATAATATAATATTATGTACCAGTAATTAACATTGGTGCTGTTAATTTTTTAGATGTATTGCCCAACCGATGGCGCTGTCATGCTGTGATTTCCTTTATTTAAAGGAAGGCTGTAGCTCAGCTTCTATTGTGTAAAAATGCACTAAAGTCGCTCTCTGGGCCATTAGGAGAGCTTAAAAATAGTAATATATAGCCTCGATATCAATAGGTCACGATGTAATATATTCGTATGATATCTATTGACACTGAACGCCATTTTTACAAATAGAAAAAAAAAAAATTAAAAAAAAAAAAAAAAAAAAAAAAACTTTTTCTGCCACATTTATATTGTCTATTAAAATATAATTATTAATTAACAATAAAAATATATCTAAATATTATTATTTATGCTTATATAAAAGATTACGAATTGTACATTTGAAAACAGCAAATCTGTGTACAAGTAAAATGAATTTTTTGTCTGTTTGTGTGCGACGTACAGATAAAACTATGGCATGTAAAGTTCTGAAACTTTTTTTATGGATAAAGAAATGCGTGCAGGTTTGCAGCATACCTTTAAATTCTCTACATTTTTGTTAGATTCTTAAAAATATTATCTTTCATGCGACTTTTTGTGATTTTTCCAAACTTTTATATATTATTAAAAAAAAAACTGTCGCGTCTTTTTTTTTTTTTTTTTTTTTTTTTTTTTTTTTTGTCTGTGACCGCATCTTCTCGTGGAGGACAGGGTTCTCCGCGTTATGAGAGGTATCAATGTGTGCCAAATACTCCAGGGAAGACATTTCAGTCATTTAGAAATTTCTATCATCTTAATTAACGAAGTTATTATTTAAAAACGTCGTGTTCATAAAAGTACTCTATTTGCCATCGTACAAAATGTTTCTGAAATCGTTGTACAAAATGTTTCCGAAATCGTTGTACAAAATGTTTCTGAAATCGTTGTTCCTTCAACCTTATGACGTCATTTTCTACAGTAAAATTAAAATGTGATTAATGGTGTAAAAAAAATAAAATAAATTTCATTGTAGCTATTGGTAACAAAGAAATTTTTTGTCTGAAAATAAACAAAAAAACGTGTTATCTTAGATATTTTCAATGAAAAAATGAATTTAGAATTGTAATTTGTTGTTTGCAAATACATATATTAAAACCTACTTTTACAAAATTAATTTTCTTACTGTCTTTTCTTTTTTATAATTTTTTTAATGCGTTATTATTATTATTATTATTATTATTATTATTGTGTATTAGGAAATAATGTCGTGTCTGTATAATTTACTGCGTTTCTTTTGGTCTTTAAAGGGTATTTATCTTTTTCATTTTAAAACATGTTTTAAAATACTTCGGATATATTTTGGCATAAAAAAATATTTTGGATTTAAATTCAAACTCATTTATAAATGACAGAATCTTCTAATTTAGCACTGATAATTTTTTAACATCACAGAATTAGACATTTCCATGATACATTTCATATTTCTAATTATGGCAAGAAAAAATTCATCGCATAAAACGCTTATAATCAATCGAGTACATTTTATTCTTTGTTAATTTAAGAAGAAGATAGGAGAAAATTAAAAATTGAAGCTGTAGGAGATTTTTTCAAAGTACAATAGAATAATAATAATAAACTTTTTTCTTTTCAGATACTTTCGAATGTGGTAAAATTATTATCTAGCTGTACATTAAAAATGCATTGAGAATACTATATACTACCTTAAATTAACTAAAAAATTCAATATTAAAAAAGTACAGGCATTAAAAAAAATGGTTACTATATTAACAACTATACCAAAAAATTTATCGCCAAATAGTGACAAAAATATAAATGTCGCCAAGGAGGTCATATACTAAAGCTGTAACGTAAAATGGTCTAGATATTAAGAATTTCTTTGTATTCTGAAAAAAAATTTTTGATTTTTAGCATAGTATTTCATTAAATAAATAAATAAATAAATAAATATTATGTGTTTCAATTTGGCATTGAATAGAGGGATTTCTATAACTTTTTTTTTTTTTTTTTTTTTTTTTTTTTTTTTACTATTTCTTGTGTCATGCACTATTAATTTTCTTATTCAGTGAAAGGAAAAAAAGTGAATAGGCAGGCAGAGTGCCGCAGGGGTTAATATGTGAAGCGAGTTGAGGGGGACGCGAAGGTTCCCTCGAGGGTTAATGAGCGGAGCAAGCAGGGGGCAGAGCCACATTAAAAATACAAATTCCCTTTCTTATAGCTGCTACAAGTTACTTGCTTCCTTCATCTGAATATTTTTTCTATTATCATATGTCAGTTACATAGAACGGTTTCACTTGCTTCAAAATCAAACTCGTTATTACGCTACTCGGTTGCAGCGTCAGAAATATTTTGGTCTCTTGAGTGACGTTATAATCGAGTTCGACTATACGAATTCACATGTTTTATTGCATAAACAATCGAAGGGCTAAACATTAAATTATTTTATTATAAGAGCAGACAAAATCACTCGGTAGAAAAAAATAAATAAATAAGATAAATAAAAAATAAAAGCGAGTATTGCGCCTGAAGAAGTTTCCACTTCAACAACATTCAAGCTCATAGCCACATACTTTGTTGTTATTTAAATACTTTGTAATAACTCATCCAGCGCATTACATGCTCGTTATTGAATTTAACAGGAAATAATGCTTGTCTCTATCATTCTGTACAGCAAATGCAATCGATCATCGGAAATATTATCTGTGTCATAATCCCCTGACACACTTTAACTTGAATGAAATATATGAATATGCGGGAGAAAGCTGTATAAATTTACATTTTATAATACACATGCGCACTAATAAATGAACAAAGAACATGTTTGTTTATTTCTATCCATAAGGTACACTGGTTTGTTAAATTAATGTATTCAAACTCGTTTGTTCTTGACCTTGAATTCCCACGCACTTCTCAGTGACACTCGTAAACTGTGACATTAACCTACATATTATTAATTACTTTCTGGCTTCTAAGAAAGATAATGTTAAAGAAAAGAGTAGGTAATTAATTTTATATTGCATTTTTAGCTCAGACATATGTGTAAAAGTCGGTGAGTTATAAATACGAATGCGTCGTAGATCAAAATTAATTTAAAAGCTAAAAATATCATGGCTCTGCAGTAGACGTGTTTGCTGTTATTATTATTATTATTATTATTATTATTATTATTATTATTAGTGCCTTGAACTGAAAAGTTATTTACTTATTTATTAAAATTTGTAAAATCTATGTGTGACATACCTTTATTTTGATTATTTATGTTTTTCTTTACATTGGATTTTCGCACATATTCACATATTTATAATGGTTTTTTTATACCTACTTTAATGTTTTATTATCTACATTTTATTATAATTTATTCATTGAAATTTATTATAACTCACTTTATTGTTGAATTGCCTTCAGTTTGAATGAATTGCCTTCAATTTAAACGGGTTCGCTGTAAACTGGTGGTTTATCAGCGAGGCCCCTATAAAACATTAATACCAAATTTAAATTTTCTTGAATTTCAGCAAATAAACAAAGATGAAACTTAAAAAATGCGTATATAACACATTTGAAAATTTTTAATTTATTGCTTTTCAAAACATCATCTGACAGAAATATATTTTTAAAAATAAAAAACAGTACATGACTCACATGTGGTCCAGTGTGGTAAAGCGAATGGCTTGTCACCCAGAAACAGAATTTTTGTTAAATTTGAAATCAGTTATTCAAACTATATTATAATCAGAATGTTTGAAATAACCCTGTAAGAAGGACTGCATGGAATACGATCTGGCTGTAGGCTTCTTCAAATGATCTGCATATATTCATAAAAGACTATCACATAAAGTCATAAGTCAATATAAAATCATAAAATTATAATAATTTCTTTAAAAAAAAAAAAAAGCTTTTTTTATTATTATTATAATATGCAGATCAAAGCTATTTTTAGGAAACTTTACATACAACATTAGACATTAGCATAAAGCAATCAGAATAATAATAATAAAAAAAAAATAGCTAATTAAATATGAATATTTTTATTACATAATTATGAACTGCGCTTGCGTTAACCAAATTTCGTTTGCATAATTTATTAGCAAGATGTATTAAACCACCTATATGAAAACCCGAAGTAAATATCACAAAAATTAAAAAAATTATAGTCGATAGAATAAACTACATTTCGATTCCTCTTAAAAAAAAAATAAATAAATAAATAAATAAAAAAAATAAACTATAAGGGGTTTAACTTCCATTTTCATTTCGATTCAATCAATGTTAAAACAATGTTTTTTTTTTTTTTTTTTTTTTTTTTTTTTTTTTTGCACTGAAGACGGTACGGTACGCAAAAGGCTACCGAAACAGCTGTATGCATCTCAAATATTTTTCTTTGGCATTTCTGACGTAGTAGTTTATTCGGATTTTAATATTTCAACGCCAAATCTCCTGTTATTAAATGTTAAAACAGTGTTCGTTAATTCTAAATCGGTATTGTTAAAACCTCCTATCACATTCCTTTCTTTCTGTTTTTCTTTTATTTGTTTATTTCTTTTTATTTATTTATTTATTTATTGAGAGAAAGAGGGGAAGAAGAGGGACTGAAATTCAGTTTATTCTATCGGCGATACTTTTAAATTTTCGTAATTATTTATTTGAGTTTTTCATATAAGTAGTACAAAAAATTTGATTAATAACTTATGCAAATTAATTAAATATGAGTATTTTTATTAGATTATTCTGAACTGCGCTTGTGCAAGCGTTAACCAAATTTCATTTGCATAATTTGTTAGCAAAAGTTGTATTAAGCCACCTATTATATGAAAACCTCAAGTAAATATCAAGGAAATTCCAAAAATTACAGTCGATAGAATAAACTACATTTCAATTCTTCTCAGAAAAAAAATGAGGGGTTTAACTCATATTTTTATTTCGATTCAATCAATGTTAAAACAGTGTTCGTTGGTTGTAAATTGATATTGATATAAAACCTCTTATCACATTCCTTTCTTTCTGTTTTTCTTTTATTTGTTTATTTATTTATTTATTTTATTTATTTCTTTTTATCTTACTTTATTTTATTTTACTTTTGTTTATTTATTTATTTTTTTATTGAGAGAAAAAGGGGAAGAAGAGGGACTGAAATTCAGTTTATTCAATCGGTGATAACTTTTAAATTTTCGTAATACATATTTGAGTTTTCCATATAAGTAATACAAAATACTTGGTTAATAACTTATGCAAATTACATTTTATTAACACATGTACGTACGTTATTAAGTAAAAATGTTCGTATATCATTAGATGCATTAGATATTTTACATTTTACATTCTAATTGCAATATGTTGTATATCTAATGTAGTGTGTTAGGTTATCTAAAAACAACTTTGCATGTTTTAATTAAACAAAGGCATTTTTTTTTTTTTCAAATATTTAAAGAATTTTTTTTTATATATATCTCCATGAATACAAGCATTAATCTTCTACAAATGAATACAGATAATTAAAATAAGTTTTTCCAAATGCTACAGCTATAACGCATTTCAAACCTCATTTTTTTGCAGTAGGGGAGACTAAGGAGGGATGGGACAGTTTTGACAAAAATATTTTTTACAAATTTACTTTTGCAGGTACAACACTGTCAGTTTCAGAGAAACAAATTGAAACATTTTAACATTTTTAAAAAATATAAATTTGATGGTAATTATCAAAATATTAATTTTATAAGCCAATTAACATAGTTATAGTCATAAAAATGTCCCATCCCTCCCTTATATGAGGGAGGGATGAGACATGTTTATAAAGTTAAAATAAATACGTAATATACAGACATACTATGAAAAATGACAAAAACAGTAGAACACGATGTATGTAAGGTTAATTAATTACTAATAACAACTATTTTATCCAACATTAGAATATATTGTACCACTTAAATAAAAATTTTCAAATGTTCAATCAGTTTTTTTTTTTTTTTTTTTTTTACTTCTAGCACAGAAAGTACTGTTTTTTAGTTCAAATATTCAAAATTAAGTTTTTGTTCTATTTACATGTTTTGTGGTTCTCTGAATATTAATAAGATCTTTAGTGGCTAGTCTGTGTGTGTTATCAGCATATCTCAAGAATTAATATTACCAAGAAATCCTAACTGTAATTTGTGAATGTAATTTCTTTCGTTTGTTTTAACATGTCCAGGAAAACTACTCAGGAATGAAAATGATTTCCTCATACATATATGGTAAATAAAGTATTTTTAAAAGTTAAAAGGGTAAACAAAAGTCGTATGAGTGCCACACCAAATATTTTTCATGATTTTGAATTTGCTTCGTGCATCTTTTCTTCCATCTATTCATTCATTTGCCTCGATATTTTCTGTTTAAGGAGTATCAGAATCTTCATTCTTCTTCCTTTTCTTACATGTCCCATCCCTTTCTGAGCTGCTCTGTCCCATCCTGAATAAATTAATTGACCAATTTGATGTGCCATCTTGTTTTTAAAGAAAGGAGACTTTTATTTCTCTATGAATACAAGCGGTAATATCACTCGAATGAATATAAGTAATTAAAAGAAACCTCATTATCACATACTGCAGCCAGAATGTATTTCAAGCATTAATTTTTGCAGGATTATTCCAAACATCAGTTTTAATTTTATTAGCCCTCTTTTTGCTTTCAGAACAAAATTTTGCTGAAATACTTGGGGTATATAACATATTCTTTACACTACTAAAGTTTCGAGATAATTCGTCAAGTACTTTTTGAGATATTTAACGAAATGTCTGAATTCGAAAGAGCCCAGTCATTTACGAAAAATGGTGCATTGAGATTGCCTAAAACACAAACTATATTTGGATTTGATTAGTTGTAAAATACCACTGAATCAAAAAATCACATGTGATAAAAATATGAGAAGCATTAAAATGAACATTACAAGTGATCCAGTTAGTACAAAGTAAATAACACATATGCATATTAATTTACTCGTCAGTATTTGGTTTCGATCTATCTTCTTCATGTAATAAACACTATATTTAAAGGATTTCTTTTTAATTGAATAATTGAAACGTTTAAATACATGTATTTCGATTGGCGACTATTTTCTTCACAGTTTTAGTATGTGTTCTCCTTGACAATATCAAACCTTTTTTGAACTTCTCGAATCTGTGCAACAAAACTGTTATTAAAGCGAATATTCTCGAAAAGAGTCGAATAGAAATGTTAATTCTTGGAATATTCGGGAAAAAGCTGTTACTCGTACAGTAAAAGTCACTATTCGATGAATGGTCGAATCAGAGAACGCACGTAAGTCGTTTTCGCAGCAATCACTATAACGCACGTATGTCCGCTTCACGCACATGAAAAAAAAGTCACTGTACAGCCCTACATCGCAGTGCATGAATCTCAGAGCACACGAAACTCGGTTTCGCGGCAATCACTATCACGCATGTTAAAATTAAAAGACACGCTGGACACCCCTACCTCGCTGTGCAAGAATCAGAAAACGTACGAAACTCGGTTCCGTGGCAATCATTATCACGCAAGTTAAAACCAAAAATAACATCACTGGACACCCCTACCTCGCTGTGCATGAATCTGAAAACGCAAGAAACTCGTTTTCGCAGCAGTCACTGTCAAGCACGTTAAAACCAAAAAAAAAAAAAAAAAACATCACTGGACACCCCTACCTCAAATCAGTGATAACCAAATAAACCTACCAAATCTCTCGTAATTCCTCATAACGTAGCTCTAGTTCAACGTAAAATACACTCAAATCAATAAAAATCAAATAAACCAATCAAATCTCTTGTAATTCCTCAAAACATGGATCTAGTTCAACGTAAAATACACTCAAATCAATTAAAATAAAACAAACTAATCAAATCTCTCGTAATCCCTCAAAACGTAGCTCTAGTTCAATGTAAAATACTCTCAAATCAATAAAAATCAAATAAACCAATCATATCTTTCGTAATTCCTCATAACGTAGCTCTAGTTCAACGTAAAATACACTTAAATCAATGAAAATCAAATAAACCAATCAAATCTCTTGTAATTCCTCATAACTTAGATGTAGATCAATGTAAAATACACTCAAATCAATGAAAATCAAATAAACCAATCAAATCTCTCCTAAGATTCTCCATTCTGCGTCATTATAGAAATGGGGAGTTTTATTTTCATATTTTTATTAATTAAAAGAAAACTAATCAAAAATTCGAAAATCTGACTTCGAAGTGCACAATGACTCTTCGGAAGGCACCTCTGTGTTAAATCAGGTGACTGTCCGAGCTACCGTTTTCGAGAACAGTGAAATATACATATATGTACACTTAATAGTATAAAGTAAGGGGTAAATACATGTGAAGCGTAAAATGAACATAAACGATGGGGAGCTTGAAAATTCTAATGATAATGAATAAACGTAATAGTAAATTTACAAAACTGTTCAAAAATAGCATATTTCTGTTAAAAAAAGAAAAGAAAAAAGAAAAAGAAAAAAGCGGGGAGTTAAAATAAGATTTAAGAATTAGTTTGTGAAATTTTTTAAATAGAAAATTTCACAAATTTTGTGACGAAACTTGAAACTTTTATATTCCAAGATTATTTCAATTCAAATTTTAGATCAGATATACTGAAAATGTATTATCTATACTATTATCTATTTATATAATTTGTAAAAGAAGTAACAATTCCGGTTCGTACTCATCTATATAGCAAGTTGCGACCTAATTTTCATAGTTTAGTTAATTTTGAAAAATCTAATTGTCCGATCGATAAGCTTTTTAGTCCGACGGATTCAAAAAATTGTCCCTTTAATTTGCTACCTTATTTGTAACGAAGTTTTGATTAGATTTTTTTTAAAATTAGTAAAGAGATGAAAATAATGACTTCAAAATTGGACATTTAAATTTTTAATTGTTGCCAAAAAAGTTTACCAGTTATTACTTTTTTTTTTTTTTTTTTTTTTTTTTTTTTTAGCATAAAATGAAATATGCTTTCATGCTAAAAATAAACTAGTATGTTGTGGCCACCACAAGACTTTCTTCTATATTTTCCTATACAAATTCACTGAGTAACAATATTTATTTAAAAAAAAAAAAAAAAAAAAAAAAAAAAAAAAAAAATTTAAGTAAAAAAAAAATCGATAACTTCGTTTTAAATTATCACAGATTTATAGTTCAGCCATTCGTTTTAAAGGTATTGACGAGACCTTACGAAAGATACCCATCTGGAAAATTTCCCCCCCCCCCCCGGGGGGTTGGTACTTCCCCCCAAGGGGAGAAGCGATGCCCCCACACGCACAAAATTTTTTCCTAGTTAACTACTACTATCATCAATAATTCATATTAATTTTACAATCACAATTTAAAAATAATTCTCACTATGTACATTTATCCGAAATTTTGTCCTATATTGCCATGTTAAAAATTTAGAAAAAATGCTATCACAGCGCCACCTGTTTAGAGATTGATCCCCAAATCTAAACAGCACCAATTTATGTTAGGGTCCAACTAAACACCAAGTTTGGTTAAATTTCATTCATTGGTTCATGAGATACAGTGTCCACAAAAATCGTGATACACACAGCCAGCCAGACATTTTCTAAAAACTACCAATTCGTGTTCAGGACATCCCAAAACGTGTAAATCCATCAAAAAACGAAGGTCGAAAATTTCCACGAATCCAATACTTTCTCTGTATTACATATAGAAGAAAGTAAAAATTAATAAATTTGCTCATGCACATGAAAAAAGAAGGAAAATACGAAAATGGAGTAAAAAAACAACCATAACCTTTTTTAAAATACTTCAATTTTTTTTTTTTTTTTTTTTTTAAATAGTATGTTTTTGGCACGGAGGAATCGCGCTTGGCATGAAAGTTAATTCATTGATAATCTGGGTAATATTTTAAAATTTTGATGCTGAAATAGATCGGACATTTTTCGCCAAGGACTCTACTTTTGTGAAAGCCACTTTAAGCCAAGTAGAGCATCAAAAATATAAATAAATTATAAAATATTGAAAAACAGAAAAGAAAGGAAAGGAAAGGGAAAAGAAAAGAAAAGAAAGAAACAGAAAAAATAATCGCATAAATTATATATTTTTGTCTAAAATGGCGATATAAAAATTTAAAAGTAGACAAGGGGAGCTATATTAAGGCTGTACTATGATCAGATTTACATATTTAATTATTTATTTATTTGTTTTTCTATGTACCAACTACTATTAACTAACTCAACTACTATTATAACCACAAATAATTGCCTCATGCGATAGATGTAGCCGATCATAGCATATTGTAATATTATATTTGGCGTGAAATTGTTGTCATTTTATAGTTGATCGAATAAATCAAATAAATATAGAAAATAACGTGAAAGAAAATATTATGTACATCACGTATAGTGGATTATTTAAATTAAGTGAACTGGTCATTTTCCACCAAGCAAAGGCGACACTGTTTTAAGTCAAGTAGCGCATAAAAAATATAAATAAATTATAAAAGTTTACAAAAAATTAATGAAGTAGAAACATTAATCAGTTAATTCAAATTTTTCAGTTAGTTTAAATGCAAGAAAACCTAAAAACGTATAAATTCATTGAAAACCGGAAATCGAATTTTTTTTTTCGTATCTTCTACTTTCTTCTTATACATGTAGAAGCTAGTAATAAATCCACTTTTTTTAAATTAAGTAGTCAATTTCAGTTAATTGAAATGCAAGGAAATCTCAAAATATGTAAATTCATCAAAAATCGGAAATCAAAAGTTTTTCCAAATCTTAAACTTTCTTCTTATCAGCATACATAGTTACGCTCATCAGTGCCCGACTCTGTCACGCTTTAGGCTTCAGAGATTTCCTTGGACTCTGCCTGTGTGTGAACGCAAGTTGCCACCTAACTTTGATACTTTAGTTAATTTTAAAAAATCTAAATTTCCGATCGATAAGCTGTTTAATCCGACGGATTCAGAAAAATCGCGCCTTTCATTTGGTACCTTATTTATAACGAATTTTTGATTATATTTTTTAAAATTAATTAAAATATGAAAATAACAGCTTTAAAAAAGACATTTAAATTTTTAATTGTTGCCATTTTTTTTTTTTTTTTTTTTTTGTAAGCATATGAAATAAAATATGCTTTATTTCATTTGAAAAAAAAAAAAAAATATATATATATATATATATAATATTGAATTTGCTCATACATTTGAAATAGTGACGTCTATAGAATATTAATTTTAAATTTTAAAGGTAACGAAGAGATAGAGTGCGAAAATTTCGCACGGGCTTGCTAGCAAATGAATTATTTGAAGTGAGAAATAAATAAAATGAAATGATCATTTTCGAACGATAGCCTTAGTCACCATACAACCAACTAACTAGTATGTGTAGAAGATATACGCAAGCGAAGTGTGACGTCACTGACCGTCATGGCCAAGTAAAACATTTGCTATGTTAATCGTCCATTGTATTTTTTGTAAAAAATTATTAAAAATTGAGGAAAATTATTTCCCGATTTTAATCCCCATATTTGGGTGTAATTAAAAATAATTGTAAGATAAAAAACTTTTTATATACCATACTTTAAATTTTCTGATGAATCATAGAGCACAACTTATTATAATTTTATGTCGAAAGAAAATGAACTCGTTTTTTTTTTTTTTTTTTTGCAACAATTAAATTATAGCTAATATTTTAATGGCTATTTTAACGTTATTAGGATGTTATTATTTTCATATTTTAATTAATTATAAGAAAACTAATCGCAAATTCGAAAATCGGACTTCAAAGTATTGTGTTGTCACCGGGTTCTGAACTACTGTGAAAGTTTCAAATGTCTAGCTGGTAGGGAAATTAGTTAAAATTCGATTGCAAGATTTGTACCGGGCAAACAAACAAACAAACAAGAATAGAAGTTAATAAAAACAGGGTAATTAGTCATCGTGCACATGTGTTAGATTAAGTTATTTTGCTGTCAAATTGACAAAATTTTAATTTTAAATTTAAATTTCAAAATTCTAGAAACAAAATGGGCATACATTTGATATTTCTTCGTCCATGGTGTTTTGTGATTTTGGCGATGAAAAACGTAATACGAAAACATACACGCCAGATGTATGTTTTCGTAATAAATATATCTGTAGTGATAAGTATAAAGGATTTAAGTCCATAATATTGATTTTTCAGGAGACGAAAAATAAAGTTAAACTAACTAAAAACTAATCAGAAGAATCGATTAGGAAAAAGGGATCATGTTGGTTTATACGCTTTATACCACTTAGTGATTGTCAATCTTCATCTAATAAAGGGAAAAAATTGAATTAAATATTTTATACCAAAGATTAATGCTAAATTTCTGACTTGAATCTTTTTTTACCAATGAATTTTCTCAAAGACTAAATGACATGGATTTAAATCCTTTATACCAATCAATAGAGAATTTTTTTCTGAGTCTGACTATGTACTTAAACTCAAAATCGACATTTTTGGCCTTAAATCCTTTATACTTATCAGCACAGATATATTCTACAAAATATTGTTTCGTATGATTGATTGCTCGTTATTAAAACAACCATGATTTCTGAAGGGAATTAAATATGTTCACCAGATAACTTGGCGATCTTTCATTATTATTATTATTTTATTTTATTTTATTTATTTATTTTTGCCAAGGACGGCAATATCAAATCTGTTCCTTTGAAATGAATCTCATTCCATTGAAATTAAATGTTTATGTTTATATTCGAAAATGGAAGTATGTTATTTTATTTTTCCAGAGTTTTGAAATTTAAAATTAAAATTTTATGAATATCATAGAAAAAAAGTAACTCAATCTAACACGCAGACAGTAACTTATATATAACTATACCCCAATATATTGAAATCGGAAGATAATTTTCCTTCATGTTTATTAAAAAAAGAAAAAAAAAAATCCAATGGACGATTAACATAGAACATCTTTTGCTTGACTCCACGGACGGTCAGTGACGTCATCACTTCGCTTGCGTATAGTAATAAATCTACATTTTAAAAAATAAGTAGTCTATTTAATTGGAATGCATTATGTATTTGCTTAAAAATATGTCTCCAAATAAAACCTGGTGTAAATTATAAAAAAGAATTAAAAAAAAAAAAAAATTAGGTCTTAAAAAATTAGAAAAGAAAAATTAGAGCTCTCATAAATCAAATATTTTTTTAACTTGCGTATATTTTCAACAGTATAAACTTTCGATCTATCACTCATTCACTCGAATTTCTACCATCTAATGCCTTTTTTCTCTTAGAATAAAAAATTTGTAGTCGAGAGTATAATGATGCTGCATTATACAAATTACTGTGTCTATGGTTTTATTTAAATTTACAGAAATTGCCAGATTTAACAACTTTCTACTTTAGGTATTTTTCAATATAAAAGAATACGTGTATAAATAATGGAAAAATGCAAAAAAAAAAAAAAAAAAAAAAAAGTATTTTTAATTCCTTCTTGACATCGTAAGAAAATAATTTTTGTATTCTGCACATCTGGTTAATCATACCTTTCGAATGATATCATTTTCCACCCTCTACTCCCATAATTAATATGTTAAAAGTGCACCGCAAATTTCATGCTTACCTATTAATATAAAGATGAATTATTGTTTTACTTCCCTTCTAACATTTCCCTTCTCCTACATGAAGGTTTGGAAATAGTGACATGTCTCCGGTGTCCGAAGCATAGTTGACGGTGTCTCCCAGAATATCGCCAGTACGAGTACATCACTGTACATCTATAGTGCGATTTTAATCTACCCCGAATTCCCACTGCTATTCTTTTTTATTCACGTGAGCGTAAGATTAAAATAGGATCATTAACAACAACAACAAAATTATTCATTAGTCTTTCAAAATAGTCATTTCAAAGTATTTTATTTATTTATTTATCAAATCTTATTCACATATGCATGTTGATCAACCAGGAAGGGTGTCTGCTTGATTTACTTCATTTATCATCAATCTGTAACAATTTTCTTGGCACGAAAGATTATTGTTACAGTATCAATCAAACAAAGAACGTATACTGTTTGAACTCAATGTCTATAAAAAGGGCTGATGATAAATTATACATTTGAGAAGTGTGATATTTGAAATGCCAGCATGTGTTATCATGTGAAAGCAAACGAAACTTAATAAACGTGCCACAAAAAAAGAAAAAAGGGAAATACTAAAATTCTACACTTTGCATGCAAGCTAAAGTACAAGGGCGAACGACCGGAGTAACTTCACGCCCCTTTTATATGCACTGCAATCCCGTTCCGTGGGGTGGTGTCTGCTCCACTATACAGTCGCTCTCACACATCGTTTTGTTCTCGGGTAACGGGCACCACATAACTTCCGCGTTCTGTTGAGCGATGGGGTGCTCCCAGAACACTTTCTCTTACATAATGAAAGGTGTGTTAGTTTTCTATATACTCACAGTTTCTTGTTTACTCTTCCATGCACGATTTCTTTTCTTGGATTAAAGCAACTTGAAAGAACAAAGTTCATTTGCATGTTATTCCCCTTGCAGTTACCGGCAATGAAACTTTGTTTTTGAATTTTTATTAGGACTGGTTGTGCATCCTGATAGTATGGCAATGATTAATAATACCATATTCAAAAGTAATTATTTTTATAAAGAGTGAAAAATTATTCTACTTTATATATAGCAAACATTTGTTAAAGATTTTCAAATTTTCTAATAATTATTAAAATTTAAATTCAAATTAATACTAACTGTAAAATTAATGCAAATTCAAATTAGTTGATAATATTTTGCATTAATAGAATCATGCGTTTATATTAAGGTGACCAAATGTCCCTATTTTGAGGAAACCATCCCCACTTTTGATAGTTTTCTTTCTTTCTTTCTTTTCTTTTTCCTTTTTTTTTTCCCTTCCAGCATGAACTAGTTTTCTAAATTTTTGTCGCAATTTACAATTTAAAATTGATAATTGTGTACTTTTTTTAAGTACTGTTTTTATTCCCATACCTTATTTTGAAATTTAAGACATCGCGTTAATTTGTCTCCACTTTTCCTTCAGAAAAATTTTCTCGCCTTAGTTCATACATACATAGACGTATTCTTCAAGATGCTGCGTGAATATTTTATTTAAAAATAAAATCCTATTATTTTGAATTTTAAAATTTTCAATTAAATGAATTATATATTACCATATTACAAAACACAAATATCAAGTTTCATCAATATATTTGAGCGAAGTGAGCGAATCGATCACATTTTCAAAGATGGTTATATAGGGCAAAAAAGTCAAGCATTTGCATTAAGTATTAAAACTTAGAAATGGAAAACACGCAAAATATAACAGAACCCACTTATGACAAGCAGTAATGCCAGATTGAGGAAACTTTTTATCCAATATCCATCAATAAATTTTAATTACAATAGTTGTGTAATTATTTCGAAGCCACCTTACAAAGAAGTCTTCGAAGTTATTAGGAAACTGTTACAACTAAAATTTAGTGATGGATATTGAATAAAAAATTCTCTCAACCTGGCAGCACTGGTGACAAGTTAAAAGATCGATTAAAACTATTAGTTATGCACAGTGAATCCATTAAAACTTATTTCTTCATTATATTAATAACTTTGTTAAGACGTTCAACAACACTAACACTAGTATTAAAGAAGTGCCAAGCGTAATATATAGAAAACAAAATACGTCGCTTAATTTTCTTTGTGATTTTTAGTTCCCCATCATACTATAGGTATGGGGAACTTAGGTAATCGTGAAAAGTTTCGACCTCTGTTTTTTGACTTTTTTACGCGTTTTCAGGTGTGAGGAATCCGAAAATGACAAAATTAGTATGGTGTATGTTAGTGCGTTAGTCCGTTAGTTTGTTAGTCTGTTTACACGATATCTCACGAACAAATGATCGCAGAGAGGTCAGGCCAGTTTTAAAATATTACTTTCGACACTGGCAAGAACCCTATTTATTTTCAACATTCGAATTAAAAAACTTCGTAAGTTATTTGAAATTTACGATTTTCTTAAAATGGGAGAATAGGGCAAAATTTCACTTAAACTTGCATTAAATGAAAAGTATTTGCTGTAAAAATGTCAGACCAGTTTTAAAATATAAATTTTGATGCCGGAATGAGCATCAGTTACTATAAATATGCTACTTTAAAAGTTTCGCAAGTTATTGGATATTTACTAATTTCTTAACATGGCAGAATAGGACAAAATTTCACATAAACGTCAATTTTGAGGGATATTTTCATCCTAAAGATGTCAGACTACTTTAGAAATATTATTTAGGACACTGGCATGAATATTATTGACTATGAATTTTCCAATATAAAAAATTCGTAAGTTATTAGAATTTTACGAATTTCTTATAACAGAATAGGGCAAAATTTTACACAAACGTCAATCTTGAGGGATATTTTCATCATAAAGATGTCAGACCACTTTTGAAATATTATTTAGGATACTGATATGAATATCATAGAGTATGAATTTTCCAATTTAAAAAATTCATAAGTTATTTGGAATTTACGATTTACTTAAAATGGCAGAATAAGGCAAAATCGAGCATAAACGTCCATTTTGAGGATCATAAATATATCAGACAATTTCAAAATAACATTTATGATACTTGTATTAACATGATTGACTATCAATATTCTAATAAGAAAATTTCGTAAGTTATTCGAAATTTAAGATTTTATCAACATACCAAAATGGGGCGATATTTCATATAAATATGCATTTTTGGGAAAGTTGCATTGGAAATAGTAGCATGAAAATAAACTACGAAATTGATCCCAATAAAATAAATTAATAGATTAGAATAAGATAAATATATCGAACTGAATGGTGGGTAGCCTATTAGGCGAGGATTTCGTTCTGTCACTGTGTCAAGCGTTTGGCCAAATTCATTTCTCTTGAACATGAATATAATATATCTTGTACAAGAAGTTTATGAGAGCATACATATGATGAGAAACTGAGCAGAGTCCACCTATGCCAACTAGTTTTAAATTTTAATCAATTTTTTAAACTTTATTTTAAATATTTTATGACTAAGTATATAATATTATTTCAGTAATTTATTAGTAAGAGTGGCGTTATATTAGAAAATAGATAACAAATTTTATATTAAATTATATTTAAGATTTAAATATAAATTTCTTAAATATACATATACATACATATACATAAGTAAATGCATTAAAATCAATTAATCTCAAGCAGGTTTAAACCAAGGTTTATTTTGCGACTATTCCAATGAACTTCTTGAAATCCGTAATTGTTACTGCTAAGAGATTACTTAAAATATTAAGTCATTTACTTATATTTCAGTTACAGATATTATATGATTGAGATGCAGATTAATATATTATCTGGAATATTGCCATTTTATTAAATAAATATTTAATAGCTTGGTATTCTGATATAAAATTCTTATGCATTATTTTTGTAAATTTAAAACTGTTTTAACTAAAGGATACATATTAGACAATATCGTTATAAAATTATTCTATATTTTGTATGATAATAATTTAAAATTAATCAATCTTCTCTTTAATTTAAAATCAATCTTTCTCTCAATCTTTCTCTTTTATTGTTCAATTGAATTTGTAAAAGAATATAAACATAATTTATCTCAGTTAATGGCAGCAATGTTCCAAATACTAATTTTGTTAACATTTAAAATTGGTATTGATATTTATTATGAATGATATATTAGATAATATCTTTATAAAATAAATTAATGTTCTGTTTAATTTAAAAATTATTTACTATACAGCTATTTACTACTTACTATTTATTATTTATTATTTACTATTTTAATTTTACATATTAATTAGTCTATGAATATAGTCGATATTTGAGAGTTGAAATGCTGTTTTCTTGCATTCTGCTTTATTTGTCATATATATACATGCTACAAGATTATAGAATATAAGAGAAACATATGATCAAATGCCAAATGTATCCATAAGAACCGAAATTTATATCTACAAGAAAATTTAAAACATATGATATCAGCCACAATACTTATACCACAATGAACCAGAAATGCCTACACCCGCCAACAAGAAACAAGTTAAAAATATCAAATTGACAACAAAAAAGAATGCCCATATATTCTAAAACATTTTAATATAAAAATTATCAGTGATAAGTTTTATTAAAATTTGGGGGAGGGAGATGCTAAAAAAAAAAAAAAAAAAAAAAAAAAAGAAGAAGAAGAAGAAGAAGAAAGAAAGAAAGAAAGCATTGTGAAATCTCTCAGGGACTGCGATGATTAAATATTACAACATTGAAAAAAAAAAAAAGTGTCAGGTGTAAATTCATTTTGTTATTAACCCTAATAGAACATTTTCTGTCCATCCTGAGGATAAAAGAACATCCCAGGGACATCCTCAGAATTTACTGGGAATGCGTGTGCTGTTAAGGAAGAGAAACTGAAAGTGAAAAAATTAAACTTGACCACAATTTTGAATACTCACTTGATAGCGATACTTATAAAATCGCCAAGTACACACACGCACACACACACACACACACACACACATATATATGTATGTATTACACAATATCACCTTATTTGCATGCAGCATTCATTCTATGCCCTTGAAAAAGTAATGATGTTGTATGTTTTAATATTAGGATACTCAATTTTTGATGATGGATGAATAATAATAATTAAATTCCCGGGGAATTTAATAATAATTAAAGCCCCGTGCAAAGAACGGGCACAACAGCTAGTAATTACATAAGCTATTGTTGACGAAATCTAAAGCATCTGGTATTCCTCATGCTCGCACCGAATCGAAAGTTCTTAATTATTTATTGAAATCAATCACTCAAAAGATACGCTGAAAGAGATGAATTCCTCGAGATACTAAATACAAACAAGACAGCCTCTGCACGCACATTCATTTGTAAAGTGGCCGAGTTTAAATTAAATAATATTTTTCGGAAAAATTTTTTGTTTTACATCAAACGAAATAATTCACAAACCTGACAACTTAACAAGATACATACAGAACATTTACGAAAAAAAAAAAAAAAAAAAAAAAGTTTTGAAGAATTATCTTTTTTAACCCATAACATTTTTCGAGGTTTTTAACCGAACTTTACGTGCTGCGTTAGAGGCCATTTCTTTCATAAACGTATTTACGGCTGTTTTTTAGAGGGAGCGGTTTTCTGAAAGCATTAAAAACACGATTTATACATCGAGTAAAAGTGATCTGTACTGCTGAAAAAGACGCCCACCCATGACAAGAATTTACAATTTACAATCACTGAGAGAAGATTTTAAAGTAACAAAAAATGGTAAAAGGTTATTATAGCCAGACCACCTAAGAGAGAGAGAGAGAAATGGAATGTTGAGAATGATGACGTGTCACCACTACAATAGCATCTAGTGATTTCACAAATCTAGAATTATATATTGCAAGGGATTGCCTTATGCGATATATATATATATATATATATATATATATAACTATGTGTACTATAAATTTTCGTTTTTTTGGGCGGTGTAACGGGAAAACACCAGGAAGAACTGCCTACAATAGAAAGGGAAAGTACATTACATTCTAACTCATTTTTATAGAGACGTAAACGTTAGTATTTTTTTTTTTCTTTCGTTGTTCTTATTATTTTCGAAAGTTTCCTTTGAATTTTTTACGATGTTTATATGAATTTTAATTTTAATTTTTTCTCATAAATTTTATAATCAATCATGTTAAAAAAAAAAAAAAAAAAAAAAAAGAAAGCGTATCAGAAATTTTTTTTGCCATATCTGTGTATTTAGCTATACTGCGGAACACTACACAGATAATTTTCTAGAAAAGTTCCTTTTGATGTTGCTTCAGTTCACGCTAAATTGTATACAAATAGATAAACACATTTAAAATAGAAACAGATCCAATTAAACGCTGTAAATACGTCCGATGAATTGTTCCGTTATAAATTAAACACTCGCGTTAAATATGCATTATTAATATATTTTGTCATTCATGACACTTCTATTAATGCTTCAGGCCTTCCGGTTCATACATTAAATATTAGAACCACCATGAAACAGAGAGTCAATGAATCTTTTACTTAAATGTTTTGACATTTTATTGCATGCTCTATAAGCCGTTATAATTGCAAAACCGGTCAAGGTTGCTAATACCACACAAATAATACAGAAAAAAGACCATTTATATCACTAAATAGTCGATTGATGTTGATCACGCTAAACAAGAAATGGTTTGTAGAACAAGCATATAAAATTTCATTGCATCCTGATGTCACATTTTTATTCCCTGATTAATTATGTAAGTAGTTATGAGATTATCCAAGGGAGAATGTACCAATTCATCAATAAAAAGTGTAACAATGAGCAAAATCATAACCTAGATTAGTAATGAATCTTTTTTTTTTATAGTAGAAATTAGACTAAATTATTTTACTGGTGTCACCAGTAGTAATTTCTGATGAAATTAAAAAAAGAAAGAATATGTATATTTTTTAATTACTGTGGAAAAGATTATGGATTTTTTTTTTATTTAAAAACAATAAAGGTAGAATAATAAAATTTGGTAACATTTTAGTATGTAATCCCATTCATCAGAAATAATATTACCATTATTTGAAAACTGTTCATAAGAGAATAACAAAAATTATTACCATTTGAATTGGAATCATACACTGGTGTTCAAAATTAAAGCAGCAATATGTTTCCCATTTTCTTCTTTTGCTTATAACTTTTAAACAAATAAACAAATAAACATAAAATTTGGAAAGCATGTTCGTTATCATATCATCAATTGAATTTTATGTAATTTCAGCATAAGTAATGATTTTTTAAACTCATAATTATTCATTTTTTCTCAAAAATACGCTTTGGAAAAAAGGAAAAATTTCAACAATTTTGGAAAAGAAAATTTAATGAAAAATGGTCATAAGGATGCACTACTGATAGATGAAGATGCACATGCATCCATGTGTTAGATAGAAAACGGATTTTTCCTCCTGTATTCATTTTTCTGTTTCTTCATTTTTCTTTTTTTTTTTTTTTTTTTTTTTTTTTTTTCGCATGGGAATAACTTTTTAAAAAACATACATACAAACATGAAAATTAGATAAGACGTTCATTATAAAATTATTTATCGATATTTTTATTATTCTGGTGATGCTCATAGTTTACAAGAGTTAATAAGTACATTTTTTCAAAAAGTCTGTTATAAAAGTAAAAGAAAAGTGAATACCAAAAGGAAAATATGGATTTAGTTTGACATTTGAAAGCATTTGCGTTATCATCTGTAATGCATCTTTAACACTTTTTTTTTTTTCATTAAGTCTTATTTTCTAAAATTGTTAAAGTTTTTCATTTTTTTTCAAAACTTACTTTTGAGAAAAACTGAATAATTATAAGTTCAAAAATTATTACTTTTCTAAAGTTATATAAAATTTGATTAATGATATAATAACAACATGTCATAAAAATTTTGTGTTTATATGTTTATTTGTTTAAAAATTATGCACAAAAAAAGAAAACGAGAAAATAGTTGTTGCTTTAATTTTGGACACCAATGTATATTTTTAATTTAATATTTACATTTTACTGATGCAGACTGTTTTAGGTTTATGGTTTTGCTCTACGGGCCATTTTTACCATGTTTTTAACACACTTTTATTAGCTTCACCTGTATGTATGTATGTTTGTATGTATGTTTGTAACTGCTCTGGGAGCAAACAAAAAAATTATATTGTAAAAAAATACTTTCCTACGTGAACGATGTGGCGTTGGGGTGAGGCTCCGCGCTACGAACCTAAAGTTCCAGCGTTCGATCCCAGTCAGGGGAGATTTTTTAAAAATGGTTTTTGTTTAATTCTAAGTTATTTTAATTAAAGATTTAAATGTATGTAAATGTTATGGTGTGTCACTCACACGATTTTCTCTTACCCTGCATTTTAATACAAAGATAGATATTTTGTGCTTTTTTAGTTCACTTTTAAATATAAGCGTGTTCTTTAATTTTTTAAAACTATAATATTATTATTAACTTCTATTCTTGTTTGTTTGTTTGTATGTTTGTATGTATGTATAAATGTTTGTTTGTTTCCGGTATAAATCTTGCAATCGAATTTTAACTAACTTTCCTACTAGCTAGACATTTGAAACTTTCACAGTAGCTCAGAACCCGGTGACACACAATATTTCGAAGTCCGATTTTCGAATTTTTGATTAGTTTTCTTATAATTAATTAAAATATGAAAGTATAATAACATCCTAATAGCGTTAAAATAGCCATTAAAATATTAGCTATAATTTAATTGTCGCCAAAAAAAAATTACGAGTTCATTTTCTTTCGACATAAAAATAAATACATTTAATTAAACGTGAACGTTAAAAAATTATAAAAAGTTGTGCTCTATGATTCATCAGAAAATTTAAAACATGGCATAGGAAAAGTTTTTTTATCTTATAATTATTACACGCTAACGCTCATTGAATTGGGATGGATGGATCATTGGGTTTTACGTCGCACTAGTGCTGTGCAGATAGGCAATTGGCGACGGTCTGGGACACACCCCTAGAGGTGGTCCGGAACATGCCATCACAATTTTGATCCTCCACGGAAGTGCTCATTGAATTGGGACCTACGACTTAAAATAAATGCAAAACCAATACAATCATCCATGCCTGAACTGGAATACGAACCCAATATCTCGCAACTGAAGCTCAGTTATTCATCCAGCCATCGGGTAGGCTGTGGGTTGTTTTAAAATTTATTCTGATATTCCCTTTTAATTTCCATGTAAAAATGCTGTAATGTAAAGCATTTACCCAAAATGTAATAATTCGTAAGAATATTACTATAAGTAAGGGGAGATATAATAAAGATTCACAAAAAAATTGATTAACATGTTAAGAGTTTTTGCTTTAATTGAGAAAACCAAATCAAATTCCTGTTGTGAAAAATTGCTTAGAGTTTTGTTTCTGTAAACTTTATTTGATCAATTTTCTGATTTTTTTTCTAATTTTTTCTACAAATGGCAGATGTAAATTAAAAAAAAAAAAAATTGACTTTCATAGTGCCGAATTCCATATTAATATTCTAAACAACAAGTTTCACTTTCAATAAAAATCTCATAAGTCTACATGAAAAAGTGACATTTCGTTCGAAGTAGATTTTATTTTTACCTATGAACTTTTTTCATGAATTTTTTTTTCTTTTGTTAAATAATCTATTTGTTTTTATAAATCTTTATGAATCTGAAACAATAATAACGAAGAAAAAGCTAAGAAAAAACAATATTTTAATAATTGAGAAATCTTTTTCAGTGACTGTTTGCAGAAGACCTGAAAGAATTCAGCAAGCTATTCAAATATTTATTTTGCTATTACTAATAAACTCGAAATTTATTTGCACAGATATCACTAAGATAACCTAAACCCAGACTTCATCCCTTCAAACTCTTTTTATTACTGACTTTTTCCAATGACACTTACCTAATTTAGAATTTTTTAGATAAAAAGAAGTTGTACAAGAATAAAGGTGGAACGTGGAACAAACAATGAGTGCTGAAAATATGCCACAGATAGTTAGTAAAAAAATACATATTTAACATACTAAAACAAGACACAAGTCTTTGATGTTAAACTTTAAGTAAAAGGTTCAATTTGAAAGGTGGTAATTTGCAACCTTGATTGCATATTTATATTCAGGATTTTCCATTCTATGTCACTGAACTTAAAGAGACAAATTAATAGTGATATTTCTCTTCGAATGATATGTAAATCGTGAAATAATTATTCACCTACAAGAAATTTAATAAAAGGAAAACAAATATGTACATGTAGCAAAAATTAATCAAATATTTTAAAAGTTAATTTTTGGAAACTATAAGGTGTTACTTGGCAAACCAGATGCTACTTAACTTAATCGCGCCGCTTTTTATTCTGTATTATATTTTCCAAAAAATAATGCAATATTTCAAACTTCAAATGTGTCTGAAAAATCGTGATTTTCTTGTTTTGAATAGAAATTCACATAGTTTCTCATTACAATTTTTGTAATGAGAAATTATGTTGATTAAATTGTTGTGCATGTTAACCGTCAGGTGGTGTGTTGTATAGAATGATACAGAAAAAACATTTTGAAAAGCCGCAGCATATAAATTGAGTTAAACTTGGAATCTACACTTCTTTTCAAATCTTGTCTAAATAAAAAAAAAAAAAAAAAAAAAAAAACATCATAATAATATTCTGTTGGTAATTAAAATTATTTTATGGTGTATGCACGATGAATCTTTACCTTTTTTAAAAATCAGATTTAATGTTCATTGGTATATTTTATGTAAATATATCTCTACTTCATTAATTCGAATATAGTGCATTGAAATTTTAAATGAAACGAAATATGATCATCACCTGTTTGTTTGGTAGAATAAATCATTCAGTAAATTCCAAATAGTCGGAAGTCGAAGCTGACTTTTTTACATTTGTGCTTGCTAAAACAGAAAAATTTTGTGTGTGTGTGTATATATATATAAATGATGGGCGGGGGTAATTTATTTGAATTCGTTGACTCATTTTGTACAAACTCATTTCTAATAGCAATATTCGATGTATGTTATTTATTGAAAAAAATCAACAAAGTGACATATTAGTATAAATTTTTAAAAAACAAAACTGTCCTTTTATTTATTTATTTATTTTTTTTTTTCAATGTTTAACAATTGTGGTCCAATATAAATTATAGTTTTAATTTTCTTTCATATACATAAGAAGAAAGTAATGGATTGGGAAAAATTTTCGACCGCCGGTTTTGTAAACGTATAGGAGAAAATTTCGTATAAACGTATATATTTTTAATCAATTATCATGAAGTTAAAAGAAACTATTTATAATAGAAATAGTCAACAAAGAAAAGAATTGCATAAGTAGAAATATCTCTTTCCCACCTATGAGAGGTGTAATTTTTTAATATGAGTATTTATGACCATATTATTTACAGTTATTTTTCAAAAAAAATCGTCAATATCTTTAAAACGAATGGTTGATGCTTAATAGAGGATTGATGTTCATTCGGTGTTTAACGTTTACTACTTCGAGATGAAAATCATCTGCATTCATCATGGGAAACAATTTTAATAAATAATTTGTACTACGTGAATTTGTATAAGAAAATGTAGAAGAAATTTTTGTGATGGTCCCAACATACTAACTTTTTTATTAACGTAAAAAATCTGATACGATATACAAGCATGAAAACATCTCTGTTTTTATTGTCTAGAATTTTGACTCTAAACTCTAGAGCAGGTCTGTCCAACCCAAAACACTTGGTTGTCCGCATTGGAAATCTATTTTATTCAGGCGGGCCGCACCGTATGTATAAACGTGTATGTGTACATATGGTGTGTGTATAAATCATGTATAAATCATGTATTTATATACTTTTCTCAGGGGAGGGCAGAGTGAAGATTCGGAGCAGAATCAGAGGTGTCAAGTTATTACGGATTGTCCTTAATCTTAATACCGGAATTTTTTTAATGTATTCTTTTGTAATAATTATCTGCAACTTAATAGGGCAAGTTTTACTTTTTCTTTATTGTGGTATGAAATTGATTTTTCGTTAGTAGTAACTTGGTATCTCTGCAGAATGCATCCATTTAAATTATTTTCCTTCATAAATTAGCAATGGTACCATAAAAAATTATGACATACCTACATTAATAACTATAATAAAAAGAATAATTGTTGGGTTTGATAATATTTCATTACAAAAATGTGATTTTTTATCTACCATAATCGTTGAAAGGTATTTTTACTTCAAAAAGTCAAAACGGTTATATTAATTTTTAATGTGTTAAAACTAAAGTTGTCGATCTTTAAATATCGTTAGTCTCCTCGCGGGCCGCAAAAAACTACATGGTGGGTCGCATGCGGCACCTTTGCTCTTGAGGACCGATTTTAATTCACTTTCAAAGTTTTCGCAGTGAATTTGGTCAGAAATAGTAAAAGGTATGCTTTGAAAAAAGACAAATTTAGCATAAAGGAATAGGCAAAATTATATTACTGCGGCTGAAAGTTAAGTCGTATGACCGTATTCAATAAATTATGGAAGGTGTAAGAGTCGAAAGATTTTTAGGTCCATATATCTGCTTATCTCTCCCTATAACTGTCGAAAAAAGCATTCGACTAGCTTGGAATTCGCTAAGAATGTTTGGGGGAAAAAATGAAAATAACTCTATAAAGTTTGGTTAAATTTGAATGTTCGGCATGAAAGTCAGTTTTTCTCCCACTAATTATGGAGGTAGAACATCTCTGCCATTATCGCAAAGGTTTCATGTGATATTCTAGTTTATCGATCTCTGCATAATATTATGTTTCATTTGTTAAATAAGTGTAACTAGAGTTTCTTTATTTAAGTCTTTGTTCTTTTATAACATTCTAATTTAGTAATTGGTCAGAAGAGTACATGAAACCTGAAATGAGATGCACAGGAGCGCAACCAGTTGGACAATATGCACCAAATGGAATCAGCGGAGTTTTCTTTAAAGACATTTCATATGTAAAGTTTTGTAGACTTATACGTAATATATGCTGAAATATAGCTTTCTCATAAATAGAGAAAAGTGCAGCATATCAGTACCATCATTCAGCCGATATACACCCGAATCGAGTCAGAGCAACCTTACGCTAACGTAATAAAATAAAACGTAGACAATACGTACTAGTCATCTTATGTATTATGTTTGGTGCACTGATATACTATACAAGATGAGAAATAACTCTCCGGTAAATGGACAGAATAACAGCTCTACTTATCTGCCGATATATATCCCAATTGAATCAGCGAAATTTTTATAATTAATAGCCATATTACATGTCAAGTTTGGTGCATTTATACAAGTTGAAATATAGCCCTCCTGTAAATAAAGAAAATTGCATTACAGCAACGCTACTTATCAATCGATATGCATCCAAAGTTAAACAGTATTTTCATACGAAACATCTCACATATCAATTTTGGTGAGCTTATACTCACTAAGAACTGAGATATAGCCTTTCCGTTAAGAGAGGAGGTTGCAACATAACAGTGCCACCTGTTGAGCTCGTTGTATAAAATAGAGTATGCCAAATTTTAGTTGCTTTGCATTTGATTTATTATCTCACATAACTCAAAAACGCTTCACCGTAGAATATTGCAAATTTACATTTGAGACTATCATAGCATTTTGTTGTATGCCCCCAATTTCGATTTTGGTCTGACCTCCCACTTCAGGGATATCCGCAATTTTATAAGAATTTATTAGAACTGTTGTTGCAGTGAAAATAAATGCAAATGGACGAGGTACATGTTAGTTAGCAAATCTATTTGCTTCAACGGAGATCAGCCTTTTTTATGAGCTTGATGATATTCTGGTCGACTTGGACATCCGATTTTGACAAAAATATATGTTAGAACCTAAAAGTCCTGGCTTAAATTGAAACAGAATCACTTACTTTTTTACTTTCTCTTACCCATAAGGTAGAGAAAGTATTGTTTTTGGGTCAAATTTTCGAAGGCGAGATTTTGTTATATTTACACGTTTTGAGGTCCCCTGAATACGAAAATCATGTTTTTAGCAAATGGTCTGTGTGTCTGTGTGTCTGTCTGTCTGTTATCAGCATATCTCAAAAACAAATTATGGCAGAAAGTTCAAACTTGGTATTCTAAATGTGTATCATATAGGGGTGCTACAGTAAGCTTTTCGTTAAGATCAAGCAAATGGTTCGTGTACAGGGACAATCAAGAGAATTCTAATACATTACGTCTATGAGGGAAATTGCAGGTAAGTAGAGTTTAACGTCTATAGACTGCACTAAACCAAATGAAACGAACATATATTTTTTGTATTAGAGATAGTTAACTGGGAAAAAATTTTTGTGTATGTAGGAGCCTCGCCTCCCCCCACTGGGGGGGGGGAAGTCCCCCCTCGAGGGGAGTAAATTTTCATGATGGGTATCATTCAAAAGAGCTTGCGAATACCTTTAAAACGAATGGTTGAACTATAAATCTGTGATAATTTAAAACAAAGTTATAGATTTTTTTTAATTTTAACGAAAAAAAAACTTAAAAAAAAAATCGTATTTTTTTCTTTCTTTTTTTTTTTTTAAATATTGAGAGTAAAATGGACTTTTTTTGGATATTTAGTGTTACACTACCTCTCTAATATGGAAATCGTCTGCATTATCATAAAAAATATTTTTTTTTAATAATAATTTTAATAAATTATATTTTAAAAACAGAATTATTTTTTAATAACCGAATTAAATTCTATATAAATGTAGGTGCATTAATGAAACGGGGGGTTGAGGACGGCGGTAGCCCCCCTCACACAGAACTAATTATCGTATAAAACTCTTCTGAAGCCTAATTTGAATTGTTTAGCATATGTTTACATGACAGTTCTCGTTATCTTACCTCTTAATCTGCAACCTGTATTTATAGTATTAAATTTCAGGGTAAGAGAAAGTCGTGTGAGTGACACACCAGATTATTTCGTATAATCTGGCGATTCCTCGACACGAACCTTCACCAAAGCATTAGAGTGAATTGAGCTTTAAAACGAGCTTCTGTCACTGACAGACTGTGGGACAAGCTTTTGTTTATTGTTCCTAAACAAGATATATTCCTACTCTGCAGTGTATAGCTTTGTTTTCAAGACTTTTGTGGTTGGAGTAACAGTTTTATTAGATTTTTTGGAAGTTATTCTTAAAAAAAATATTCTTTTATCAACTAGAATCTGCCTACTGATTCACGAAACATTTACTAGACAGGGAAATGCCACATAGAATTTCGTTAAAATACGTATAGTTTAATGGGTGTAGGAAACCATGTAATGTTCGCACCCACATGAGACATTTTCTCTCTCCTGTTTAAGAAAATACTATTTTATAACTGCATTTCGAGAAGAAATATCGTAAAATTTCATGGTCTGATAATCTTTTTTTTTTTTTAATTAAATGAAAAGCATGTCTAAGTTAATTTATACTTTTTCTGGCACCATTACACTGTTTGCTTTCGCCACAAAATACTTTTAGCATTTTCTCGTATAATCTGCATCTAATGTACTGCATCATTCTGTCACTTATAAGCCTGATACTAACAGGAACTGTAGAGCAAGCAGGTAATTTTGATCTCTCTTTGGCGCCATCCGAAGAGAAATGCTTCTTCCCGTCTCTTATTTATGTTGTGAAAGTAACCTGAGCAAGCGATAAAAACAGACGAGAGTTGCATAGCTAAAATTCTCAACTGAAATAAAAACGACTTTTTTTAAACCTAGGGAAGTGTAAGTATCAGAAAATTTAATTTCCGGTTCTTACTTAACAGGAGACATGTCTCGTTAGAGTGAGAATCATTGATACCGTTGCGTCAGGAAGGGTAACTGGACGACCGTGAACCTTGCGTGGGTTTATTTTCTTCTACTGATATAGATCTCTACGTCCATATATTTTTATTATCGTATAATTAATTCCGAAAGAATGAGTGATTATAAATCATTAAAATGGTGAATTAATTTATTTAAATTTGTTGCTTTCCATACGATAATTGTGTTTGCATTCAAGATTCAAATTTCATAATAGCAGTTTTTTCCCTTTCCGATTTTAAGCAAATGTTTTCAGAAAACTTTTAGGAATTTACAAAAGTAATGACTCTTCTGATAGCGTGCCAGTTAAAAAAAAAATCCTCTTTATGATATGGTTACATATGAGGATTTACGATGCCATATGTCTCCAGATATTCTCAGCATTTGAGATAATGTGTAATTAATATACAGTCGGTAACAAAAGTGTCCGAACACTAGCAAAAATTCCTATATGAAAAAAGTACGCTTAATACAGCTTTGCTAAATAAATCCTTGTCGAATACTGTTCTTAGACTGACTAAGAACAGGATCCGACAAGGATTTACTTAGCAAAACAGTATTAAGCGTACTTTTTTTATATAGGAATTTTTGCTAGTGTTCGGACACTTTCGTTACCGACTGTACACTGGGTTACAAAATGATGTGAACACCTAGTATTTCTGCGGCATCAAGATAATAAAATTGTACTTTTAAAAAATTAAAGAACACGCTTTTAATGAAATGTGAATTGAAAATCACAAAATATCTATCTTTATAGTATTTAACTGCAGGGTAAGAAAAAATCGTGTGAGTGACACACCATAATATTTACATCTTTAATAAAAAAAAAATAATAATTGAAGTTGTTGGCACTCAACGTTATACAAATACGGCCAAATCCTGTGCCACACACGATAGAGTTTTATGTATATACATTTTTTGTTTGCCCCTAGAACCCGCTCCTGATGGGACAGGAGCCTGGAAACACTTGCATGTAGTATTGTCATCGACTATGAAGTCGTGTGCAAAATTTCAGTTCAAGCAAATGTACAGAAGTGATCGAAAATTGAATTGCAAGATTCCGTTACATATATTAATAGTTACATCATGTCAAGTTAATAAAAGCATTTAAAAATTAATAAATAATTATCAGAAAATGCTATTCTGGGGACAAGTACGATAATTTCTTATAATACATATAACGATAAGATGAATACAAAACTTTAAAATTATTGAAAATAATAGTTATTTTTAAAAAATGGTGTTGCAAAATGCTATGAACACTTATCGAAATTACCACTAAACGAGCATATAAACTGATCAGGAATACTGAATACGATTCCTAGAAGAAGAAACCGAAATATGCAAATTCTCATATAAAAATGCTTGGCAAGCTTGAAAACTTTCAAACGAGTCTTCAAATGAGTTCTATGTGTCGTAAAAGCGCGTTAAGCGGTTTTGAGAAAGCCAAAATTGGGGATTTTCATGATCAAGGACTTTCAGTAAGATTTATCGCAAGAAAAAAAAAAAATTGAAAAGATCCCCAGATGTAATATTGAATTTTCTTCGATTACAAGAGAATTGTGGAACAAAGAAATCTCCGAGAAGTCGGCCAAAGCTGTCGAAAAGGGGGGAAAAAGCCATTATAAAAAAGAATAAGCGATGGAAAATAAATTTAGATGAACTTACAAGAGATCCAGCGAAAGCAGTGTCAAAAAGTATTTTGTACAGAATAGTCAATAGCTGTAAGGTGATGAAGTACAAGAAAAGAAAATCCCAATCACGTATGACTAAAAAGCACCAGCCAAATCGCCTGGATTGAGCGAAAGATCACATGTCCTGGTAGTTAGAATATGAACAAATAATATTTTACGATGAAAAAAATTCAATTTAAATAGCCTTGACGGTTTTTCTTGTTTTGGCAAGATCTGCAAAAAGATCCTGAATCCTTTTCAAAATGGCAGCAATGGTCACTCATGATTTGGGCTGCGTTTGGATTTCATGGTAAAGCCGACATTGCGTTTCCATCTGGTGTAATAAATGCAACCTACCAAGATCTACTTGAAGAAAATGTATTGCATAATGCTGAGGAAATTGACGCACCTCTCTGGATGCTCCAACAGGACAATGCACTCATCCATATGGTAAATAATACTCGGGAATGTCCGGAATGGTTCCTAAATAATGGTGTACATGTAATTTCATGTCCATTTGTTTCTCATGATTTAAACCCAATGGAAAACGTTTAGAGCCTACTGGTTACAGCAATTTATGCAAATGGAAGCAATGTGCCACAGTTTCAGAATTAAAAGCTTCTATCATCTCCTGCTGGAAAAATATCGACCAATATACATTAAAAGGCTTGATCCGCTCCTTGCCTGACAGCGTTTTTACATTAGAAAATCTGATGCATACACTGGCTACTAATCCATATTTTTGGCCCGTGTTCATATCATTATGCAACACCTCAAAAAAGAAAAATGCAGTTTTATTTATGTAAAAATGTCTGTTTGAATTATATTTTGTCATAAAATAAAAATATTTGTTTTAACTTTGATATGTCTTACGTTTATCTTGTAGCATTGTTTTATTTTTTAAGCTTAAAAAATTTAGTGTTCATACCATTTTGAAACCCAGTGTAACAAAGTATTTTTAATTTCAAAAATAACCCTGCCTATAGAGACAGAAGAGAAATATTTTTAATTTATTCTCTCTCTCTCTCTCTCTCTCTCTCTCTCTCTATATATATATATATATATATATATATATATATATATATATATATATTCATAAGTAAAAATTTTGAGATCCCAGTTTTCGACAGTTTTATACATTTTAAGAAATCCTAAACGTGTTTTGATAA
The DNA here is from genome assembly GCA_963930645.1 of Salticus scenicus. NCBI lineage: Eukaryota > Metazoa > Arthropoda > Arachnida > Araneae > Salticidae > Salticus > Salticus scenicus. The sequence goes on from OZ005654.1 coordinate 207,347,657, forward strand.
TGATTTCTATTTGTTTGTCTGTATCTATGTGTAACAAAAATTTTACAAATAATTAAATCGCTATCTTGAATCAAATATGTTTTTCCAGTAAAAGTAGATATGTAGTCAAAATTGAAAAAAATCACGGTTGTTTCATTTCCATTACGATCGAACTGGCGGCCAATTCTGCAAGAAATCATAGTTTTGGGTTGCCAAAGTTTCGATGCTCTATTTTCAGTAAGAGCTGATTTATGGGATTTATGATTGGATTCTAGCTCAGAATAAGCCAATAGAGTCTTCACCAAATTCTGGACAGGAGTATAAAAAGGAGCAAATTAATTCCCAGAGAATCAGTTATATTCAGGCAGTTGTTCTGAGCAATCATCTTTTAGAATATGTGTTTTAAGCGGTTAATTTCTGAATCAGTGTTGATTACACCATCCAGTTTTGTGGTGTAATTAACGCTGATTACTTCGCTTTTGTGATATGAGGGACTGTTTTGTTGAACTGTTTCAAAAATATTCATTCAGTTAACAGGTTCGTTGGATTGTTCCGAGAATATACGCTGAATAAAGTGCATTAATTGACTAGAAGCTGCCAGTTTCTTTATGAATTACTTATTTCATGTCAAAGAGTCAACATTTTCCTAATAATATTTTTACTTTCTCTTATAAACATTTATAAGAAAAAAGTATTGTATTCATAAAAATTTTCTATTTCCGGTTTTTACGGTTTTATTTGCTTTAAGATGTTTTAAACGCGTTTTGAGAATTGTTGAAATGATATCCGTTTGCCTGTGTGTCTATGTGGGACAAAAAATTTTTATTTGCTCTAGATCAGAAACATTTGCAATAATTGCGCACAATTTTACGAAAATTTTTATTTTGCTGCAGTTGGACATATTGGTGTCTATCAACTTTTGATGCATATCGCTCAACAAGTGGCACAGTTCTGTGGCAATTTCCTCCCTTAATAGGAAGACTATGTATTATATCAGGTTCAATAGAATATAAATGTAATAAATTTGATATGTAAGATGGTTAGAATTAAAAACTGTACTGGTTAAGTTAAATCGGGTTCATATCGGCTAATAGATTGTGCTGCATAGTGAACTTATAAACTATAGAAACTGGGGGATATTCTTTCTGCAAATAATAAAGCTACAGCATTGCACCATACTTCATATGTAAAATGGTTATTATGGAAAACTACGTTTATTCAGTTTGAGTGAATACAGTCTAACCGATTGCGCTGCTATGCAGCAATTTTACTCACTTATGGGAAGATTTTATTTCTGCTTATATAATGTATAAGTGTGCACCAAACGTCATACATAAAATATATTGCTATTACGAAAAACTATATGCTGACTCAATTTATGTGCATATTTGCCGAAGGGGGCTGCTGCTATGCTGCATTTCTCTCCATTTGGCAACATTTTAGTTTATATTGTGTATATAAAGGCACTAAATTTGATAGGTGAAACGACTGTTACGGAAAACAATGCAGATTCAATTTGGATGGATATCAGTCGATAGGTGACGTTGTTATATAGCACTCTTCAGATTTCACGTAGTTTCCCAACCAATTACTACATTACAATGATATAAAAGACAGTTTTGTAGTGGCTACAGCATACTAGTTTAATAAATTATGATAAATTACTTATTAACATTGCCTTAACATTTACCTTTCAAAGAGTGTGTATTTTCCGTATTACACTGCTCGGCATGAAAATTGCTTCTGACACCATTTCAGCATATTCTTATGTAAAATGACCTCCTGAATTCGAATATGACCACCATTTTCCCAATCACTCACCGTTTTCTAGATACACACCCTCCCTCATTTTTATCATTGTTTGATAATTTTATACCTATCAGTTTGATTTGGAGAGGAACGATGATTATTTTAACCGTTAAATATCTTCTGACCTGAGGACGTATAGAGGTAGAAAGTTCTAAAACATGAATATTAGTAGTAAGGAAGAAATTTGAAGGGATGTGTGCCCAGAAAGCAAAAGGAAATCAATAAAAACAATCAGTTTCTGTTTCTTTCTTCTTTTTTTTTTTTCTTTTTTCGCAATACTTCTCTTATTTTTTAAATATTCCAGCTTCCAGTTTGCCATTTTCTTACCAAAACACCCCAAATAATAAAAATTATACAGTGAAAATTTTTTCAAAATGTTGGTGAGTGGAGTAAAGTCTCAAAGCCCTCGCAAGAAAGTTTCATTGATTCACTGTGCGACGTTTGCTTTCAATAACTCCCACGTTAAATGTTTTGGGTAGTAAAACATGAACAGTGAAATCTCTTGCTTTGACACGTGCTAAAGGTCATTGCTCTTATCATTGTAGTCGTCAGTCGTTATCTACTTTTAGTACACGTTTTGCGATAAGAGAGTGAACTTTATGGTGTTCTCGACGGTGGTGATCTTGTGTGGTGATCTTTGACACGTGTCAAAGGAGGATATTTTACTGTTCATGTTTTACTGTCCAAAACATTTAACGTGGGAGTTAGTGAAAACAAACGTCGTACAGTGAATCACTCAAACTTTCTTGCAAGGGCTTTGAGACTTTACTCCACTCGCCAACATTTTGAAAAAAATTTCACTGTATAATTTTTATTATTTGGGGTGTTTTGGTAAGAAAATGGCAAACTGGAAGCTGGAATATGTAAAAAAAATAAGAAATATTGCGGAAAAAAAAGAAAGAAAGAAAGAAGGAAAAAAAAGAAAAAAAGAAAGAAAGGAACAGAAACTGATTGTTTTTATTGATTTTCTTTTGTTTTTTGAGCACAAATCCCCTCAAATTTCCCCCTTACTACAAATGTTCGTGTTTTAGAACTTTCTACCTCTGTAACTTCTCAGGTCAGAAGACATTTAACGGTTAAAATAATCATTGTTCCTTTCCAAATCAAACTGATGGGTATAAAATTACCAAACAATGATAAAAATGAGGGAGGGGTGTATCTAGAAAACGGTGGGTGATTGGGCAAAATGGTAGTCATATTCGGATTCATGAGGTCATTTTACATAAGAATCTGTAAGAATGGTATCAGATCTCGAAAAAAAATTTTTTTTTGCAGAGCAGTGTTATCAAAAGAAATTCTGTTTCTGCATTGTCTAATTGAACAATTTTATTTGTTCAAAGAAAGCAGAACGTCAATATTAACAATAATCATTGAAATTTTTTTAAATAGAATAAGATTTCAGAAAAATCTAATTCCTCAGTATGTAATTACTTATAAATAATTTTCGTACAGGATAAATCAAATATGTGGTCATTATCCCAATGATATGGTGACTTTACAGTCTTTCCGTTGTTCGACTGTTAGAGATGAAAATAATTTTTAGATGAAATTCTCTTCCTTGTTGCTTTTCAGCTAGTCAGAAATGACTCTTTCTTGTTTACCAACCAATTAAAGTTTTCTTCTCCTATTAGAAATTAAAGCATATCATGGGGTCTATCTGGGGTATATCATGGGGTATATCACGGGTCTTCGCCCTATGGATTAAATGCTTAATTATGCTTCAAAACTTGATCTGCGTAGCTCTAAACATTATTGGTGTATTTTTCACACATTAAAACTTATTATATATGTTCTAATAATCTTCAAATAGGCTTTAATTTCGTAAATAGTACTCTTAGACATCTAAAGCAAATTATAAAGATGTATAATAAAAAAGGTACAACATTTTATACAAGTTATCAAAAATTTCGAGAAAATTATTTTCAAAAAGTACAAAATTAAAATTTTTATACAATCTCCCCTCCATACAAAAGTATTTTAAATCAGTAAAATGTTGTGCATATTCTAATTATAAAATTCCAGCATTGTGTCATAAGAAATTGTAAAGATATGCTGAAGCAAAATTGCTGTATGACTAATCACAAATTAAAATGCACTACTTGTTTCCGTTTAGCAGTCTTTTTCGCGCTGGTGCGCATATGTAAGGACAGATAGAATCTTATCAAAATAAGAAAGCTACGACTCAGGGTTCCCATCAGAAGTCGGCCCACCAGCAGCCGAGCGGTTCTGCACTCAAAGCTGGTAGACGTGAGGTGCCGGGTTCGATCCCAGATCATGCTCCTCGGCCTACCTGTTCGGAGTTTTCCGTGGTTTTTTTCAGAAACTTGCGTAAATACGGGCTAGAACTCCTTAGAAAGACCCCATGGAGAGCACTCCCCCTCAGTCCTAGGACCCTAGTACAGTCAACCGGCTTTAATCCCCACAACAACAACAACCCACCAGAAGTAAAAACTGGGTGAGAATTTCTTACCCTTACTCATAAACAAAATGAGATTTCTAAAAAGAATGTGAATAGAAAAATACTTTAGAAAAAAAAAAATATGTAGATTAATGTTAATTCTCAATTATTGCTTAATGTTACTTCTAGATTTAAGAATGATGTTTAATTGCTAATGATGTTTAATTTTACAGCTAATTGATATAAATCAAACGCTGAAATATGTCATTTTTTTTTTCACTGCCGATCACTGAAGTAGGCAGCTATTGCACTGCAAATTGATGCAACTTACATTTATATATATATATGCCTTCAATACAAGATTATTTATCGAATTCCAGTTTTTCTGGTGTTTCATTGTAGAAATGTAATATATTTTTGCAGCTGATCCCCAAAATATGTAATTTTCTTATGAAAGTTTTTTGAAAAAAATTTTAAATCATTCAACTTCTGTGCAGGCCCCAATCATTAGAAATTGAGGCCCTGGGCAAAGCAAAATTGGGGGCCCCTCAAAACCATCGCAACATTATTTCTATATGACAGATGGTCAGTCGCATGTACAATACAATACACATAAACAATATTTTCGAGCTAGATGTTATTTTTTTTTTTTTTTACATTTTTAATTATTATTAATGTTATACGCAAGTACACACAATTGAATATGGAATGACTCTTTTCTGCTGATCTCCTCATGATATTGTGCCTGATAGGCGATAACAAAAAAAAAAAAAAAAAAAAAAAACACTATATAGCATGTTTAATTTTTAGTAAACAGGACATGGCATAGAAATTTTTTAGTCATAGATTTGCCATCTTTGAATTGTCGCTTTATTTCTGTTTTATTATTATTATTATTATTATTATTTATTAATTATGTTTTATTTTACGCACTAGGATTAATTAGAGTAGGACTTACAAATTAAAATGAATTTCGAACCATTACAAACATCCCTGCTTAAGCCGGAACACGAACCCGGTATCCGGCATTTGTTATTCAAGGCCTGAGAGTTCAACATTAGACACTAGATGAGTCAGCGGAAATAGAGAAAGCAAAATATATCGAAAATAAAAATTCTGTTTTCGAGAAAATTTAGTGCTTTTCAAAGAGAAATTTCATTATTTATTTATTTAAAATTTAATTGGAATAATAAAAAGTGAATAATAAAATATGATTTTTTTTTTTTTTTTTTTTTTTTTAAATTTAATATTATGGTTTTTTGGTGTCCCTTAATATCTGGGGTCCCTGGACAGAGTCCCGGCTTGCCCATGCGATAATATGGGCCTGCTTCTGTGAAGGGTCTGTTTAAATTTACTAATTTTAATGAATGACCTGGTTTCGGACCAAAAATGTTAATAAATTGATTCCAGAAGATTGCACAAATTTCTCGCAATGTTAAAAAGTTTATTTGAGAAAATAAAAAAAACTTGAAAGATTTTCGCGATCTCGCACTTTAGCGGGAACGCTGTACTGTAGGTGTCGTGCTAACTCCGACGTGCTGATTGCGACCAAATCCCATAACAATACACCGCACCCCAAGGACTGCTCGTGGAGGACTATTAGGGTTACAGATTTATAGCTATCGCGCTGTACCATATAGAAGTATTTATCTTCTTTGTTGGCAAATATTTTTTGCCTCTACACTCTTTTCGTTTAAAGAATATTTCTTTCAAAATCTTTTTATTTATTTATTTAGTTCTGTAATTCCCTGTCATTAGAGATACAATTGCAGCATAAAATGAAAATATGATGTACTGTCCCATAAGTCCCTAAATGATCGCTTTGTAGCTTACAGCTTTTCCTGTTTTCTGTTCGGTAATGCGAATGTTTTGATGAGACTGATAAATAAATCTTCTTCATACATATCCAAAGAAATTTTAACATTTAAACAATTAGACATATTAGATTTTTAACAATTAGATTTATAGTTTCTAAAACATTAGTCTTAACATTCTAATACTTTTTGCACTTTTGCAGCAACTATTTAAAAGTCCAGGCGTTAAAATATTATCTTTTGCAATTTTCTTTGTGGTTGAAATTATAAAGTTAATTTTCAATAAAATATTAATTATAACTCATATAAAATATTATTCCTAAAACCAGAATAAATGACATTCTCAGACAGTTTAAATAAAATAATTTTATTGTATTATTAGAAACTTGACTGTTGTAACTAATCAAAATACAGTCGGGTTTCATATTGGTAAGAATCATCATAAACTTCTCTTTATAAACTAATTAATAACATTGAAGATAATATTCTTAAAAATTTCGCATAAACTTATATTTAGGATAAATGAAGAATGTAGCATTATTTGTCATCAAATTTAAGTGTTATAACTGAATAAATAAATAATCTATAATAATAAATAAATTCAGTATTCATTCAATATGGAAATAACCCCCTAATAAGGTGTTTTTAAAATATAAATAATAATAATAAATATATTAAAGAATTATACCAATTTCATTTATTTATCATAATTTAAGGGCAGAATTAATATAAGGGATGTTCTTTTCTTTCCACAAGATGGTGCATAACATTCTCTTTAAAAAATTATTATAGTGTGTATATGTGTAATTAGAATATAAAAGGTTAGATGATTATTTCTTAATTGCGCTCTCGGAGCCAGCTTATGCGTCACTCCTTTTCAGAGTAGAGTCTTTCTCAAGCAATAGGACTCTCATCAGTAAACGAACAGTAAATGTGTTTATTCATTCATGTTGTAATTGTTTTCACCCTTAATTTATGTGTGACTTCCGAAACGAGATCTAGCGGTGGGTCTTTCACTCGAAGAACATATGTCGAGATATTGCAAAGTGCTTTTCAATAATTTTTTATGTTTTGTTATATGACTGGGACTTCTTATAATATAATACTGAATTATGTACAACACTTTATAAGTGTATGGGACAATTTAACGCATTGCTAAGTTTTCGTATGAAATCCCTAAAATAATAATAATAATAATAATAATAATAAAATTAAATAAAATTTTTTTGAATTTAATTTCGTGAAATTTGTAGTTGATTTTATAAACTTCAGTAAACTATCAATAAACTTTTTTTCTGTACACATATGTAAAATATTTTCATTAATTTTCCTTAAAATAATGATCATATTCTATGGATTTTTGAATAAACATATTATTAACAATTAAAATATATCATCTTACTTTTGCAAATTTTTATAATTTCATAATTTTGCAGTATTATATCTGAATGGAGCGTTTGCGTTGCAAGGGCCAAGGCTGATTGACTACACCAGGGTACTATGAACATTTCTTGGAGGTTTTTATAAATCCTAGGCCGTATTCTCTTGAGTTTTGGAGTAACCAAGAAAAAATCAGAAAGGTGCCGAACACGATCTGGGTTCGAGTCTGACATTTTACGCCTATCAGGTCCGCGTTTAGCTTTTACCTTGATATAATTATTAATAAAAAAAAAAAGACTGGTTACGCGCAATTCGATAATGACGCAATAGCCGAAATATTAAATATTATTAAATGTTGTATTTAAATTAATCATAATTTCATATTTTGTAAATAAAACTTGTAAAGTTTTGTTTCCGAATATTTAAATTTAAAAAAATAGTTAGATTTGTGCAGTTTTACGATGTAAGAATTGCATTCTAGCATTTAAAGATTGTTATAGAAATACTTTTTTTTTTTTTTTTTTACTTGCGCTTTCGAATAATTAGTTAAAACCAATTTGTAATAGTAACACATTTTTGTTTATAAATGAAATTTATAAATGTTTTCTTTAATAATAATAATAATATGTAAAAATGATACACGATAAGTGATAGAAGTGTCAGTTTTAAGTTCTGGTCTGATCGGTCTTAACGGTGCTACTATTTCTAATTTGCTGGGATTTCCCTTTAAAAAAAAAAAAATAAATAATGCCAATTTTAATTTCTAAAATCCTTCCGCATTGGATTTTAACTAGGCAGTACGGCAACCTTCAGTAGACAAAATATCCTTTTGGATTTTAATTTTTTGGTTATGGATTTTTGCTATAATTAAGCATTTAGAAGTCTCCTGAATGATAAAAATAAGTGAATGAACGAAAATGAAATTAGGTATTTTTAAAATCATACGGAAAACCTACTTGGAAATTTTGACTAACAAAGATTTGTGAGATTAAAAGAGTAGTATAAGTTCTTTGAATAATTTGAAATATACTTTTTAATTACATAAAAATCTAAACGTTTTATTAATGTACATACACTATTAACAAAACGATTTGAGGGGAGTAGTACCTACCTTCACACAGAAATATAAGCCAAAAAGAAAAAAAAAATTCTATAACTAGCAAGATGATAAAATAAAGTAACATGAGTGCAACATCGGATTATTTTTATTATTAGGATATATTTAATTTTTAAATATACAACTTTCAAAAATAATTAAAAGTTTTTTTGCTTTTTTTTTTTTTTTTTTTTTTTTTTTTTTAATATCACCTATTGTTAATTTGAAATTAATATTTCTTTTTGCTACAAACGATATCCTTTTGTAAAATCCTTGGCTATAAATATTTTTAAATTGAAGTAAACTTTACATGTCTTGCAAGTTTAATTGACTTCCTGACATTTAAATGTTAAATTAAAGTGCACGTATACATATACATATATATTTATATGTGTAAGTAACAATTAGTTCTATAATTTCGGGCTTTATTTCTAACATATTTAAACATAATTTGAAAAGTCTACAAGGTGTCTAGCGTTTCTATAGATAAATATGCATTATAATTTTATTGCTTTTCTACTATTGCATTTGCGATTTCTAATTCATTTACTTTAAAATTCAAAGGTAATTGAAAAATTAACTTTAAAATGTCCTAATATTTACTTTCTTCTATATCCGCAGGACAAAATATTGAATTCATGAAAAATCTCAATTTTCAGTTTTCGATGGATTACACGATTTGAGATTGAATAGCATCTTTTATTGATGAAAAAATGAAAAATTGTTTCTGGGGTGTTTTCCTCGTAAATACTGGTTGTCAATGATATATAAACGCCATTTATTCACACGATAATAAAATGCTTGCAGGTAACGAAATTTTTATGACATTATTTGGAACAAATTGTCGAATTAGATCATTTTTTACAGACACGACTTATATAGGAACTGATAACGACAAGATGCTATACGTATTCTCTGTTCTGTATATAATGCTAATAGACGGAAATATCTGTTATCTGTTCTTTTTCTTCGGTTAAATATTTAAAATAAGTTCTACGATAAATTTTTCTCCTATATTTTTCCCCCATGTAACGAAAATAATAATACCTTTTTTTTTTTTTTTTTTGCTTAGATGTGATTTGACACACTTAGCATTTTCAAACTAGACTTAGTTCATAGATCAAAGAAATCTCATAATCGATTGTTTATCATAAAAATTAATCCTTCCATTTCAATTTTGACAAAGTGAATAGAACAGATTTAGGGGAAGTTAAGAAGGTCAGTAAAGAAATTGCTGCATTCTTTTTCAACTCATTTGCATTGCCTCTTTTCGAATAACTTGCATTGTCCAATTAAGAAGCTACTTTAAATAACTCCCTGTGGTTTTAATGATGTAAAAGTTACCTCTTGTTTTCTTTAGTCATTAATTCATCTCTCTTTACTGAATAACAATGAATTAAAAAAATCCGGAACACGAAAGCAAGTCAAGTGAATATTAGCTTTACCCATCAACTATTTTTCCTCCTCAATTCGTATGGACAACCATTTTGAAGGAAAGGACTAATTTCCCTCCATAGCTTTCACGTAAAAGAGATCTAGACTACTAGAACGAGGACAAAACAAATTAATTCGCAACAGATTAGCTCAAACTCTCTTCCTTTTGTTTTCATCGTGAATTTTACATTTTTTGGGATGCACTAAGTGAATCGGACATCAAGAATTTCAAAATTAAGAATATTCTTCAAAAATGTATCTAAGAATGGTGGTGGAATAGGGAATTAATACTTTTTCCGAAGCAATAAAATGATAAATGCATATACTTTTCTTTTATTCTGATTATATGTCGTGTAAAAGTTAGTAACAAAAAAGGTACGAACTATCAAAATAATATTATAGATAAAATACAGCTGTTAAGACTTTGCAAACCGAGGTTGTTCTTCAAAAATGCACAGTTAAAACAAAACGTAAACGGTATAATCAGAGTTTTTGTTGACAAAATTAAAAGAAAGTGATTAAAAAAGCAAGTTTTCAAATTTCGGAAAATGTAAAAATATGCTGTTTGTCTGTGACATCACAAGTTACATGTCAATGACAGCGAATGAAAAAGAGCTATCAGTGTAATAATTAATGAAAAAAGTCATCGGCTTACTCTGAGTGCTTATTTGTATCAATGAAGACAATGTCTCAATGAAACCATTTAACCAATCAGAAATCTAAAGAATCATTGGTCACTTCGGAAGCTAAGCTGAAGCCCTAGTTACGTAATTTATGAAAGCACTACAAAGTGTGGATTTTCAGTATTTAAAATAGCATTTTTGGAGACTGCAATTGCAATGCCAAATGAGGACCTGTGCTTAAAGATGACGGCCAGAAGAAATTGAACGGAAAATGCAATTCTTCTTCAACAATACCATCACTAAGTTATTAGCACCAACCGAAACAAGTTCTATACTGTATATCTATGTGCTTGTAAACCCATTGCATCTGTAACAGCACGTCATCATACTGTTCAAAAAGAGGGGCCAGTACAGCATGTCGATTCGAGGAAACATAAATAGAGCAATGTCCTCTTCTGCTACGAGTCTCGTTTAACTATTCTTGATAATAGGCGTATTTTATCAGGAGCAAATGTAAGATTTGGAACAAATCTGCATGTGTGCAAGGAAGGGCCAGATTCGGAGGAGGTGCAATGTTCGACAGGGATGATAGCTCAATTAATAGTCGCACTGACTACCATATCATTTGAAATAGATGTTTGACGTCTCTTGGGTAAAGAATTAAGATCCTTGCGCCTTCTGTAGTCTTTCAGGGTTGAGCCGAGTGATCATGCAAACTTTATTTTAGTTGACGACCAGTGCAGGTCACATCGTACTAGGCTGGTGGACGATTTTCTTTACGGTAAAGGAATTTGTACGAATGGTTTGGCCAGCATGTTTTCCCGGGAGAAAACTAATGGAACAAGTTTTAGACATGCTAGACAAATGAGTTACTGTCCGCATATCACCCACAGAGGGTTTCACAGTTAGAATGAGCTCTTTTGAAGAAGTGGGGTGCGATATTCCAATCCTTCGTTGATAATCTATAGACTCCATGTCTAATAGGTGATCGAATTCGTTGTTCAAAAGGGGAAAATATATCCTCTATAGAAATGAATTTATTTTTTGGTTGCTTTCCTCAAAATACATACACTGTGTATATTTTGTTTTGTACCAAAAAACTTAATAAAACTCATTTATCGTATTTGATTCTATTTTTTATGGCACATCATGTCAGTAGATAACTCCAATCTACTCTGAATATCAACCAAAAATCACATTATCCTTTAAATTCTTGAGCAGTATAATTAGGAAAAGCAGCAGCTACAGACACAGTACTGAAACATGTGTGATGATCTTGTTCCTTTCTACTCTCTCTTTTTATAATGGTTAATAAATAACTAAACGTGTGATTTCCAAGATATGTCTCGTCGGAATAAAAATGAAGAGAAAAGAGGTTAAATACTTTCTATATGTTTTCAAAATAAGACTTGCTCGAAGCATCATTTTTCTCTCTTTTGATTTGGCCTCCAAACATACCTTGTTTTATCTTCAAATTATAAAATAATGACAGACAAATGAAACTTTAATGCATATTGAAATCTTAGATCAATTTATTATTTTTGCGACACACCTGAGGCACTTTCGCGACACATTTGAGTGTCACGACAACCATCAGATTTCGAAACCCTACATACTTCTATGCGGCATCAAAGATATCAGGATAATTCAGAATGAGGCTTTAATGATGCAATGTCGTACCAATATTAAACCTTTGAAATTCATTACCTTTATTAATATTTTAAGCAAATAATTTATGTAGTCTTTTCAAAACTCGAAGCACGTTTTATTTAGTTTTATGAAAAAAAAAAAAAAAAAAATCTCTTTTTTCGCTTTCTCTTTCTCATATATGACAGAGGAAACATTGGCTTTGGTCAGATTTTCAAAATTGACTTTTATCCTATATTTACACATTTTGAGGTCCACTAAATACGAAAATTAGGCTTTTAGTGGCATCTTTATGTATTTCTCTCTCTGTATATCTGTTATCAGCATAACTCAAAAGGAAATCTCCGCAAAATGTTCAAATTCGATATTGTAATTCAGTATCATTTCGGGATGCTACTTGAAATTTTTCTTTCAGATCGCAAAAATGGCTCGTGTACAGGGCCATACAAAATTATTAAAATAATTACGTTTAGGAGCGAAATTTCTGGTAGGTACAGTATAGATTGTACTAAATATGACGAAATTGATGTGTATTTTTTATGCACAGAAGCATATTTCTTATAGAATATGATATGAAAAGTAATTATCCTTCGTTTACAGAGTCACAAAAATTTTTTTGATTTGTTAGAGCTATGTAGCTAGAGCTATGTATGTTAGAGCTATAGAGCTTTAGAAAAGCTTTTTGTACTTTGCATAAGGAAATAAAAAAATTCGACAATTACATACTAGGCGATTACTACAATTCAGTTAATTGTAAGTTTTTAAAATATTTAAGATTAAAAAAAAAAAAGTTGTGATAAATATTTCTTTTTAACCCGATCAGGTTATCGTGGGTCAATGGAGACCCGAGCCATTTTTCTTATGTCTCATCCGTCAGAACCCACGTATAGAAGAAATAACTATCTATCGTGCCTATGACTTTTTTCGTAAAAATACCATTCTTAAACTTTATTATGCAATTTGAATTTTTCAAATATCTTAATTTGTTCAAAAGTTATAAATTTTCAAGTAAATGCCTGCATTTTATAGAAATGGGCGTATTTCTGATGAAAAATAAAATATTTGTTTAAATGTCTTTTGCAATATTAATTTATCTGCCCTTAAATTAAAAGTATTCAAGAGTGTTCATGAATTTTATCACTTATTTTCATTAAAACTTACGTGTTCTAACATTGCTCGGGTTTTCAGCGACCCATGATAAACTGACAAGGTGCGAAAAATACGATAACCTGATCGGGTTAATAGTAAGTTTGGTGTTGGTGTTGAAAATAAAGACAATTGACTACGCAGTTGTCCTGCATCTGGGTGGCATGCCCTCCGTGTATGTCTTTCTAAGGAAACACTCTCTTATATTCATGCGAGTTTTGGAGATGTTTCGGAGATGTAGCCTTCAACTATCACTAGCTGAGCCGGTGCAGTAATTCAGTCTGATATAAATTTCATAATTCTTATGTCAAGTGCGTTGTCTGAATTTAATCTGTTGTAATATGTAAAGTTACTTAAGTTCAATTTTTATTATACACTCATTAGGCAAAAACCTTTAAAGCTTTTTGCCCTAATAAGTATTTCATTAGTTATAATGGCAAATTAAGAAAAAAAAAAAAAAGAAGAAGAAAAAAGAAAGAAAATCTCAAGTCATTTCAAGGCAAAAAGTTAATTTTTCTGGCAGAAAGTAATTATTCATTAATGAAACAGAAACAAACAACAAACTTTCCAACAGCAGCATTTCTCCTTCTCAACTATTCATTTAGTTTTTCCATCACATCATCTTTACTCCTTGCCCTTGACCTGTAGCGGAACTCGATCCGTCAAGATCTTTACTCCTCAAACTCATTTCCGAACGGCAAGATGCCATTCAGTGACAGTGCATAACTCAGAGAAAAGTTAAACTGATTAAAGGGCTTTTACTTGATTAGCAAGTGTGTGTGCATGCCCTTCATTTACCTTTGTTCCAAAATAGAATTTAAATAATATGTTTTGAAACCATTGCATGACATTTAACCTAGAAAATAGGAAAGAATTCTCCTAGATTTCTTTTCATAATAGCTGATTGTTTAGATGCTTTTTTTTTTTTTTTTAACCTCTGTGAACTATGAGTGTTTTAATAATTGTTATTTTATATTGTAAGTTTTGGTTTATTTTCTATTTGAGCAACTATTAGAATTTTTTTTTCTTTGTTACTCTTACTTTTAAGCTAAAAATAATAATAATAATAATAATAATTTACTTTCTTTGTCCTTAAATGTTGTAAGCCTATGAAAGAGTGAATGTACGGGTCAAAGATGTTGTATAAAACATACCTTAATTTCCAGATTTATTTATTTGTTTATTTCATATTAAATCCCTTTGTCCGTGTACCTTTTCTCAGTTGAGGTTCAATTTACTCCCGCTTTAAGTTAAGGTTAAGTTAAGTTTTGCATGAGATAAAATTAGAAAAATGACCTATATGACTTTAGATCCTATTTTTAAATAAATTCATTAGTTCTAAAAGTAAAATTTTCTTGCAAATTTTCATTATGAGAAACAGAAAGCTAGCACAAATTATTATACACGTACCCCCCCCCCCCCTTTTTTTTTTAGGTTGATTTCTTTAGAAATCGACCTATTGCAATCACTTCGTTTATCTATATATATATATATATATATATATATAATGAAAATTTTGTCATCACGATAACTCCCGAAAAAATACTCGAAATGGAACCAAATTTGGGCAGTGAACTGATCTTATAAATATCTTGGATGAGTTCGTTAACCAAGTTGCTCCGACTTTTTGTTTTCAAGTGGCAGCCACTTGAAAATTTCAAACCGACATTGTAAAAAGCATATTTAAAGCAAGATTTGCTTGAATTTTGTTGTAAATACAGGCCACATAAGGGTCTCAATGAAGTTTATTAATGAAGTTTATCCGCCGTTTTTAATAAAGTGGCAGATATTTTAAGTTAAGTGGGACCACTTGAAATCAGGCTACCACTTGAAAATTTAAAATCACTATAACTTCCGAAATAATACTCCAAATCGATCGAAATTTAGACAGTGTCTTAACTTATCTTATAAATATCTTAGATGAGTTTATTAACCAAGTTGCTCCACCATTTTGTTTTCAAGTGGAGACCACTTGAAAATTTCAAATTCAAATTGTAAAAAGCGTATTCCGAATTTGTTTGAAATTTGATGTAAATATAGACCACATAAGTGTCTCAATGAAGTTTATTAATGAAATTTATACGTCATTTTTAATAAAGGTTATAGATAGCTTAAGTTAAGCGGGGCCACTTGAAATCACTCTACCACTTGAAAATTTAAAATCAGAATAACTTCTGAAATAATACTCCAAATCGAACCAAATTTGGATAGTGTCTTAATTTATCTTATAAATAACTCAGATGAATTTGTTAACCAAGTTGCTCCGCCATTTTGTTTAGACCACTTGAAAATTTCAAATTCAAATTGTAAAAAGCATATTCCGAATTTTTTTTATTTTGATGCATACATAGATTATACAAGTGTCTCAAATAACTTTATTAATGAACTTTATTCGCCATTTTTAATAAAGTGGCGGATATCTTAACTTAAGCGGGACCACTTGAAATCAGGATACCACTTGAAAATTTAAAACTATGATAACTTCCGAAATAATACTCCAAATGGAACCAAATTTGAACAGTGTCTTAACTTATCTTATAAATATCTTAGATGAGTTTGTTAACCAAGTTGCTCCGCCATTTTGTTTTCAAGTGGAGACCATTTGAAAATTTCAAATTTAAATTGTAAAAAGCGTATTTCGAAATTGTTTGAATTTTGATGTAAATACAGACCACATAAGGATCTCAATGAAGTTTATTAGTAAACTATATCCACCATTTTTAATAAAGTGGCAGATATCTTAAGTTAAGCGGGACCACTTGAAATCAGGCTCCCACTTGAAAATTTAAAATCACGATAACTTCTGAAATAATACTCCAAATCGAACCAAATTTGGACAGTGATATTATCATATAATTATCTTGAATATTTTCACTGGGCAACTTGTCCCGACATCTTGTTTCTAAGTTCCAGCCACTTGAAATCACACTGCCACTTGAAAATATGCCATCACGATAACTTTTAAAATACTAAACGGATTCAAATAAAAGTTGGATAGTGAACTTATGGTTCAAATATCTAGGATAAGTTCACTTGGTGACTTGATCCGCAATTTTATGTCCAAGTGGCTGCCACTTGAAAATTTGTCAATATAGTAACTTTAGTAATACAGAATCGATTCGCATCAAATTTGGGTAGTGGATTTATCCTTCAAATATCTCAGATAAGTTCGCTGGGCATCTCACTCCGCTCTTTTTTTTTTTTTTTTTTTTCCCAAGTGGCGCCACCTGAAAATTTCTTATGACGATAATTTTTGAAATACTGATTTAATTTGAACTAGAACTGGACAAGGAACTTATACTAGTATACTGGATGATTTCACTGGGCAAGTTGTTTTGCCATTTTGTTTCCAAGTTGCAACCACTTAGACTGCCCCTTGAAAATTTGCCATAAAATTAACTTTTGAAACACGGCACTGATTTAAACCACAGTTGGACAGTGAACCTATGCTTCAAATACCTTGGATATGTTTGCTGGGCAACTTGTCCCGCTGTATTGTTTCCAACTGGCGGCCACTGGAAAATTTGTTATCATGGTAACTTTAGAAATACTTAATCAATACAAATCAAAGTTGAAAAATGGATTTATCTTTCAAACAACAAAAATCAAGAAAATTCACGTAACTCGTGAACCAATCAAGTTATTGCGTCCATCTTTGGTATATCGATTATAAGTATTTTCTCGCCAAAAGTCGCCAAAAAAGTCGTCATAGGGAAAAGTAGCCAAATTTGGCGCCAAATCCATTACCTGCGTTGTTGGATCTTTTTAATGCGTTTTTAAGGAAAAATTAGGCTATTTTAGTGCTAAAACAAGCTAGAAATGCAGAAAACTAACATTTTATCAATTTACTAATTGAAAGAATTTCTAAAAAAAAATTATTTTCAAATTTGAAACGATATTTTAGATGAGGAACTTTCTCTGCCATTTTGATCGATGTGCCAGCCACTTAATTTTTCAACACGATGACTTTTGAGATTTTGAATTAATTCGAGCTATATGTGTACAGTAGACTTATCTCACAAATACATTTCATATATTTGTCAACTTATCTCACCATTTTGCTTCCAAGCGCCGTCCACTTGAAAATTTTAAATTCACATAAAAGGTATTTATGAACCGATTTGCTTAAAAATCTATATGTGCATAGCCTACATCAATATTTCTACCAAATGCATTAATAATTTGTAGCCGCCATTTTCAAACAAAATGACGGCTACTTGATAAGGAAAAAGAAATTAACCTACCCTTCCGAAAAAGCCGGAAGGTCTTGTTTTTTCTTTAAGTTAAGCAACTTATTTGGCCATATAATACCATTTTAATGTTTTGTGAGGAAAGATCTTAGGAAAATATCTAATGACACAAATTAATTATGGTTTTAACTAAAAATCGCAAGTAGAGTTTAGGAATATCATTAAACAATTAAATTCGTTATTATGGAATTTCAAGTTAAAAAATGCGACGTAAAAAATGGGTGAAACTTAATGTATAATAATAGATCTCTTTAAATTCTCTATGAAACATGAAAAAATAATCTTTAATGTAGCACTCTTGCTATTCGTTATTTTAATTCACCCACAACAATTCATTGTTTTTAACACTTTCCAACAAGGTTAAAAAGTGTTAATGAGTTCGGTTTGTCTGTCTGTCTGTCCGCACTCTAACTCTCGTAAATATTCATGGAATTTCTTGAAACTGATATAGGTTATTCAAGTTCACTATCGGATGTTCCCTATTGAATATGGAGTGAATACCTCTACAGTTTTGTGTACAGGGACACCCGAAAGTTCTCTAAAACATTGTGTTCTATGAGAGGTATTTCTATAAACAATGTTTTAATACCTTTACTTTACACAAATTTTAATGAAATTGAAATACGTTATTCAAGTTCATTATCGGATTTTTTTTTTTTTTTTTTTTTTTTTTTTTTTTTTTTTTTTAAGAAAATGAAATAAATACCACAATTGGTTTGTGTACAAGGACACCCAAATTATTCCACAGCATCGCGTTCTATGAGAGGTATTTCTATAAACCAAATTTTAATACCTTTACTTTGCACAAATCTTAATGAAATTAAAATATGTTATTCATATGCACAAAAGAATGCTTTCTATGGAATGTAATATGATTAGCATTAAGATTTACAGGGCCATAGAAAAAAATTCAGTTACATTAAGGGATATCATGGGATATCTGCTGGAATTGCATTTTCGTTTACATTAAGAGTCTTTAACACTTTTTTTTTTACATGTTTTGAATTTGTATATCTGTCTGTCCGATTGTCCATCTTTCTATCTGTCCGTCTGCCCATCTCCAGTATCCGTAAATATTTTCAGATTAAAAAAAAAAAAAGAATATATGTTATTCAAGTTTACTATAGAATGTTTCCTATTTAAAATGGCATTAATTGGTCCTGTACAACTGGTTTGTGTACACAAAAAAATTACGATTTAGGACAGACATTTTTATAAATCGCAATTAAATAACATACTACTGCAAAATTTATAAAGTAATTGAAATTTAATGTTAATATGGTAAAATAATGTTTTGTGTAGAATATGATATGGATAACCTTCAATTTTACATGGCTACACTAAAATATTCAGATACATTAAGGGCTGCATTTTCTTTTGCCTTAAGTATTTTTAACACTTTCCAACAATGTTTAAGAGTGATTATGAATTTAATTAGTCTATCTGTATGCCTTTTAGTCATTCTGTCTGTCCATTGTGTGATAACGTAGGCAAAGAACATTGAAAATTATATGATACAACAATTACGTAAAGTTGGAAAATGTTAATAATCAATGCGCACCGCATGATTTTTTGTTCTAGTTTTAACGTAGTTTAATATATATTTTAATTCTTTAAATAATTTATTTTAATTAATTTCATTTCAATATTTTTTAACATTATTATTATTTTTAAGGTTTTTTTTTTTTTTTTTTTTTTAAGTAATAATTCATAAAATAGAGAATCTTAGCAAGCTGAAGAGTTTAAATTGCGCTCAATTTGTATTACCTTAAATTATTTAATGAAAAGAAATACAGTAAAGAAAAACACATATTCTTTCAGAACTAACGAATATGTAGAACTAAGGGGTAAAAGTGAAGATTTTTTATTGTGATTAATTTATTATTATCATACAACTTTTTGAATCCATTATTATGGAATTATTCTACTTTTTAAGCATTTTTTTTTTACTTTCTCATATATATAGTAGAATCAAATTTTCGAAAGTGAGTTTTATTATTATTATTATTATTATTTACATCTTTTGAGTTCCCCTGAATCCGAAAATCCTGTTTTTAGCGGTTGGTCTGTGTGTATGCGTATGTCTGCTATCAGCATATCTCACGAACAAATAGTAGTAGAAAGTCCAAACTCAGTATTCTACATGTGTATCCATCATATAGGGATGCTACACTAAACTTTTCGTTGAGATCAAGCAAAGGGTTTGCGCACAAGGTCACACAGGAGAATCCAAATACATTATATTTGTGAGGGAAGTAGCAGGTAAGTAGAGTTTAAACGTCTATAAGCTGCCGTAAATAAATAAATAAACGGAATGAGAAATTTTTTTTTTTTTTTTTTAATACGTATAAAAGCATGTTTTGTGCAGATTGTGATATGGAAATCATTCATCATTCGTTTGCAGGACTACCCAAAGTATTTGAATATATTGGGGACTATACTTCGAAATTGCTTTAATTGTAATCCATTTTGTGTTATGTATTTTTCATGTAAAAATAAATTTAAGTACATAATATTTTTAAAAGACCATATTGATTATAGACAATATACAGGACTACCCAAAATTAAACAAACATTCTTTTCTATTGAATGTAATTGATGGAAGTGCTTTGTACATGTCACTTTGTCGATGAACACTGCGAAATTAGTTTTTCATATCCATACTGTAAGCAAAGTATTTTCTGAAGTTCTATTTTCAACTCTGTTTTTTGTATAATATCACATTTTGAGATGCCCTCTTTATGAAAATCCAATTTTTAGCGGTTGATCTGTATGTATATCTGTTATCAGCATAACTTAAAAACAAATAACTACAGGAAATTCAAATTTGGCATTTTGAAATTCGTATTAGCTTGCCACTTAAAAATTTGATCAAGACTGTTAAGTTTGAAAGCAGATTAATAATAGCCTTGATTATTATTATTATTATTATTATTATTATTATTATTATTTAATATTTGTATAATTGAACGGAAGGCGGTGAATATTTAGCTTAAAACATACATTATTTACCATATCTCAATGAGGAATTTATTTCAATTCCCGAACAGCTTTCCTGGAAATGGTAAAATATTATTAGTAAAGCACATCCACTAACAACAAATAACTAGTGCGTTGTGGCCAACCACAAGACTTTCTTCTATATTTTCCTATACAAATTCACTCAGTAAAAATAATTTATTAAAATTATTATTTAAAAAAATTATCTTCCATGATAATGCAGACGATTTTCATATTGGAGAAGTAGTATAACACTAAATATATATAAAAAAAAAAGTTGATTCTCAATATTACATATATATATATATATATATATATTAATGAAAAAAATCGATAACTTTATTTTAAATTAAATTATCGCAGATCGATGGTTCCACCATTCGTTTTAAAGGTATTGGCGAGCTCTTTTGAAAGATACCCATCATGAAAATTTACTTCCCACGAGGGAGACTTCCCTCCCCCCCAGGGGGAGGCGAGGCTCCTACATACACATTTTTTTTCCCAGTTGACTATCTCTATTACAAAAAATATATATTCGTTTCATTTAGTTTAGTGCAGTTTATAGATGTTAAACTCTACTTATCTGCAATTTCCCCCATAGACGTAATGTATCTGAATACTTTTGAGAGTCCCTGTACACGAACCATTGGCTTCATCTCAACGAAAAGCTTACTGTAGCATCCCTATATGATACACATTTAGAATACCGAATTTGGAATTTCTGCTACTATTTGTTCTTGAGATATGCTGATAACAGACACACAGACCATTTGCTAAAAACATGATTTTCGTATTCAATGAACCTCAGAACATGTATATATAACAAAAACTCACTTTCGAAAATTTGACCCTTAAACAATATTTTCTCTACCGTAAGGGTAAGAGAAAGTAAAAAGACAAGTATGTAATAAGAATTCTATCTGTTTGTTTGAACCTATCTTTCTTATTATTCTTATTATCATTATGCCTTTAGAAATCAAATCAGATATTAAAGCGTGACAGTTTTAGAAGTTCGAAAATTTTCATATATTTCCTTCTCCAACCCTTTCAAAATTCCAAGCTTTGCAAGTCGCAAGATACATTTCTTAAAATTCTTTCTGTATAGCATAAAACCGATTTTCCTTGGACATTTAGTGTAACACTTCTAAGTGGTAAAAATTGTCTGCATTTATAATGGAAAATAATTTAGATAATAATAATATTAATAAATTGTATAATATGTACTGCATGAATTTTACAGGAAAATACAGAAGAAATATTTTAATAACCGCAAATCACTAGTGTTTTTTTTTTTTTTTCATCTGGACACATAATTCTGTATAACACAGGGTATAACCGGAAATGTTCTAGAGCTCACCAGCGCGCCCTAGTATAGCCCTTAAAAACCACTGATGTAGAAGAAAATAAAAATAGCGCGTAAAATGAATTAACCGCGCTAAATTATTTAGAAAAAATCACATCAATATATATATTAAGAAATTTTAAATGAAAAATGATTCCTAAATAAAATTTTTCCCAATAACACTACGTTACCAAAAAAAAAATCGAGCTCTGATACCATTTTTGCTGATTCTTATGTAAAATAACCTCCTGAATCCGAATATGACTCCTATTTTGCCCTGTCACCCACCGTTTTCTAGGGACATCACCCCCTCCCTCAATTTTTATCACTGTACGGTAATTTTATGACCATGAATTTGATTTGGAGAATGAAAAAAAAATAATTTAACACCTAAAAACAAAAAATTATAATGTTTAATAAATAACATTAATAATAGATTAAAAAAATATAATACATTTAATACATAATTTCAATGGCAACCGCCCCCCCCCCCTAAATTTTGCCCTTGCCGCAAATGTTCATGTTTTAGAATTTTCCAACTCTGTAGACCCTCAGAAGATATTTAACAGTTAAAATAATCCTCCCTCCCCCACCCCCCCCAAAAAAAATCAAATTTATAGTCATAAAATCACCGAAAAGGGATAAAAAAAGGAGGCCGTCTCTGAAAAACGGTGGGTGATAGGGCAAAATGGGTGTCATATTCGGAATCAGGAGGTCATTTTACATAAGAATTTGCAAAAATGGTGTTGGGGCAATTTTCATGTCGAACAGTGTAATCAGACCAATAACAGTCAAGTTCCAAATAATCGGAACAAGAACAGTTTACATCATGACAAATTTGATCAAGACATTATTTCTGCCAAAAGATTTTTAAAGAAATGTTAAATCAGGTGAAACACATGCGTAGTGTATAGAGCGTATAATGGAGCACTTTTTCAACTGGCTCATTCAACCAAATCATCGTCCACAACCTAATACGTATCAATCACACAAAACACGTTGCAGAAAGTAAGCACAGGATGAGGGCGTAATAGAAAGAAAGTGCATTACATTACGTCAATACAGTGAGTAGTTTGTTCAAGGTTATAAAGATACATTTCACTCACGACTTGGAGCAGCACTTCTCCTTCCTATATTACCTGTAAAATAAGTTTCCTATCCATAGAATACTATAAGAGGAAAAATCAACTAACTGTAAAAATTCAGCTGGCTGCTATAGAATAGCTCTCAAAAATTGATTTGAACATGCAGGAGACATGCTTAAAGGTGATATGATGAAGGCGAAATGCCTAAGATTGAAATACAGAATTTTAAATTGTAGTCTTAGGAATTGGAATATCATTTAGGAATGTAGGAATGAATAAAAATAAGAAAAAGGAAAGAGAATAAACTAGGTTTATTGTTGAAATTTTCTATAATTTAATTTTTCTCGTTTTGTTTCAGCAACATGCTGTCTGATTTATACTCCCTATTTGCTTTAACATATTTTTTATTTTGAATAAAATCATGTAAAATCTAAATGAATGTATTAATTTATTTAGGTAAAAGAGATACTAAACTTTTTAGAAACGTTAACTACATTTATTTTCTTTTATATAAAACTTATTCCCCTATCCTATATGACAAAAATCATTTATTATCTTCTAATTAAAATAAAATAAGAATAATCTGGTGTGACATTCAAACTGCTTTACAAACAGTTTTACTAGGCATATATGAAAAGATATAAAATAATATTAATTAAAAAAAATCCCATTCAAAAATAATCGCTATCAAAAATTATGGATCGCTAAGAATTTGCAAATTTACCCTGTAAACGTTATTTCATTGCTGGATACTTTATAACACAAAGAATAAAAAAATGCAGAAACTTTAAGAATAATTTTAGAAACGTCAACAAAATCTACCTTGACTGCGGTCAGAAATTTCATAAAACTAAGCCCTGAACATATTTCTTTGAGTCCTGGGAAACCAATCAGAATCAAGGATTATCGAAACAAAAAGCAAAAACTCAAAAAAAAAAAAAAGAGCAGTTTTTTTTTTTTTACAGAGTCTAGTTTCGAAGACATCTCGCGACCCACCCGAGTCCGATAAACGGGAATTCACGGAACCCATTATAAATACTCTATTTGCTTTAGGTATAACTACAAATAAATGAAAATGCTTTGAGCGGATTCATCAAGATTTGTTATTGCGTCCATAGATTGCACCTCTAAATGTGTTCCATCTATATTAGTATGAGGAGGAGAGGGTATCACTCCTCAATCCTCCAACCCATATTCCATGTTTCAGTTGCACCTACATTCATAAAACGTTTAAGATTGTTGCTGCTTTTTTTTTTTTTTTTTTTTTTTTTTTTGTTCAGAGAGCTTTTGCCTGCACCACTCTTTAAAACTTATTGATCTTAGTAGGGATTATCAAGTGGTAGCTCCATTTCATATACATTTAGTATACTGAATTTGGACTTCTTGCTGTTATTTGGTTTTGAGTAGTAGAAAATAGCGAAAATGTCCACAAATCTCTTTCAAATTTGACATCTTAGTATACATTTCCACGTGACATCCCAATATGATATACATTCAAATAATTAAATTTGAATTTCCGACAATTATTTTTATTTTTATTTATTTATTTATTTATTTTTATTATTATTATACTAGAAACATGCAAGTAGACAGACACACAAACTAATAAAAACCTTGATTTTTTTTTTTACTCAGTGGAACTCAAAACAAGTAATTATGTCTAAAACTCAATTCAAAAATTAATTAATACCCTATATCTATCACATAATAATAGAAAATTTCTAAGCATTTCGCCAGGACTATAATTAAGTAACCCTACTAAAAATAGTCTCAAGATATTCTGCAATCATTTTTAGAGAAAATCTACAGAATATCTTAAGTTATTTGGCCCATTCTTAAGAAAGATTACAAAATTTCTTTATAATGTCTTCAAAATTTCTGAAGATATTTTATAGAAAAAGATAAATCTTCAAAATATTTTAAAATATTTGAAGAAAGTCTTAAGAAAATACTATTTTCTCAAGAATATCTTCGGATTATTTTTAGTGGGGAATGCACAACCATCAATTACGTCCAGTAGAAAAGAATATTTTCGGCTAACTTTGGGGTAGACCTGTATATAGTCTTTAAATTAGTTAAGCATCACACAGTGTATTTGAATCTTTCTGAGTAAAAAGAAAAAAAGAAATGCGCAACATAATTAGAAATACACTTCGAATATATCTTATCATAAACATGGTATAGCCGAATTCCTTTGAATGACCAAGTAGATGAATAATGATGTTTTAATTCCATATTCTAAAAAGACATGTAAATTTAATTATCTTTAATGCAAGCTAAAGATAATCAATTCTGCTAACAAAATATCCCCCACCATCTAATAGATGTAATGTATTTGTATTATTTTGCATCTTACTCTGTCCAGATTCGATCTCAATATAAAGTTTCATATAACACTGACATGTGATACAGATTTAGAATGATGAATTTAGACTTCCGGCTAATTTTTATTTATTTATTTGTTTTTTAGTTATGCTGATAAGTGATAACAGACACAGATAGGAACACAGTCACATGGACCAACAGTTAAAATCTTGATTTTCGAAACTGATGAATCTCAAAATATGCAATTCTAACAAAAATTTAGTTTCAAAAATTCTATACAAAAAAAAAAAAAAAAAAAAAAAAAATCTCTACCATATATGAGTAAGAGAAAGTAAAAAAAATTGTATATATCAAAATATTGTTAATCTATTTTATGTACCAATGCAATGAATATCAAATCTATCATTCTCTCACAAAAATTGACATACTCAGTATAAGCCTTTATTATTATTATTATTATTATTCGTATTTGAGTTATTCAGGTTATTCAGAAACGAATGCTGATAAATTTATTTTATTTATTTATTTATTGTAAACTTTAATAAATAAACATAAATACCGGTTGTCTCATAAATCTGTAGACATTTTAAAAATTCATAAAAAAAATTAAGGAATTGGTAGAATTGAACGCGGTTTACAAAAAACTTATTTTCGTAAAGTTTTTTTTTTTTTTTTTTTTTAATAATAATAATAATAATAATAATAAAAAAAAAAAAAAAAAAAGTTAAATTTCTGTCGATAGAAGGCGCTGCACCGACGAGAAGCGAGAAATGTGCAAACCAGAGTCCTATAAATTGCACAGTTTCAGGATTAACAGCTTATTTTTTATTTTCCCTCCTACTTGTGTATACATCAAGTCATAATTGCGATGCTGACTTGGTGATAAAGTATTATTGGTGAACATGTTTTACCTCAGCTAATAATCGGCGATTGAAGCCGCAGTTAGCGGTATTGTAATTAATTTACAAACTGTAATTTGTGACATTTGCGGTTATATAGAATAGAAGTTACATGTTTTCAAACATTTTCATGCAAATAAACATAGTTTTTCACAGAAATATATTATTTACTCACATACAGCGCCCTCCATCGACGAAAATTTTAAGTGATATTTTTTCCTTTACGAAATTTTTTTCTCCTTCATTACGAACATTCCGACAGTGCTCATTTATTTTATATTTCAAACGCCTCCTAGTCTGACCAATATAACTTAAATTGCACGACGAGCACGGGATTAAATAACGGGATTAACAGT
This sequence comes from Salticus scenicus, assembly GCA_963930645.1. NCBI lineage: Eukaryota > Metazoa > Arthropoda > Arachnida > Araneae > Salticidae > Salticus > Salticus scenicus. The sequence goes on from OZ005654.1 coordinate 207,374,240, forward strand.
CTTATCCCAATTGTTTTACCTTTTTATTTACCACTTTCTTTTAAAATTTCTAAAATTCTTTCACCATTTGGTTTTAAAGTCATTTACAAACCCGTGAACAAAATTATCTTCTCTTAAAGATTCCATTCCTACTGAAAACCGATCTGGCATTTATTTAATCCCGTGTTCATCATGCAATTTAGGTTATATTGGTCAAACTAGGAGGCATTTGAAATATAGAATAAATGAGCACCGTCGGAATGTTCGTAATGAAGAAATTTCCAAATCTTCTATTGTTTCCCAATGCTAGACTCATGTCATTGTTTTGATTTTTCTAAAACTAACATAATTTCATCTCCTGTCTTCTCTTCCCATTTGGATATCTATAAAACTTTTTATATATTTAAAAATTCGAAAAATCTTGTTAATGATATTTCTTCCACTCCATTCTTGTCTGATGCTTGAAAATTACTCACATAACTTCGATTTTCGTTTAATTTTGATATTTTTAAAGATTTTTAGTTTTTGTTACATTTTTTAATCTTATTTATTTATTCTTTCATTCGATAATTCTGATCACACCAGTATTTATATTTACGTTCGTCTTTATATATATTTGTCCTTCATTTAAACAGATTGCAGCACTCGTGCCTACTTTGTGCGCCTGATGAAGAGTCACGTGTTCTTTCGACCTGAAACAATTGTTGGGAGTTTATTACACTTTACGGTGTTTATTCAGTTTTACACTTATTATCTTCTTTTCTTTCAGTCCCCCATCCTCTGTTTTATTAGTTTTTTATTATCTGCAATTGCATATAACTGTGTAAAGAGTTTCCTTTTTTTTTTTTTTTTAATAACTCGGGGAAATCTTGTTACAAAAATTCTTTAAAAAAAAAAAAAAAAAAGGTTATCAACTTAAATTCTAAAGATTACGATTTTCGACCATAATTAATCCAGAGTGAAATTAAATGTAAAGCCAAAATTATGACTATGTATGTCCAAAATTATGCAAAGTTTGCATGATTTTCTGATTAAATAACAGAATTTTATTGAAGTCGCATTAAGAAACTACTAATATTAAAAATAGTTTATGAAGTTCAAGCGTAATAATTAAAATATATTTCTATCAAATGTGGTAGAAATAAAATATATAAATTCTTTTACATTTCTTCTCTAAGTTCTTCTTCTCCCCCCCCCCCCTTTCTTTTTCCCTTGAAAAGTAAATAAAAACTCCATATTTTAAAAGTTTCCAATTGGCAAATAACAATTCTTATATTGTAATTATATGGCGTTTGTTGATGCGTATTTATAACACTGCTTTACTTGCTGCCTGCAAACCGCGCTGTGTCATTAGACGTACAGGTAATATTTCAATGTTCCACAAGGTAATTTGCTCATTATATAATTATAGCCAGAGCTCGTGAAATACGGTCGCCTGATCGCCACTGGCGACTACGTTTTCAATTTTAGGAAACTCAATATTTTTTGTTAATATTTTGATGAAAAAATTGGCCCCACAGTCAGGCTCCGATTCCACTAATCTGTGCCCCCGATGTAGGCCCGTATTTATTTTATATTTTGGTGAAAAAAATGGGTCCCAGAATAAGGCTTCGATTCCACTCCCGATGTAGGCTAACACTCACCGTTTTGATTCTTGTTCCTCTCACTACGTTTTCAGACACTGTGTTGAATCAATACACCATTAGGGGATTTACACCAGTTTTCTCCATGCATGTTTCAATACTCTGTGTTAAATTAGTGCACTCTTTTAGAGAATCGGTTTACACTGATCCTGTTTGCGCGTGCTTTGCGACTCGACTCTGAATCGTTGTGCCAGTGTAATTATGTATTGATGCTGATGGTGTATCACTTTAGTAAAATAATAAAACCGGTATCACGATGTTAAATTTAAACAGGATTTTCTTGATGCATCATTCGGTCCTAGTAATATTTAATTTGGTTTTATGCATAGAATTTTAATTTCTATGTTCAAGTAAATTTCAAAATTGAAAAAAAAAAAAAAAAAAGATAAGGGAAATTTTTTACTGGCTACCAGAAATTTTTGCTGAAGACCAGTTTTATTCAAATTCTTGGAGCCCTGGTAATAGCAATAGTGATAATTCGCCGTGAACGAAGTAAGTTTTCTAAATAAAGATAAATGCTACGAACAATTTCCAGGTATGTTAAAAAAAAAAAAAGTTTTACGCCTTATAAAATGGAATGACTTTACCAAGAAATTAACTCTTGCCATCTGTAATCAAATAAAAATCTCCGTTGACTTCTTAGAGACCAAGTTGGAAAAGAAAGGGTCGAGTGACCTAAATCCCCAAGTCCAACCTGAATTATCGTGTTTATGATTTCCCGATTTAATTTCCGGGTACGAGAGACTTCAGAGGTAAATGATACTCTGACCATGCCATCTGGGTCTCGGACAGGTCTCTCATGTTCATGAACTGTATGCATAGTTAGCACTTATTATACTGAAAAAAGCAGAAGGAGAAGAGCACCACCTTGATTTTATCACTTGTTCGTAAGCTAGAGCGATTAACTTTTCTTCTCTTACAAAAAAGAAAAGAAAGAGGAGGAAAAGAAAAAAAAAATTCCCGTATATGTTTATTATACCGACTGACACATTTATCTGCATTTTAAAAGAATCTCGTTAAAACATCTTCCGATGTTACGCCTTCGGTTGTCAAACAGGCATCAGGTTGTCAACATGTAAGTTATCTCAACTCGTGTTTTACATTACCCTTCGTGCTTGCATAACATCGAACAAACAAGGAAAAATGTGTTTAAAAAAAGAATTGTCAGTTTTTTTCTTTTTTAAAATGCTTTGAAATTGCTCTGAAGTGTGATCAAAGAGATATCTAAATCATTTTTCAAATTTTAGAAGATTCAAATCATTTTCGGGCTAAGAATCTGAAGACTTGTGTTCAAAAGTCATAATTCTGAGTTGTAGGGGAAAGCTTACAAAAACGTGTTTACTAAAGGTGATACATTACTTCTGTAGGCCAGTTATGTTTGGCTGGATCATGTGGGTCTGTCATGAGTCAGGATTGTATTGTTTTAACGGTTCATGAATTTTACCCCATATTACGGAATACGTAAATATATTTCCTTAAAAAATATGTATGTAAATAAGATCACAAGAGATTTTTGCTCTGTTTATTGGCATAACGATTTTTTTTTTCTTTTTAAGTTTATCACAAAATAATTTTGCATCATTCCAGCAAGCATTTTTAAACTTTAAAAAATGAATTCACTAGGTGGAGATATTTATTTACCTTTCTTGATAACAAATAAAATAAAAGTTCCTTCTTTTTTTTTTTTTTTTTTTCTTTCTTTCAAATATGAGCAAGTTTGTTTAAATAAGTCTGAAATACTTTTAAGTAAATACATGCTCTTTATGCTGTTTGATTATTTACTCAGCTTGTGACAATACCTTTGTTATCTTTTTTTAATGTAACAGCTTAAAATTATGGTTTTTATTCAATAGGCCATATTGAATGAAATATGATTATCGCAAATATTATAAAATCGAACAAACCTAAAGTATTAATCATAACTTCATTGTTTAAGGGGGGGGGGAAACTTTTTTAGATATCACTTATATGAATATATTGATACTAGAATAGTAATAATTGACTACAAAATAATTGTCCCGTCACATTTTACAGAATCAAAATTCAATGACATGAATCATTTACAACAAAAGCGCACTTTTAAATTCTTAAAATAATAATAATAATAATAATAATAATAATAATAATCTTGATTTTTTTAATTTCAAAATTCACCACCCCTCCCTCGGAAGCTCAGTGAACCTGCTTAACATATATCAGTTTCAAGATATTCTTTGACCCCATTTCATGAAACCATGGAAGCCTCTGCGGATTCGACGAGTCCAGTGTTAAAATAGAGGTGACAGTCATCTGATTCCGAGAAAATAAGCTATAACAGAGCTCTGAATTACTGGATGTTTTCCAAATAACAACCTGTCGCTCAATTTGGTAACCCTCTAACTTTTTGGACTCGTCCTCGCTGCTAGTTTTAGGAAACGTGGTTACACTACAAAAAGATATTTACGAAAACTAGAGCGATGGCGGATAGACAAGCAAACCGAAGTCTTAAACACTTTTCAGTTTTGTTGGAAAGTGTTAAAACTCAGTATAAATTGCGTAATAGTGTCGTCAAACATAACCTGCATATAGTTATGAGTTAATTTTTCCAAATTTAGCACATACATGGGTTATCATATACATTATGTATATAACGTTCATAAAAATAACAGACACATGAAGGAAAAATCGACAATATTTAATAATATTCTGAGGCTATCTAGCACTTCCTTCTGAAACTCAAAACTCAACAATTAATAAAAATCACTTTCGAGAATTATAACACAATAATATATAAGCCGTGAATAACTCAAACATATTCCATTACTAGTTAGTATAAAATCAATTCTCTTTTTATACGTTTCCTGCTTTTAAAAACCATAAATATACACTTTAAAATAATTCATCTTGACTGTTGAGCGATTCCTTCAAAAATCATTACCATTAATTATTCAAAAATGTATGACACTTTAAATAACTTAAAAAAACAATACTATCTAAAGAATCTAATTAAAATTTATTCTAATAAATAATTTTTATACTATGTATATATATATATAGATCAACAACCTTATTTAGAAGCTCATTTTTATTTCCGGAAGAGGAGTTCAAAATCAAATCGCCACGCCCTGACAATGTGCTCCCGAAACTGGCATAAAGATTCTAATGTAGAATTGGCCTCAGGGATCAATAAGAGACTTGCGATTAAATAGAGCAAGAGGTTACTCCAATCAACAAAAATTATAGGGGAATATAAAATCAGAAAGAGCATCAGAAGAAAATTAACAAATCTATAGAAAAAGAAAATACTAGGAATAGGAAAAACAAACAAATAAATAAAAGGGCGTGAAACAGAATAATCTCAAACAAATATATTGATTTCATGGAGAGATTGGGTAACAATAAAATTTTAATGTGTTTGTCCACGGAAACGTGTTTGTTTCTCATATAAATATTGTATATTTGAGAATTCTTTTACAGTTATTTCCCTTAGGTTCAGTAAAAAATCCGTCAAATAAAATAATTTTGTTTGAATCTTTTATTTATTTATTAAAAACCCTTGATATGACTAAGTTTTTTAAGTTCAAAAAACCTACGGTTTCAAAGATACGTTATATTAAAACAAGAACAAAAAGTAATGCGATTCGCATAGATTATTAGCATTTTCAACTGTACGTACCTTGCCTATCTACCATACAACCGACAGAAAGACAGACAGACTAATTGAATTTATAATCCCTCTTAAACATTAATGGAAAGGCCGCGGTAACCTGGTCGGTAAGAGCAGCGAGTTCGTGATCAAAAGATTGCGGGTTCAGTCCTCGAGCCGGCCGAAGACCGTCGTGTACGCTAATGGCGACTGGTGCACGTTAAATTATGTCGTGGTCGCAAAGTCCTCCATGTTCCCATAAAAAATTATACCTCTGGGGGTACCGGAACGTGGGTTTAACTCGGTCCTGATCCGGATAAAAATTCGAGTTCCTGTTGTTTGGCTGGTGCTACCATCTTTCACCAGCTTCTGGAACTAAAGTCGTTCTTCCTCCCTATGTGGCACTCCTAAAACGGAAGGCGCATCTCTCTTGTCTTAAATCCAGATAGTTCCACTACCGGGACTCGGAATTTCCGAGTGGCATGCGACAACAACATTAATGGAGAGAGTTTAAAACGCTAAACACAAACGAAAATGCAATTACAACAATTTTCAACTGCATCTCTTAATGCATCTGAATATTTTAGTATACTCCTGGAAATCTTAATTGTAATCATACCCTATTCTATAGAAAACATTTGTCTAGCATATATGTCAATTTTACTATGATTTGTGAAGTACAAAGTTACTTAAATGTGATTTATAAACATGCCTCTCATAAAACGCAATGTGTTTGCATTACTTTGGCCTTGAGGAAAACTTGCCATAGGAAAATCTATGGAAACCTATGGAAACCATAGCAATTTGTAAGGTATTTATATGGCAATATACCATAAGCCTATGGCTCTCTAGAGGAAATATATCATAAGAGATATGGAAATGTGCCATAATCTCTTATTGTACTCTTATGGACTTTCATGGAAATGTACAATAAGAGTCCCATGTGTGGCAAACTAATGGGAATACATCGTACATTTATGGTATGCTTATGGGAGCATGCTATAAAATTATGGCAAGTTTATAGAAAAGTACCATAGATATATGGTAAGCCTATGGAAACACACCATATGCTTATAGAAATATTATATGGGAACTCACCATTACCATAACACATATAGCAAGCGAATGGGAGCACACTAATGCCATTTATATAGTAATGTACCACAGTTGCATGGTAATCAAACTGTAATGTATTATAGCATAGATGCTAACATTTTAATTTATTCCGGAGTATTTTTAGCTCTGACTTTTTTTCATATCACTTATTTTTTAAGGATAAATTTTTCTTATTTTATCGAAGTTATATATTGGAGAAAATTTTTCTATAAGTAAAGTGGTACGAAATGAAGGCGGGGCTAAAAATACTCCGGAATAAATTAAAATATTTGCATGTATGATTATAGATGTATGGGAAAATATCATAGGTGGTAGTTTTCTTATACAACACAATATATATGTATGGCACATAAATGGCAAAGTACCATAAATGTATGGGAACATATCATAGATGTATTGGAATTGTGTATGCTACTTAATACTATGCACCATACATATATGGCTGGCATTCAATTGGTAATACCGTAAGTAAAAATTCAGCAAAAAATCTTAAAAAAACAAAACAAAATTTTGCAAGCATTTTGAAGTTTTCATAATTTTTTTTAGTCAAAGGAAAACTATAGGTCTCTTTCAATAAATATGCAGTCTTTTTAAAGATTTCACACATGTATATTTTATAAAGTTTCTAACCTTCAAATTACCGTCAATGATTTAGCAGATTTTATTAACATCATATAAGTTATTTTGAAGGGAAATGAAAACAATATTTCCTGCCAGAAGTATGAAAATTATCATAAAGGTTAATAATTTTGTGACGATAATGGAACTCTTATTTAAATGAATTTGCTAAAAGTATGGGGAAGGGGAAATAACATTGAGTAATAATTTAGTTGTTTTTTAGAATGTGTATAACTTTTTGTATAAAATGTAACTTTCTGTCTCCTTTCAGAATTCTTATACAACCATGAGGTCTGCTTCGACAATGTAACAACACAGGTGGAAATTTTGGACACATCATTATGTGAAGTAAGCATACAAAGAACTTTTCTCGCAAAAATATTTGCGCATTATTACTATATTACATTATTACTATTATTACATTATTACGCATAAATACACATTATTATTTTTTTCTTTTTTTTTTTTTTAATACTTATATGGCCATATATGAAGTACTTAATTGTGAAATAGCCACTCAAATAATAGTTTTAAAAAATATGCTTTGATAGTAATTTTTTTAAGCTTTGAAATGGTTAAAAGTGTTATAACGGCGTGTACCAGAATAAAATAGACTGATATAAATTGATGTATAACTAAATTTATTTAAGTGAAACCCAATTTGGTTTTACACATAAACAATATAGATAGAATAGTAAACAAAATGCAACATATTAATTTATGTAAATAATCCCCGTTGCTGTTTGCCATTCGATGTAAGCGTCTGGTCCAACTTAGACAACTTTCCATTATTACGTCCTTTCTTATTCTCTTTACAGCTCGTTTTAGTTCTGAAATCAGTATTTTTTAACATTTTATTTTATCCCAGTTCATCTGCTGCACAAATTCATCTTAAATCGAGTAGTCCAGTGGATTTAAATCCTTTTTTCATCAGAAAAAAGGAATCTTAGTCTAACCTTTTCTGAAATTGTGTCGCACCCAATTAGCGAATTTGATTTTTTTTCTGCTTTTGGGTTTCTATGAGTATTCATTTTTTGTAAGGTCTTAATCCAATGTCATTTTTAAGTATTCGATGTACAGATGGTTTTGATACTTTCAGTTCCCTAGCAAGTTTCCTTATGGATATGCTCTTCTTACGTGTCAAGCGACTCTTCACTTTTTGAATCAGATTTTTGGCGAGGACAATGCGTGGACAGTCTGGAGGTCGAGATGTTTTAATATTGTCACTCTTTCTAATCATATTACACCACTTAAAAACAGTAGCACAACTTAAAACACCTTTCAAATGACGAAATATTTTGTTTCTGGATTCTCCACTTTTGAACTTGGAAAGTACCAATTTTTGTACTTCTTTGGTCTTCATACTATCCTGCAGTTGCAATGTAATTTTTGCTTTTGAGTTGTTGCACAGGTTTTACCAATGTAATTGGGAATCTATAAAAAACAATTTTTAATGAAATTTTGAATGGATTACAAAGAACGTGGTTAAACTGGCACATTTCAGTGGATGCGCTTTTGGTCAACATGCGCTTTGTAACGAAATTTGCTTTTTATTTATTATTTTTGTGCGGTATTATGTACAGCCACATAATTTTAATTACATTATTTCAGTTTTATTCTCATTTATCTCCGTTTTCATGGCATGAATTTCACTAAAATATTTTTTTCTTTTTCTTTCCTTCGTTTTTAATGAATAAATAAATAAATGAAATGAAAATATTGAGTATGTAAAATTGCTTCTCGTAAAAACACGTACTAACACTGCAATTATCCATTATGTTTTTTTTTTTTGTTGTTGTTTTTTTGTTTCCCCAAAGTATCTCTTCTGACTAAAATATACTTTTATCATATATGAATATATACATTGACTATTAATAAATATTTGGGCTTCTTCGGATTTGGACTTTTGTAGAGTATCTAAAAAAGTACTTGGATTCTCTTAGAACTTAAGAGTGTACAGAACATATTATACCACTATAGTTGACAACTTTTTCGGTTTTCCAGGAAGATGTATTACCACTAATTTGTAACAGAAATTTTTAGTAACAGTTTTCTACCAGTTATCTACGATTAATATACGATTAGAAAATAGTGTTGCTTATTCTTTAAAAATGAATTTAAAACTTAGCCATTATGTACCACATGCATTTCAGTAAGGATTTTATCCCGAATGCAAAAAACCAGTAACAAATTAAGGGGGAAAATGATGTTTGGGATCACCCTGTAAAAGTTAATGCTTGAAATTCGTTGTAGCTGTAGCATGTGATTACGAGGCCTCTTTTAATTATCTCTATTCATTTATATAAGACTAGCACATATAAAGATGGAGATAAAAAAGGTTTCTTAAATAAAAGTGAACATTTTTCGTACATTTATATATGTATAACATGAAGAGTTTTTAAATCAATGCAAAGTTATTTTTAGGAAGCTTGGAATATTACAGTAGAAACAACATACTGCAATCAGAATATAAAAATATTAAATTCTGAGAGAATATAAACATTTATACTAAATAGTATTTCATAATGTATGCACATGCGTTAATGGCATTTCTTTTGTATAATTTATTAGCCAAATGTATAAAGTTAAACTTTTCTCAAAACAAACCAATACCGTAAAAATTCAGAAAAGTATATGCCATAGAATGAGAAATAAACATAACAATAATAAATTAATTTGGTTCAATATTTCTCATACCACTAGAATAGATACAAAGATATTTCTACAGATTTATAATACAGTTCCCGCCGCTTAATAAATTCACTGGTTAATAAAATCAGCCGCTTAATCTGATCAAATTGTCAGGACCGGAATCAAATCAATACAAACTACTTTTAAAACCGCCGTTTAATAAAATCAGCATTGCCGGTTAATAAACTCAAAAAAATCTTTTCATTAGCAAAAATGCGTATTTATGCACTTAAAAAAAATTATTCACAGTTTTTTGTTTGTTTGTTTGTTTGTTTTTTTAATAAAAATAAAATAAAGCACAACAGTCTCCCTCGTTATCTCTCTTTGTCGAAAATTTTACACCTGCAGCATAATAACAAAATGAACTCACTTGTCTTAGTAATAAATTCTAGGAAAGTATTCTAAAAATCGAATTAATAAATTAATGTTTTGATTCACTAGTGGAATTTTGTTTTTTAATTATTAAAAGATAAATCTTAGTTCTCATTCTGAAATAACGAAGAAGCAAAAAAACTTTTAAAAATGTCTAATATTTAATTAATGCATAAATATTGACTAATTTTGTATGCACTATGTGTTTATTAATTTTATATGGAGTATGGGTTTAATTTACTTATTTTGAATGAACAATTAATTAATTGTCGATCGAAAATTAATTAATACTGCCTATTACTCTTATCAATCGTTAACTTTTGAAATTTCTTTTTAAAATCAAGGAAATAATACCTTTTTTTTTTTTAGTGCAAGAACCTTCGCCGGATATAAAAATCAGCCGCTTAATAAAATCACTTTGCCTTAGAACGAATGTGATTTTAATAAGCGGCGATTACTGTATATTTAAAGTTGTTTAATTTTATAAGCGTATATATTTTTTAATTTACTGATATTTTATTATTTTAACAACAGGAACGATGCTGTCTACAAAAACACATCGAATGGGCCGACGCATTTGTGGTCGTGTACAATGTGTGTGACAGAAATACCTTCGAAGATGCAAGACGGATTCTCGATATAATTGGATACAAAGGAACGTGCCGATTTCCAGCCATTCTTCTGGGAAACAAGAGAGATCTGGAAAGAGGTCGACAAGTGGCAGTGGACGATGGACATGAGGCATCATTACAGTACAGATGCCAATTTTATGAGGTGTCAGCGGCAGAGAACTATGTGGGTGTGAGTTTGGCATTTCAATCATTAATGCGTGAGGCACGAGCTGCTCAACAATTAAGGACATTGCCTGTGAGAAGAAAGGCTGCGCCGAACCTGTCCAAAATGATTGGCATGGTATTCGGCCGAGGAGACAAAAGATCTTCATCAGACAGAAAGAAAAGGCCGTCGTTATCGATATGAAATTTGTGTACAAAGAAAATTCATTTTAGAATAGTTGGGATGTAGTTTAAGTTCCTTTTTTAAAATGTTTCTTCACCCAAAGGTTAGATGTAAACTGTAAGAAAAGTGAAAAATGAAACATTTTTAATATGTGTTTTTTTGGAACTGCTTAATCAAAAGCCATTCTTTCTTCGAAAATTGTTTCTTATACGCAAGAAAATTCTATTACAACAAAAGTTTATTCCAGTGTACATATACTGGTAGTCCTGTGGAGTTTGTTCTAAATGCAGTGAACATTTGAAACTCTATGAACAAACAAACAGTATCATCACCAAAATTGTGAACTTCATTGCTTCACATCATCGGGTAAAAGAGAGAAATGCTAATTAAATTAAGAAAGTTACACATGAATAGACTGGGAGAAATACATGAACAATGGAATATATAAGAACAAAACCAAGTCTGTTAAAATGCATTTTGTTTATTTAAACAATGTGATAAAATCAGTCCCTAAATATTTTTTATTGTTGTTATTATTATTATTTTCTAATTTTAATTTTTTATTTATTTAACTTTAGATGAAATTTATTTTCTATGAAGATTAAATATAGCAGTTCTATTTACTTCAATAACAGAAAATTCTGTCATTAATAAATTTTATGTGAATAAAATTCTATAAAATTAGATTTCGCATTAGATAGCATTTGTTATTTGAATTTATAAACCAAAAAATATTTGTAATAATAAAAAAAATTATAGGCCAAACTGATTTTTTTTTTTTTTTTAACTTTTAAATAGAAATATTTACAGCACAAACGCATCAAGTTTGAAAATCATTTTCCTTCGTAAGCAAATAGTTCATAAAACGTTGTTTACTTATTTATTTTTTAAGTAATAAATATCCAAAAGATATTTTCATCTTTAAATTAAAATATTATAACTTACATTTTGATTTTTAGCAGCATATTTTGACAAATTTTAAGCGCATATAATCCACAATGTAATCATAACATGGGAAAAAAAATAGTAATAATTAAAAATAAATAAAATTGGTGTTAATTATTCAAATAATAAAATGTATATTTAGATATCAAAATCTAAATTATAAGAATATACATTTTTAACAGTAAATAAAGTATTTCATTTAAAACATGCTATCTGTTAGCAAAGTGTCATGCAATCATCTCACGCATCTTCTTGTGAAATTTTTCTTTTGAAAGTTTGACAATCTTACTTATACCTTCAATAACAAGAAAAAAAACTGTGTAGATTATGTAAAAATAGCTTTTTAATTAACAAAAGCTTTAAAGTTTTATCACCCTTTTATATAAATAAATAAGAAACTTTACAATTACAATATTTTATAAGTTAATAAAAATGTATTTATTTCATATCAAGACTTTCACCCCACAGGCAGAATTTTCTTATAAATTAAAATCTAAATTGGGAGATAAAAATCCATATCATTAAAATAAATGATTTTTTTTTTTTTTTTTCAGAAATAAAATTCATTTAATTAGTAAATGATTTAAAACAAATTCGTAAAACTGTTAGTAATAATAAATAGATTTGTAAAAAAAAAAAAAAAAAAAAAAAATCAGTTTTATTGAAATTAAAATTATATTATTAAAAACATGTATAGGTTTATTACATTAATGGAAACATGTATATATTTGTTATTAATTATGTTACTATAAAAACGCAGGTTGAACACGCAAAATAATTATAATCTTTTAAAAGTATCTTTAAAAAATATTACATTTGAATTCTCTTGAAAACCTAGTAAAGAATTTTATTATATTTTAAAGATTACCCATCCCCTAATTTAATTGTATTCTAAGAAAGTTCTTTAACTTATTAATAACAAAAATAATAATGTAAAGAGACAATCTAATAAAATGTTAATTTTTTGATACACAAAAGAAAAAGAAATGTTTTTGTTGATCATTATAAAAAATACTATTAAAAGAAAAACCAGAATGTTGCGGCCACCAAATGACTTTCTTCAATATTTTCTTATGCAAATTCACTCAGTAAAAATAATTTATTAAAATCATTATTTAATAAAATTATCTTCCAATATAATGCAGTACGATTTCTATATTAGAGAAGTAGTATAACACTAAATATTCAAAAAAAGTTCATTTTATTCTCGATATTACATTTTATTTATTTATTTATTTTTAATAAAAAAATTCGATAACTTAATTTTAAATTATCGCAGATCGATGGTTCAACCATTCATTTTAAAGGTATTGGCGAGCTCATTTGAAAGATACCCATCATAAAAAATTATTCCCCTTGATGGGGGGGGGGGAGGGGAGGCGAGACTCCTACATATACATTTTTAAGCTTTCAAGTTGACTATCTCTATTATAAATAATTCTTGTAAATTTCATACTGATTTTGAAAAATAATTCTCTTTGTGCACATTTATGCAAAATTTTGTCCTACACAACCATGTTAAAAATTTAGAAAAAACGCGATGGCAACGCAACCTATAAAACAATTTTTACCAAAAGTTGATAGGCACTAATTTATGTGAAGGTGTAACTACATACCAATTTGTATGAAATTCTGAGCAATAGTTCCTGAGATACAGTTGACAGACATTTTTTTCACACAGACAGACAGACATTTTCGAAAAATGGTCAAATCGTGTTCTACAGCTCTAAAAAACGTGTAAATCCATCAAAAATACGAGGTCGAAAAATTTTTACGAATCCAATACTATCTTCTATTGAATATAGAAGAAAGTAAAAATCTATAAAGAAATATAAAGTTGCTTAGGAAAAAACAGCTGTTGATGCAATGTGCAAAATATATTTTGTATACCTGTATATATATTCAGAGTAAAGTGCTTGCATTTATTATGGAAAAACTGTCAAAATATTAATGACATAGCTGGACTACAGGGAACCAACTCACATTGTGACTTTGTAAAAAATAACCATATATATTTGTACATATTTTGAATGGCTTTAGAACTTGTGTCAAGAAAACAGAAGCTTTTAGATAAGTGCTTCTATTTTCATTTGTTTGAAAATTCTGTATAAGTTATATTCTTATTTATATAAAATAAATATTATTGAAAAAAGAATAGTTTTCATTCTTAGTTTTTTTTTTTTTTTTTTTTTTTTTTTTTTTAAGCAAACGAATGTATGGTGGTGTATTCATAATTTATACCCTTGATAACAAATTTAAATTGAAACATAATTTTTACATTTTGAAGTGTATCAATATAAAATTATTTAAAGTGCTCAATAAAATTCAGTCGGCCTTTTTTTTTTTTTTTCTTTTTTTTTTTTTTTTTTTTTACTATATCTTATTCTATATTATTTAAAATATATTTTTATCCAGTAAATAAATTATGAACATCCCGTATGTTAATTGTTGCAAGTTATATTAATAATCACTGAATTTTAATCTGCATGTTTTTCTTATTCAAAATTGATAAGAAAAAAGAATGATTTATTAGGACTGAGGGCCTATTAGTCTCAATCTGGGATTTTTGCGTTGTCGATTTCGATAGTTGGACATTTGTCGAAATCTAAAATTTATCGAAAATATAATTGAATAATTTGAAAGCGATGTTATAATTTGAAAAAAAAAAAAAAAAAAACTAATAGTCCTCCGTTCTAAACTAAATTCTGCTTTTGCCAGAATTTCATCAAAATCTTTCATTATTATTATTATTAAAAGAAAAAGAAAAGAAAATTAGTACTAATCAGTATCATTACAAGCGATATCGAAAAAGTTTTTTTTTAATAATTTTGAATTAGGAAATAAAAAGTGCGCGTGAAATAATATGAAATAAAAATAAGTAAAAAAATGAATTTAATGATTTAATGTTTTTGTTTTTCGGGGGCTGCTCATGCATATAAAAAATGCGTATTAAAACGAGTCGAAGAAGGAAGCGAAATAAGTATTGAGTTATATTACGATAAATACGATATATTAGACCTATCGTCCCCAGGGTTAGTAGGCATTTTCGTTGAAAGAAATAGTTTGTTCGTTCGGTTCAACTTGCACATTAGTCCCTTGAGGTACAACTTTCACTTTAGTCCCGTCAGGTACAACTTTCACTTTAGTCCCGTCAGGTACAACTTGCACATTAGTCCCCTTTTTTATTTTTATATACACTAAGGCAGCGGTCGCCAACCTTTCCAACTTCACGTGCCACCAAATTGACAGTTTAATGTCTCACGGACCACTAATATGATGGCTTAATAAATGTAAATATATTTCTAGAATACTGCTCAGAGTACCCCATTTTATTAATATTAAATAAACTTATTCACGGTAAAACAATAGAAATACTTATTTTATTATAATATATATATAGAGAGATAGAGTTGTATATTACTTGAATTAGCTATGCAGCGATCCGAAATCTTGCTTATGCTGACAGAGATGCAAGTTTCCTTATGAGTGATCATATCTGGTTTTCAGCATTTAAAATTCTATTTTTCATTTCACGAATTCTCTTTTCTTTTAACAGATCCTTTTGGTTAATTTATCTCTTTCCATTTCTATTATTTCATGAATGTTTCTATTGGATTAATGGATTATGCAAATTATCTCATCGTTAGGCTTATGATTTATGTGTGTCATTTCTCTTCTGCGTAAGTACTTTAACATGTTTTTACTACTCAGTGTAATTAAATTAAATTATCATCGTGACAATAATTTTATTCGAAATACATCTCATTTATAATTTCATATGTTGGTATTTTCATCCATCTTTCAATTGCTGAGTGTTGTAAAGGAATTAAATTATTCAAATTATATCTTTATATATATATTTCTTTTGTGCGTGTGTATGTCACTGAACTCCTCCTAAACGGCTGGACTGAGTTTAATGAAATTTTTTGTGTGTTTTCAGGTGGATTCGAGAATGGTTTAGATTTACAAATGAAAGTTGCAACTTAATTAGTTCTTTCTTAATTAATTTTTAACCAACTCTTTCAACAACTTTTCCACCTAGATGGCGTGAGTTGTCGTAAACACGATGTCAGAATTTATTTAATGTTGAAATGAATAATATTATAGTTTTAAAAAATTAAAGAACACGCTTTTATAGAAATGTGAACTAAAAAGCACGAAATATCTATCTTAGTATTAAAATTCAGGGTAAGAGAAAATCGTGTGAGTGACACACCGTAATATTTACATACATTTAAATCTTTAATTAAAATAACTTAGAATTAACAAAAACCATTTTTAAAAAATCTCCCCTAACGGGGATCGAACGCTGGACCTTTAGATTCGTAGCGCGGCGCCTTACCTCGACGCCGCATCGTTCACGTTGGAAACGTATTTTTTTTTAAATATAAATTTTTTGTTTGCTCCCAGAGAAGTTACAAACAAACATACATACATACATACAGGTGAAGCTAATAAAAGCGCGTTAAAAATGAATTTTTAACCGTATCTTACGAAGCGTTTAAAATATTTTTTCAAAATTAATATTTTTAGAATCGTAACCGTATCTTACGAAGTGTTTAAAATATTTTTTTCAAAGTTAATATTTTAGAATCGTAAACACGATGTCAGAATTTATTTAATGTTGAAATGAAAAATGAATTTTTAACCGTAAGTGTTTAAAATATTTTTCAACGTTAAAATTGTTAAAATGTTTAAATTAGTTAAAATGGTATATTCTTTTAAAAAATTCGTCAATATCCGACGGAGTTATTTTATGTTAAAATGAAAAATGAATTTTTAGGCCATTATTATTTGTGCAGATGGAAAATGTACTAAAAGTTTTCCGAAAAATTTCACGATCACAAATGTTGACGGATATCCAATATATCGTCGAAGAATTCCCGATAATGGCGGACAATCTTATCATCTATGGCGGTCATCTATGTCAACAAGATAGATATTGACATTGATAACCGATGGGTGGTCCCATATTCGCCTCTGCTGAGCAAAACATTCAATGCTCATATTAATGTTCAGTTCTGCATTTCAGTGAAGAGCATCAAATACATTTGCAAGTATATGAATAAAGGCAGTGATATGGCTGTATTTCGAGTTGAAAATACCAATGTGACTGCTCCTCTGGTGAATAACAACGATGAAATAACACTTTACCAAACTGGCCGGTACGTGAGCTCCAATGAAGCTGTTTGGCGTATCTTTGGTTTCCCAATTCATGAACGGGATCCAGCAGTTCTTCATTTAGCCGTCCATCTGGAAAATGGCCAGCGCGTATATTTCACGAGCGAGACAGCGATTGATCGTGCTATAAATCCACCAAAAACTACACTCACCGAATTTTTTGAGTTGTGTAATCGTGCGGATGCTTTTGGACGGACATTACTCTATTCAGAAGTACCACACTATTTCACATGGGCTCCAACAAAAAAATGGATGCCCCGCAAGCAAGGCACGCCGATTGATGCATGTCCCGGTTTATTCAAATCAAACACCTTGGAACGAGTATTTACGGTCAATCCAAGGCAGACTGAGTGCTTTTATCTTCGACTGTTATTGGTTAATGTCATCGGCCCTTTGTCATTTCAAGATTTACGTAAAGTGAATGGACAACAGTATCCAACGTATAAAGATGCATGCCTTGCACTCGGCTTGCTGGAAGACGACAACCAGTGGGAGTGTATGCTTGCTGAAGTAGGACTGAACTGTACAGCAAAACAAATTCGTCTACTATTCGCTATAGTGTTGACTACATGTTTCTCGGCCCGAGCAGAGACATTATGGGATAATCACAAAGATTCAATGACTAATGATATATTGAATCAACATCGTTCACGGTGCAACGATCTAACGATAGTATTCAGTGACGCTATGTACAATGAAGCATTGATTGCTATTGAAGATCTTTGCATTATCATTGCCAACTTACCGCTCAGTCATTTCGGTATGCATTCAACAAATCGAAATGCATCTGATTTAATAAGCACTGAATTGAATCGTGAACTACAATACAATACTGTAGAAATGGCAGCGATTGTTGCTCGCAATGTCCCACTAATGGATGAAGAACAAAGAACCATTTACGACCGCATCATGCTCGCAGTTTTGGCAGGACAAGGTGGATTCTTTTTTTGGGGGGTGCACCAGGTGGAACTGGCAAAACATTCCTTATTTCGCTAATTCTCGCCGAAATACGATCAAATAATGGCATCGCATTGGCTGTTGCATCATCTGGCATTGCGGCAACTTTATTGGATGGATGCAGAACAGCTCATTCATTATTTAAACTGCCACTAAATATTCAAAATGACCCAGACGCAGTGTGCAACATAAAAAAACAATCGTCCATGGCCACAGTGCTGAAATAGTGTAAAATTCTTATCTGGGATGAATGCACTATGGAACACAAACATTCGATTGAGGCGTCGAACAGGACATTGAAAGATATAAAAAACAACGACAAACTATTTGGCGGCACTCTGTTACTCTTTTCAGGTGATTTCAGACAAGCATTTCCCGTTATTCCGCGTTCAACATACGCTGATGAGATCAACGCGTGCTTAAAATCATCGTCATTGTGGCTTAATGTTGAAAAAGTACAACTGAAAGTAAATTTGTGCGTTCAAAAGCTTCAAGATCCATCCGCTGAAACATTCTCAAAACAATTGTTAGATATCGGCGATGGAAAAGTTACTACAGATGAAACTGGATGCATAAAATTACCGACCGATTTCTGCACAATCATTGATTCTCACTGATATTTCCCGATTGATTTCACTGATTGATTCACTGATATTTCCCGATGTACACAGACGATACACAAATCATGAGTGGCTGGCAGAAAGAGCAATTTTAGCAGCAAAAAATGTGGACGTCAACGAATTGAATCTCAAGATACAACATTTGTTACTAGGAGACTTGGTGTCATACAAATCTAATGATACAGTTTGCGATGCCACCGAAGCTGTAAATTATCCAACAAAGTTTTTAAACTCATTGGATTTACCAGACATGCCACCGCATATTTTACAACTGAAGGTTGGATCTCCGGTTATTTTGCTTCGTAATTTGAACCCACCACGGATGCGCAACGGCACGCGATTAGTCATAAAATAATTAATGAAAAATATTATCGAAGTCATCATTTTAAATGACAAATTCCGAGGTGAAAATATATTACTACTGCGAATCCCTATTATACCCACAGATGTGCCAATTCAATTTAAACGCCCTCAATTTCCAATTAGATTGGCATTTGCAATGACTATCAATAAGTCTCAGTGCCAAACGATGTCTGTCTGTGGCTTAGATTTGAGCATATAATGTTTTTCACACGGACAATTATACGTGGCTCTCGAGTGGGCAAACCATCCAGTTTGTTTGTATTGGCGAAAGATGGGATAACAAAAAATATTGTACACTCTGTTGCATTGAGGGAATGATATTGTTTTTTAGTAATATTGTTATAAGTAGCGATATGTATATAATTTTAAAGAATCGATTTTAATAAATTAAAAAAATAAATAATTGGTGTTTTGTTATTTTTATATTCTTTCACCGTTCACAGCGCTCCATACATCTTCCACTTATATACCACATCCTAACACACTTACAATAAGTTAGTTATTTTTTTCTAGCAAAATATTCTCTAAAAATAATTTATATGACAAAACAACGTTTGTCGGGTCAGCTAGTATATATATATATTATAAGGCAAATACATATTTAAACATAACAATGATTCTTAAAAATTGTTTGATTATAATAAAACAATTACAGGAAAATCATGACCACTTTTTTATTGCTTCCAAATTATAAGAAATTGAGGCGAAGGATTAAATTACCGCGATAATTTTCTATTTTTATATATAAAACTGTAGTTACTAAATTTAATAATATGTATAGTTTTAAATAATTAAAATCAACGTGAAATCTTATTTTACACGTACATTTGAAATTTGAAAATTTTAAATAATATGATAAATTTAGAACAATGGACCATATTCCTTCCTCCTTTGGGTTCGAGACTATAAAAAATCAGCTGTTTTCGGTAAACAATTCTCAACTCTACCATAGCAAAGCATTGTGGCTTGCAAATTTTTATCTTGCAATATTATTTCTAAGAGTTACAGACACGGAGTAAAAAGACAGGAGAAAAAGGTAACGCTGAAATTTTGTGATGTTGTTTTCTAATGTTTACAGATGGCGCCAGCGTGCAATCCTTCCTTCTCTCCAGCTTCCGCAATGTTATTCAATGGGGAAATGTCTCGTTTTAATTATTTTTTTAAAAAATAATATCAAGCTGAAAAAATTTCGATTGAAAGCAAATTTCATTAAATAGAGTATTCTAACCAACATGTTTTTTTAAGAGCCATTTTATACTAATTTTACTTTGAAAGAAAGCTTTTAAAAAATGACGATTCTTATGAACCGAAGCTAGCTAAAACAGACAATTGGGAGGAAGGAGAATGGATGAAATTTTGTAAAGAAAAAAAAATAAACTTACTTTAGGTGCAGAAAACACGAACTCGGACTTTATTTTTCTCCTAGGGCTTTTTTTTTTTGTTTTTCTTATCACTATCATAGCCTGTTTTACAACTAGGAACGAAGCATTTATTTGAAACATCTGAATTATGCAGTTTTAAGAACTTACAAAGAAATTAAATTGCTTAAAATAAAAAAATTTAAATGTACTTCAGCAAAATTCTATGGAAAACAACAGTATATCCGCGCCGAAGTAGGGAGGAATGACAAGTGGCGCCCTCAATATTTACCAAATATTTAGATCACAGTTTCGTAGCTTTCTCCCATTGGACCTTCAACTCCTATTAATATTACTCCGTGGTTACAGATTATATGAAATTGAAGTAAGAGTGATATAGTGATAACTTTGTTTTGTTTTTAATACAGTTTTAGTAATATATTTTAATCTTAATCAACATATGTAATATTAAAAGATGTCATATGAACTGTGGCGATGTTAACAAATTTAAATGAATGTTCCATCTAATAGATTCCTTTATTAAAATGATTGAAATTCTAATTATTTAAGCTTTGATGTCTATATATATGTGTGTGTGTGTATAAAATGTTCTTATTAATCTTTTATTCATTATATATATGTATGTGTGTGTGTGTGTATATACATAAAATGTTCTGCAATTTTACATTATGGAATAGTCTTAACTTTATCATTCGATTCAGTTGTTTACATTTCTCTTTTGTTCTTGTTTGAACATTATTATTAAGTTTCACTGCAGAAATATTTACGAAAATGTTATGCGTAACAATAAAATGGCATGTTGAATCTAATTTGTTTACAAAATATCGGCCACGTGTTCGGCGATTTTACCTACGGTGACGTCACAGGAATATTGTCCATTGTAGCTACGTACGAAATGCAGGTAAGAAATTCAAAGCGATTCCTATGAATGAAACGAAATTCAAATTTTTGAGATAAACGATTAAAAAATGTTCCATTTAACTTCTTGCTCATCCAGAAAATTCTGAAATCTAATGTTGTGTGTATGAGTGATTCAGAAAAAAATTAACTTAAGTATAATTTCTAGTAAAACATTAAAAAAATGCAAAAAATCCGTGGAAAAAAAATAATAAAAATAAATAAATAAGTGATAACCTGCAAGAATATCCGTGTTACTTGCACCATTTTGTTTCTATTTCATCTTATGCCTACAGTATTTCATAATACTCGTTTAGCCTATCAAATATGAGACAGTTAAATTCTATAGAAACTGAGATATGGCTTACGGGCAAACAGGGAAAATGTCAATATAACTGCACCACATTTCCATAAAAGTAATTTCAAATTTAATTAAAATTTATTTAAATAAAAAATAAATTTTTAAAATAGAACAAACGACAAAAATGGATTTTTTTTTTTTTCTTTTTTTAAGGTGAGGAATCTATTCTGCATAATTTCAAAGCTCTAAAAGTAACAGGAGTAAGGCATCAGATATTTATCGGAGCTCGAGTTTCGAAAATCTGAGATACTAGGTTTTTGAAACTGTGAAGAATATATTGCATCTAATTTCGAATCCGTAAAATTATTAAGAGGGAACCGTGTTAATTGGTATTTAGGGTCAGGAATCGATTGTGCATACACACTGTAAAAAATTGTAACCTCGCAGCCAAAATTTCGCCGTAAATATTACGACTAATTTGTATTTTTTATACTTAAGTTTGCTGGACGTTCCATAATTTAACTGAATATTTTCGTAAATTTCATGGTTCGCCACAAAATTTATTACGTCTAAATAAATGCAGCGAGGTTTCACTTTTTTTTTTTTGCAGCATACAGCGTACTTTGGAAGCTGTAAAAGTAATAGGGGAATGGGAGGGCAGATAAATTAAAATATTTAAATTGGAGCTGAGGTCTTGAAAAAATCACGTTTCTGAGTTTTTTGGGGTTGAGGAATCGACTGCATATACTTTCGAAGCTGTAAAATTATTGAAGGAATGTGAGCAACATGTATTTAACAATCTTAAAGTTCAACAGGGGATTTCTAAATCCGTTCGTGTAATTTGAGGAATCGATTGTGCATACTTTCGAAGCTGAAATTGTTATGGGAGAGGAGATGGGGAGAATTATTTTAAAATTTAAAATACATCTAGGAACCATAAAAATCGGCTTCCTAGATTTTGGGGATTGGTACTCTATTGAACTTACTGATGAGGCTGTAAAATTAAAGGGGGAAATAGAGGCGGGCGCAGACGCAGGAAGAGGGGACCCCGACCAATATTTATGTGCTAATGCTGCACTTTCAGTATACGCGTAGAGCGTTTGGGTAAGGCGGTGCCACAGATATATCCAAACCCAGCATGATTTCGATCGGAAAAGGCACGTATGGGAAAAGGCGCTGCCGAGGCAGCACGTATTCAAACTAAAATTTTGACTGATTTAATTTTCTTAAATTTTTTGAGACTTTACATTATTAAGTGATATGAAATTTTATTAATAAATGATATAGAATTATGTATATTAAAAAACTATACAGTCGAACCTCGTTAACGTGAACACGCTTAACGTGGAATACTTTAACATGAACTGTTTCCACTATCCCCGTCGAAATGAATATTAGTTTCTGAATTACTGATAGCATGAAGTACTGATAACATGAAAATATGTTTTATTCCCCTTGAGATTCACGTTAACGAGGTTCGACTGTATTAATAAGTGATACGATAATTAAAACATTTAAAAAAAATCAAATAATGTTCAGATTTTTCTGCCGATCACCAAAATTTTCCCGCGGACCACTGCACTAGGGGAAAAAAAAGGCCGCACTTGGATATTTTCCTTTTCTTTTTGTTCATTCTCTTCTTTCATCCGAAAATTTTATCGTTTAAAAAGAAAACTTTAGAAAAGATTTTATTACGTTGTCCTCCACATATACTTAAGGATTGAACCCAGTGTTTAAAAAAAAAAAAAAAAAGACCGTTGTCAGGAAAATATTAATTTTAGAAAATATTTCAAAAATGGCAAGGATAAGGCAATTAACGATGCCAAAAAAAGTATTAATTTTAGAATGAAAATCAAAAAATATTTTAATGCGTGACATAATAAAATAATTAAATGCTAACGAAATATTGGTAAGACGGTTTTTAGCAAGATATAAAAATTTTTGGCTATTTAATCTCGAAATTTGGATTTAGGTGACCATGTTGTTCATCCAAGCGAGATGACCGCAAGTTAAAATGCAGATGTTTAAAAAATCGATTTGTATCATGTTCAAAACTTAGAAAAGATTAAAAAAATGTATTTAGCAAAATAATTTCTTCAAAAACAGTGCAGCAACAGTTAAAAACCAGAAGATCTGCAGGAAAAGCAATTATTAAGGAAAAGTATTAAAAGAAAAAAGTCTTCAGATGACCAAGAAATTAAAAAATATATCAGTTAATTATTAGGCTCAACTGGTTTTCTCTGATGAGTCAAGTTTAATTTATTTCGAGCTGATGAAAAAGCTAAATGTGACCCAATATAATGAAAATTGCTCTCTTAAAACACTGACACATTCTCCGTATATTATGGTACGGAGGTGCCAAGCTCAGGGGATCAATTTACTCAAAATAAAACACGGCCATTATAAAAGTAGTGCCTGACCAACTATTTTAAAGATATCTCACACTTTTCCGCAAACATCATTTCAAGATAAAAATGTACCTTGGTACACGGCATCTGTGATACGTTCGTTTGATTCAAATTGTTAAAATTACCTGTCCATTTCCATGAACACCTATAATTCAGTACATATTCATATCTTTATTCCACTTTAAATTAAATCCCACAAAGACTATCATAGAATTTCTTCTTTACCAGACCTACAAATAGTCCTATTCTCAATCCGCTCGAAAATGTTTAGTCTATAAAAAGACGGGGGGAGAGGGAGAAGGATTTGAAATTTGCAGCTTACAACTCTGCAAGAACTAGAAAAAATTATTCATGATATTTCTGAGATTTAGACTAAAACACAGTATAATACATATGCCATTACGCATTAAAGCAGTAATTCCATATAAAGGTGGAATTAACCTAATGCAGAATACATATTTTAATAAGAATTTGTTTAGGTTTAACAAACAAGTAGTTTTATTTCACATACAGAAATGAGATTTTTCAGCTGATTTCAGCTTTTTTTTTTTTTTTTTTTTTTTTTTTTTGTGTGTGTGTGTGTGTAAATTTAGATTTTCAGCTTTCTTTCAGTTTTTCTGAAATTTTTTTGTTTCTAATGTGCATTTGTTACATCATCTAATCAAATAAAACTTGATTGAATACTAAAGAATAATCATTTTTTCTTTTTATAGGTTGAAGTTTAAAAGACATATTTATTGCTCTAATGTAATAGATTTTGTCCTCATAATTCTAGTATTTCATTTGAATGGCTTGCCTTTGCGTAGAGTTTCAGCTTTTTTGTCTTTTTGCTAATCTCATCCCTGCATATATTAAAATATAACTCGTTTATTTCATATAATATATCATAATAGAATACAAAGTATATGTTTATTATATTACGTTTAGAAAGAAAGTTTTATGTAGATTTTTATTAAAAACTTCATGGAGTGAAATAAAGCAAATTACTAGTTCGGAAATGTACATAGGTATCATTTCATCCCTTTGGTATCATGCAAACATGACAGTTTTATTTGTTTCAACCATTAGTTTTGAAGTAATTACAAACAAAAAAGATATAAGTCAATTTTTCTGAAGTGCGGCTTTTTTTTTTTTTTTCCCCTTAGTGTAAGCATACAATTTGGTTTAGTCAGTACACTGTTAAAAATTTCAACAGAAAACTACTGATAATCATTTATCTTAAGTTTTATGTAATTACAGAGAAAAAAAAATCTGGGGTGAAACAGCCACACGACTTCCATTACCCACTATTACACGTATTATATGCATTTTTGAGAGATAATGTGATCAGAAAACATAAAAGTGATCTAAAGAGAAAATCGTTAGAGCCGTTTTCGAGATACCAACTTTTACAAAAAATCAATTATTGACCGGAAAACAATTACATACAAAAGGATATTTAAAAATGAGTTAATATGGTGAGTTTGAAAAAAATCCGTACAACCGTTTTTAAAGGAACGCCTTTGCGAGGCCTGAAATTGAGCTATTTATATAGGACGCCTATCAATTTTCCTGAACTAACCAACTATATCATTCGAAAGGGCATCTAATAGAGTGTTTATATAGCAAGTTTGGAGAAAATCGTTAGAGCCGTTTTTGAGATACGGACTTACGGTCCCACTTCCGGTTTCCGATGTCCCACTTACGGTTTTTCAATTTTCACCAAAATTTGGAAATTTCATCTGTACACCAGACGTATTTCAATTCTAAAGTTTCGTAGCTCTATCTTTATTAGTTTCTGAGCTATAATAGCCAGAAGATTCTCCACATACATACACACACACACACACACACATACACACTGACCAATTGCCCAAAACCACTTTTTTGGACTCAGGGGACCTTAAAACGTGTAAATCAGGTGAAAACCCGATATCGAATTTTAAGACCGAATACAATACTTCCATTACCTACGGTAGTAGGGTAATGGAAGTAATAAACAAGGATGTCAAAAAATCCATCTTTTATATGAATTTTAATGACTAATATTAATTTAATTAATTATTGGTGAGAATATATTTGTGACTTCGAATTATTTTACAGTGTACTTAAATATACGAAAATATCAAACAAAAAACAGTCATTATTAAAATAATATAAAAAATTAACACTTTCTAAAATCAACAAAATTTATACACAAGATCGCTAAAATGTACCCAAAAAACATTATTGACAAGATTTATCTTTTGTGATTCTACAATCTGATAATTCATCTTCACTGCAGATGAACAGATCAAAGTGAGAAAGGCTTAGAACAAAGAAGCAAAAATACTATCAACAGTATTTTTTTAGGAAAACTGGATGGTCTTAAATGTACTTGATAAAATAGTTTAAAAATTAATATCAATCAATAAAATATACTTATTTATGTTTGTAATGGCCTCACAAGTGGCCGAGTAGTTCTGCTCTCAAAACTAAGACAGGAAGAAATGGGTTTGATCTCAGATCGCGCTCATATACCTAGCCGTTCGGAGTTTTCTGTGGTTTTCTTGGAAACCCACATGAATACGGGCTGGGACTTTTTAGAAAGACCCCCCATCCGCCCACGGAAGATATCCCTCCTTAGGCCCAGGTCCCTAAGTGCAAACAGTTGGCCTTAACCCGAACACCAGCACCTTAAGTTTGTCATAGCTTTTTACGAGAAATCTCTAATGAATTGTATTGGCGTATGTGTTAAGGCTAATTCTCTACTTGAAGGATCTACACTTAGGGAAGAATGCTTCCATGCAGGATTACGTCTGGGAGGATCCTAAAATGTATTCACGAGAGTTTCAGATAAAATCATGCGGGAAATTCTGAACATTTAGGCCAATGATTTCAATTTGAGTTTGAACCTAGTATCTTAAATCTACCAGCTCATTTATTTCTGGGTTAAATAAATATTACTAGTATAAACCAGTGGTCAAAACTTGACCAATTTTTAAAAGTAAGCATTTAAATAAAAAATATAAAAATTCAAAATTTCATGAAAACTTAACTAGTAATCACTTTATCCATAAAACAAATAAAATTACTATAACTGTCTTCATTTACATGACAATGCATATATCGATGAACTTCTCTATTTACCTTTCAATGTACTTCTTTAGAATAGTGAAGAACACCACTGTCTGTATTGAAAAAAGTGTGTCAATAGTTTGAAATATATATATATATAATCACTTCTCTTCCAGACAAACAAAAAGTAAATAGGGAAAATTAAATTCAGAAAATATGCTAAATCATGAGTCACTGTATTGCATTAAAAAAATAAAAATAAAATAAAATAAATGCACAAGCAAATTTAACAATTTTCTCCTAAAGAAATTTTTAAAATAAAAAATATTACGCGCAAAAAATGAATATAAAATAAAATAAACTGAATATTATTTTTGTTTTCTAAGTAATAGATATAAAATTCTGAACCAAAACAGAACTCAATTTAAGACAACAGGATTTATTTTTAGTTTATTCTTCTTCTGCAGTAACTGTGTTTGTGTTCTTCAGCAAAGGTTACTAAACTACCTACCAATAAGTATTTGAACACTTTAAAATTTAGATGTTTTATCAAATATCTAGAAAAATTCTTTAGGAATCATCTTGAAACTTTGTGAGTATAAAAAACATGCTACATCTCGTATATTTCAGCAAAAGTTTTTCTTCCTTATACAAAGTATAGCAACTTGGACAGTAAAACAAGAATCCACTGATTCAAAAAGCTACCATCCACTCAGCTTCCTCTTACTTAGATTACAGTACTTAGTAAGCCTCAATTCTTATTTCCTAAAAATAATCTACCAACAATTCTCAAAAATTAAATAACTAATTTATTTAATTACTTACTTTAATTATATTTTTTTTATTATTATTTAATTTTATTTAAAAATTAATTTTATTATTTTTATTTTATTTTATTTATTTATTTTTTTACGAGGGTGTGGCGGTCTCTAGTCCTCGTTAATCTGTGCTGCACCGTCAAGTGCTCGATGGGGTCGTTTAACAGTCATTGGGCTACCAACGCGGGGTACCATCCCTCCGTGGTGGATCAAAATTGCGATGGTCCCTCTTCCTCTTCTCCACTCGGCCTCCCTGCGCACAGTAATTTCCCTCCCAATTAGGTGTATTTAGGCCTTGCCACTTCAAAAACTTCTAAATTTTCGCTATGCACCCAAAAACTATCTTCCATCCTCCAGTGGCTTCACGTATTCATTTTTTTTTTCTTTTTTTAATAATCTCATTGTTCCTTACACGTTCAGCTTGTCTTTCTTAAATCTTAAGTGTTGTCCCCTTCCCCTTTTCAAATGGCCTCCACTTTCGGTTTTAATTATTGTGTGCACTACTAACTTTAGCAGCTCCCCCAGCGGTTTTTCTTTTCTCCCTCCCAGCCTAAATTCAAAATTGTTTTAATTTAGTTGAATTCTGGTTATTTCGGCTATTATTCTCTCAGCTATTATGTGCACTTTTTCCAAATTCCTTAACATCCTGGAGCGTGTCTGTGGGTTTCTACCGTGGCTATCTTGGAGGGTGTTGTGTGCAAATCGAGCTACGAGTTCAAAGCAGAAGTCGATACCCTGCAATTCCTGAGCTCTGGTGTTCTAGTCACATTGCTGCCAAAAAGTGACGTAGCAGTTCCATCTAGTTCCTGAAGATGATGGATGAAGTCTGAACGAAGAATCTTCGGACACAGCTCACTCTAATTAGCTACTAGATTACTGTCTGGTGTAGGCAGCTTCCATGCGGTGATCTGGCGATTTATTCACTCCGGCGAACGGCATCCAACCTGTTAAGCTTGGCTTAGCCCAGGCAGGCAGGGACCGTCCAAAGATTTCCAAGGAAGTATAGTAATCCCGATTTGTGAAATGTTTTTTTGTATTTCACACTGCTCGAAAACGAATGATCGCTGAATGTTCCCAATTTATATGTGTGACTGTCATGATGTCTAGTTGTACACCTGCAAGTGTCGTCTTAACACGAGCTCTCATTTTAGAGATATCAGCGACTTTACACGATTTTTTGTGACGTCTGTATGTGTGTGTATTTCGCATAACTCAAAAACGGTTGGACATAGAACGTTACGAATTGGTATATAGGTTTGTTATAACATCTAGTTGTGCACCTCCCTTTTTGGTCTTTCTGGGACTATCCGTTTTGGAGATATTTACGAAATTTATATTCATAATGGCAAATATAAAAAAAAAAAAAAACGGCCATTATTGACCTACCATCATAGAGATTTCAAAATAAGCTAATGGTAGAGCCCATAATGATATTATTATGAAAGTTGTCAACACTTTTGCTTGTAGGAAAGTAATTTGTAAAAACATAAGCAGGTTCTAGTCGATGAATGCATTTTATTTAATGAATATTCAACCCGTAAATAGAGCCCGTAATGATATTTTTATGAAAGTTGCCAATACTTTTGCGTGTGGTGTAGAAAGTAATTCCTAAAGACATAAACAGGTTCTAGTCGATGAATGCACTTTAATGAATATTCAGTACGTAATGATACTGTTATGAAAGTTGCCAACAATTTTGAGTGTAGAAAGTAATTCTTAATATATATGCAGGTTCTAGTTGATGAATGCACTTTATTTTGTTTTAGTCTTGTTTGTTATTTAAAGAATTTTTGAAGAATGTTCAGCGCTGTAAACCAATGAATCTTTCCGGAAAATTCCAGAATTATGCTCTTATTGAAGTTAGAGCTTCAAACTTTGACAACCCTAAACTACAAAATTTTTGCCAAATTCGATGCAAATTCGCCAAAATCGATGCCAAGACAAAAATTAGCATTGGCTACAAACTTAGCGAGATTAGCGATCAAATTTGGCGGCAAATACTGTTTCAGGGTAACCAGAATTAGTAAATACTTTCTCAATTTTAACTGAATTGTTT
Source organism: Salticus scenicus (assembly GCA_963930645.1). Classification (NCBI taxonomy): domain Eukaryota; kingdom Metazoa; phylum Arthropoda; class Arachnida; order Araneae; family Salticidae; genus Salticus; species Salticus scenicus. Next base: position 207,404,202 of record OZ005654.1, read on the forward strand.
CTTTAAAATGTATAATTTTTCACCTCTAATTTTCGGCAAAGAGAACAAATGTAGGTCATCTATACTCAAAGGATGTTCATTAAACTAAGCTATATGAATTTGCCAATGAGAGATTCTTTAATAAGCCATTCCTGAAAATTCTAATATATTTGTTTGGTGATATATATAATCCTATTATCATGACTTTTGTAGTTAGAGTAGCTTTTTTTTCAATTACCTCACACAAAAATGTCAATGTTTTCATAACAATATGTATGTTTTTAAATAGAAAAAGATAAATATACTTTAAAGACAAAAAGAAATTCCGTCAATTATACAAATATTATTTAGTTTTTTTTTTCCTCCGTCCCTTTCAAAATATTTAGGTATTAGAAACTTTTCTCAACAAAAAGTTAAAAATAACTTTTTGTTTGACATTCCTGCGAAATAGTGCTATGAGCGCTTACAAGGATAATTTAAAAAAAGAATAAATAATTAGAATTATAAGTAATGCTATTTTGGATATCAAATTTCCAAGACTAAATTCAGTTACTTTTTTAAAAAAACTTGTTACAATACAAATGTAAATATAAAAAATATCACTAAATTAAACACATACCAATAATGAATAACTGAAAAATTCTGGTGCTCAAAAAGATAATGACATGTTTAACATAAAAAGATAATGACGAAGTTTTTTTTTTTTTTTTTTTTAACAAGCAATCGTACCAAAAAATTCATTACCAAATGGTGACAAAAATTTAAAAGTCGGCAGGGGAATTATATATTAAAGCTGTAATGCAAAATGGTCTAGATATTATAAAATTTTTCTATTCTAAAAAATTACAGTTTTTTAGCATATTTCATTTAAAAAAATATGGTATTAAGTATTATATATTTCAATTTGACATTGAATATAAGGATTTCTATAATATTGCTCTGATTTTGTCTTGTATTATGCACTGTTAATATTCCTATTTAGTGAAAGGCAAAGCAGTGAATAAGCAGGAAGAGCCCAGCAGCAGTTAATGAGTGAAGCAAGTTGCAGGTTGGTGAGTGGAGCAAGCATGGGGCAGAGCCCCCTAGTTATTCAAAACAAAACAAAAAAAAATTAAATTAAAACAATCAAATTTTAGCAGTTAGTTGTAGTTTAATGTGTCTTAATAAGTGCTGGAATATTTCTGAATTTTTGCATCATTATACAAAAAACATTGTGCGATTAACTTTAATGTTTCTTTAAAAAGTTAGTGATAAAATTATTTTAGTAATTCACAAATTTGAGAAAAAAAAAAAAAAAAGGCATAAACAAAAAAAAACTAAACTAGCCACTGATGAACAACTAAAAATTTAAAATTACAGATCTGATGAAATGTGCTGTGCATAGGGTCTTTCTAAAGTCCTAGCCTGTATTTGGAAAAAAAAAAAAAGAAGTTAGAAAACTCCAAATGGTTAAGCCATCAAGAACAATCTCTGTTCAATCCTGATACTACTTTAAAAAATATTGTATGGTGTACTTTTATTTTTTAAATAATAAGTATGTAGGGTAAGTGCTCCAGTGATTGACACTTTTAGAGCAATTTCTGATGTTTTTAATGTTCTAGTCATCAGAAACTATTTTTGTAAATCTTAAGCTAATACATATGGTACGAAAAACTTTTAGAACCACATATATATTAAAATACATACATTTAATAATTATTATTTTATGTATTTTTATTTTACACCCACTCAATGTTCCAGTAATTGACACTGCCAGTTTTTCATTTTACCAGTAATTAGCATCCCATGCTCCAGTGTTTTACACTGCTAGTTTTTCATTTTACCAGTTATTGGCACCCTATACTCAAGTGTTTGACATACAGTATTGAAATTCTTATATATAAAATTAATAAATAAATTTTTTTATTTATGAATTATTTCAGGGAAGATGTCAATTACTGGAGCATGTCAATCACTGGAGCACCTACCCTAGAAGCCCTCACATAGCTTTCTTTTATATCATTCTATAAAAGTGCTACTAACTAACATGCACAAAAATTTAATCAAAATACACACATAGCTTCTTGCAATAAAGATTTGACATAAGCAGTTTGATACAATCGTAACTAACAGATGTTGAGATATAGCTATTTGAAAATTCGCAGATAGTTAATAGCAGTGTCATCTATCATCTGACATAAGCCCAAATTGAGTCAGCAAAATTTTTCATAATATCTGTGTAACATATTAAGTTAGGCACATTTTATATACAACAGATGTTGAGATACAACCTACCTATAAACAGAAAATGTTTTATCACCTGACATCCAATATACACCCCAACTGATATAGCATAGTTTTCATAATATCTATATCAAGTCTGGTGGATGTTCATATCACAGAAGCTGTGATATTGCCTTAAACATGATTAAACTGTGGTATAACAATGCCACCTATCTGCTTATATGTGCTCAAATTGAATTAACATAATTTTTCTTCATAGCCGTCATACATATCAAGTTTTGTGGAGTTATGCACCTGAGATATATTCTTCTCTTAAACGGGAAAATTGCAGTATCATAAAGAAACCCTGCTGTATCTGTATATCGTAAAATCTAATCTGTACAAATTACTAATACCAGTGAAGGTGGAACCAAGTATAAAGTTTTGTTGAATTTCATCTGTTGCTTTATGAGAAAACAGACTTCAGAAAATTTTGGTAACCATGACACTGAGACAGATCAACACACATTTTCTAATAATAGTCAAAATATCACAAGCACATCTTTAAAATGTGAAAATCCATCTGTTTTTTTTTTTTTTTTTAAGGGAGATGAAAAATGTTTAGAAATATTTTCTTCTCATATAAAAAACTAAAAATTATTACTTTCTCTTACCCATAAGGTAGAGAAAGTATTATTTTTGCGTCAAATTTTCAAAATTGAGTTTTTGTTATAGTTACACGTTCTAAAACCCCCTGAATCCAAAATTCATGCTTTTAGTGGTTGGTCTGTGTGAGTGTCTGTGATTAGCATATCTCAAAAACAAATTGTAGTATAAAGTCCAAAACTGGTATCCTAAATGTGTATCATATAGGGATGCTACATTAAACCTTTTGTTGAGATCAAGCAAATGGTTCATGTATAGTGACACCCAAGAGAATTTAAATACACATTACCATCTATGGGGGAAATTGCAGGTAAGCAGAGTCATGGTTCATACACTTAGGAGTGAAAAAAATTCAAGGACTTTTCAAGCACATTCCAGGAAATTTTGAAGCACTTTCAACCAGGATTTTAGATGCGTCCACACACACACACCTTTTTATGGAGGGGGAAAGGGGGAATTACCTATTAAAAACTCAGTATCAAATGTATTTAATTTATTTATTTATTAACATAACTAATAACTAAGGCTCTGCCTCCTGCTCGTTCCACTCACCAACCCCCGACTCACCTTGCTTTATTAACCCCTGCAGGGCTCTTCCTACCTGTTCCCTGCTTTCCCATGGAATAAATAGGAATATAAATAATGCATTTCATAAAACAAAAGCAGAAAAATATTATAGAAATCCCCATATTCAATGCTGGATTGAACTACATAACATTTAATAGCACTTAATAAAAAAAAAAATAAGAAAATAAAATATGTTAAAAATCAGTAACTTATTTTTTCAGAATAAAAGAAAATTCGTTATATATTTTTGAAAAAAAAATTGAAATTCAAGTACTTTTTAACATATTACAGCAATTTTCAAGTACAGTAGAACCTCGATTATCCGAAGTAATTGGGAGCGAACTTACTTCGGATAATTCAAATTTTCGGATAATCGAGAATTCATCAATAATCATCTAAAATATTTATCGGCACTCGTAGTTTGGAAAGGATGGCTTGCATACAAAAGGAATATGGAAAAAAAAAAAAAAAAAAAACTTTAAAAATACATGTTTGTTAAGAGAAAATTTTGGATGATAGTAGAAAGTGAAAAAAAAAAGTGAAGAAGAAACCGACTTCGGTTGACGGAGAGTTTCGGTTAATCGAGGTTCAGATAATCGAGGTTTTACTGTACTTTTAAGCACTTGAAAATGAAACTTTTTTTTTCAAGCACTTTTCAAGGATTTTTAAAAGTGTACAAACCATGAGAGTTTAACATCTATAGACTGCACCAAACCAAATGACATGAATATATATTTTTTATATACTTAAAAACATGTTTCACACAGAATATGGTACAGAAATCATTTACTGTTCGTTTACAGGGCTACAAAAAAAAAAAAAAAGATTATAGTGCGACAATACTTAAAAATTGATAGAAGTGTACGTCAGATTGTGTCATGTGTTATTAATATAGGATTATACTTATGTGCACCATGTGGTATGTATATAACTTTCAGAAGATATACAGGGCTGCTAATATTTAAATCATGACATTCTATTTTATTGTTAGTGGAAGTGCTTTACTAAAATATTTTGCTACGTCCAGGAAAGCTATTTAAGTAATCAAAATTAATTCTTCATAGCCGTATGGTAAATGACGCATTTTTTAAGCTAAATATTCATTGCTTGGCTTTTTGTATATTTACACATTTTGAGGCTTCCTGAATACCAAGGCCAAGTTTTTAATGTTTGATTATTGTCTGTGTCTGTTAGAGTAAACTGAAAACAAAAAATTTCAGGCAAACCAAATGTATTGAAGTTAATACTTTTGTTACTAGAAAAATCTGTTCAAGATTGATAAGTTTCAAGAAAAGTTGCATGTGAAAGTTGTCTGAATAATTTTAAATAAACTTTTGAATTTAATAACAGATTTGAATTCTATATAAATGTAAGTACAATCATGAAATTTGGGAGGGGGGGGGGGGAGAGTCGGGCAGTAGCACCCCTCACAGAATTATTTGTCAAATAGAGCTGTTACAGAGCTTTATTTGAATTGTTTTAACATAGGTTTACATAACAGTACTCGTTATCTTATCCCTTAATCTCCAATCTGTATTTATATTATTAAATTTTGGGGCAAAAGAAAGTCATATGAGTGACACACCAAATTATTTCCATTTCTAAAGAACTTAAACATTTCTTTCAATTCTCCAAACAAAAAAAATGATTTAATCAAAGGTTTTTTTTTTTTTTAATTTGTTGGTCATTTTTCTATCTGTCTAGGTCAAATGTTGTCGTCAATTTTTAACCTGCCATCCACCGAACACATTTTGTTCAAAGTATCACAAGTTCACATTTGATTGTAACATAATACGCAAATATTTTCATAGATTTATCTTACTAGGAGCAGGTTCCAGAGGCGAAAATCAGCCAGCCTGTGCAATCTAGCAAATATTTTTTAATGCAACTTGGCAGAACCGATATTACTAAAATTTTAGACGTGAGTCCATAATCAGACAATACAATGTGCAAGCATATTGAGGATCTATTTTACTAGAAGCAAAAATTCTGTCTGCCTGTGACATAACCTGCGATTATTTTTTAATTCCTTTGGCTGGAATGATTTTACTAAAATTTTGCATATGAGTCTATAGTCAATGACAACGCATTAATTACATCAATACTTTTAGGAATCTAATCTGACCAGACACAGGTTTCAAGGGCAAAAAATCTCTCTGCCTGTGTCAAATCCATTTTTAATGCACTTCTGCCAAACCAATTTTACACAAATTTTAGACAGCACTCCATAGTCGATGGCAATACAATATGAAACTATTTATTTTATCACAGGGAGTTTTCAGGGAAAAAACCCTGTGTGTCTGTATCAAATCTTACAAATATTTTTTATAATACTTTTGTAAATTGAAAGTTTTAGTTCATCAAATGAGGGGGGGGAGAAGAAGAAGACCTTTCCTTTTTTTTTTAACGTGTTTTCTGCAACACTTAGATGGTCTAATCGTTAGATTTTGCAGTTTCTTTAATTTTTTTGTCTCATCCTCAAAATATGGGCTATTTTTCTGGAGTCACTGATTATTCTGGGAAGTAACAAATAATTGGCCAGTTTGCTTATGTCACTAAGTACAAAAGAAAAAGAAAAAAAAACAATAAGACAAAATGTGCAATATTTAAAAACATGTGCTTAGTCCTAAAGAAATAAAGTTTTTTTATGTTGACAAAATTTAGCGATGCAATGTTTTCGATGAATGTTACATTTGCATACCTGTCAACATTGAAGAATCAAAATAACAGAAATTTTGTAAGTGGCATTTTCAGGCCTAGATAACATTGATGAGTTTTCAACATAAGACAGTATTTAATAGTTTAATCCATGGCTAAAATTGTCAAAAATTTATATATATATATATGTTAGTTAAATTTAATTATTAAGTAAAAGTTTAGTAATTATTAATTAAAAATGGTGCTATATATTGAGATTCATGACAATTTTTTTTCAACAAAAGCAAGAATCTTGCTTAAAAAATTGAAGATTTTTTGAAGTTTTGAATAAATTATTCTATAACTTTAAAATGCTCACAATAAGGGAGAAATGTATGAGAATCAGAGAAAGTTATCAGGTATACATTTGGCATATTTTTTATAAGAAAAAATAAATGTAAAAAAAAGGTAGTTCAGAAATAATCAGGCCAAAAATACTGACTTTACTGACTAAATTCCTAAAATACTGACCAAGGTGAAAAATACTGACTTTACTGACCAACTTTCATCCTTTTTTTTTTTTTTTTTTTTTAAATATGATAAAAAACACATTTAATAATATAAATATTACACTGTGTTCTCAGAAGATATTCATTCTTTTATTCAAACAAAAACTGCTTCACATAACATTTTTTTTTCTCTTCTTCTTCCCGCATATTTTTTCAATTTCTTGTAAATTTTATTCTTCTTTCACCTTTATAATATTATAGAAAAAAAAAAAAAAAAATTAACTCTGCTGAGTTATAATTCAAGTTATTTATACAAATCTAGTAGTGATCTTAAGCCTTGTGAAACTTACAATCTATGTACCACATAAAATGTTCTTAAGAAATTTAGCTTTAATAAAAACACATAACACATCATATAAATTTTTATTTAAGTACAAATAATTACAAAATGAAATAGACAAGTAGCATTTAATTCTAAAAAAAATAATCTTATTTAAATAGATCACAAGTTAAAATACTCTTGTACAGTGATTAAAGAATAAATCTAGTCAAGTAAATTTACTGTCCAAAGCCAAGGTTCATCCAGGCATTAATTTTTCAGATATATTTTTGTGAAATTTCTTATTTAATTTTGTAAAATATATATATCATATAAAACCTTCCATTTTAACAGTCACACTATGTTAAATATCAAGTTAATAATGTTTAATTGAACCTACAGGCTGTTATTTGAAATAATACTTGAAAACATCGAAATTTTCTGAAAGAGAGAAATTCTATAAATTTAGACTTTGTGAAAGGGCCTTTCTTTTTAATGGATTTTATGAAGGGGCAGCTAAAGGGTTCCAATTTTTGCCTGAACGGACCCTTGCAAAGCATAAGACACAGAGAAACATCTTAAAAACATCTATAATTTAAACTTTTAGAATACACACATTAAAAAGGATGATTAGAAACTGCAAAATTTTTCATGCAATTAAATGGATTTACACAGTTGAGACAAATATCTAACACAGCACTTTTCCCTTCCCCCCAGAATTAACACTTTTTGGAAGAGAAAAAATGAAACATATGCAACAGACTCCCACAAATCTGCTTTCTTAAAGTTTGCACATCACAATCAATTATAAAAAAATAAAATGTATAATAAAGTTTTAAAGGGAAAAAAAATAAAAATATCCTTTATTTAAATGGCAATTGTATAAAAACTGAATCTAATTAAATAAGGAAAGTTAATTTTAATTAAGGTCTGGATCTTAGGAAATAAGTACCTAAATTTTTTAACGTAACAATATTTGTTCTTGAACAAAAAATGACTATTCATAGACTGCAGAAAAAAAAAAAAAAAAAAAAAATTCTAAGCAAAAAAAAAAAAAAAAAAAAAAAAAAAGTTTTATCTGTATTTCTAAACTGTCTATATTGTAGTATTAGATGTTTATGAACTTAAATTTATTTTAGTTTGTGAGGCAAATTTTAATTCATTAATATATGTGCATGTATGTATATATATTCTGTTATACTTCATTCATATTTGTTATTTGTGATCCCATCTATCAACGTCTCAAATGCAACTCTTATTAATTTCAATATCTTTTGCTCTATGTAATGCTTCTATTACACACAGTGATTTTTCAGACAACTTTTGATCCGATTGTTAATTTGAGCCAATTTTGTTGGCTCAAATCGCGTCATTACCTAGTGTAATAGGAGTTGAGAGTACGAACAATTTTTTCTGGCTAGTCATGAAAATTCTTTGTACAAGCAATTTCTCCTCCGATGATAAACCAATGAGATGGCAATTTGTTACATGCGCAGAGAAAAGACAGAACCGGCGGTGTGAAGTCATTTATTGTTCTCATCATTCTACATGAAGACTTAGTGCAGGCCCCAGAAAAGAGAGATAACAGGTGTACCTTGGCATGTACACCTTGAAAACCTGTTTCTTTTTTGGACAATCTTTGATTCAACTTTTGCAACCGTCTTTTGGATTTCCGTTTCCAGAAATTGGAACAAAAATTGGCTCAAATAAAAGCTGCATGAAAACTTTTTGTGTGTAATAGCAACATAAGGCTTCACTTCCATATGAATTGTTTATTGATTAATTGAAGTTTTTTTTCTTTTCGTTTGATCATTGTAATGATTTATTATTATTATTATTATATCCCTTTAGTTATCATTTATTCATTTTTTCTTTATATCTTTCAATATTTTCAAATTTCATAGCAAGATTGGACATACATTATAGCGTTTAGCTTAATCAAGCAAATATAGCCTTTTGAAATCTTGCATTTTTTATTTTTTTCTCTCTGAAGAATTGTACAGTCCCTGATGAAATAATTCTTCAGTTTTTGAGCATTTTTCAATTTTTAATAACATTTATCATTGCTTCTTCTTTGATGTAAACGTATTAGGTATGGATAGACAAAAGTTTTCCTCTTTATTGACAATTTTTTTATTTTTAATCAGTTTTTTATAAGCAAATACTGGGAGGGTATTTATGGTTCATTATTGTGAATTGTTTTTCTGGGAATGTACTGTATATGCATTTTAATATATTGAAAATTTACATAGTTTCCTAATGCAAACCCTACTTTAAATAATAATAAATTTAAGATAAATAATGAACTCCTAAGATAAATTAAGTGAAAACTGAAAAGCATTCAAATTTATAAAAATTCTTATAACAAAAACAAAACTTCTTTAACTTATTGCATTTTTTTCTTTTTCTTTAATAAAAATATCATCCACTAAAATTATGTCAGTCCATACTTTACATATATACTTTTACAATTACAAAAAAATGTAGACTTTGTACTCACAAGAATCACCAAACGAAACAGGTGATTTGACAAATTTATGTTTACATTATTTTACCAAGAACAGCAAAATAGTTTCTAATTCTTTCTTCTAAAAATAAATCCTATATTACACAACAAATAAATAAAATACAGCAAAAATTCTACATGAATGATGATAAAAAATTCGCTGTTCTTAATATAAGAAACTGCATGAAAACACCTAAAAAAAGCAATGTTGAATTTATGATTAAAACAATGTTTTCAATGATGAATTAAAAACGGTAGCAATTCTCTTTCCATTTTGGAAATATGTCCTTTAACATAAACACATTACACAGTTTAGTAATTTAAAATATTTTTAACTAAATATAGTTAAGATTAATATTTCACTTTATTTTTTAAAATTACTATATTTCGATTCTATTACAATATCGTAAAGAAGGATGCAAAAAGCATGCTTTGTACTGAAATAGAGTGGGTATCAGAAACAATGACCCATTTTTGGAACTGTAATATTTTTTAACAGAAATATACAAAAGTAATGGGGAAAAAATATAAATGTTCTATGTGCCCATCTCCAGTAGTATGTATATCGTCAAGATAATAGTTAACATATTAACTGTCAACTACGAGATAACTCGTACCTTGTTTACTTGCCATGTTTTGTGCAACGACAAGGATACTCAGAGTACATCAGAGTAAATATGTATAGATGGCCTCAGAGAAGAGAGGGAAAAAAAATGACGAATGGCTTACATAAAACTGAAAATTTGTCAATTAAAGAACAGAAAATACAATTGTACAAAGTTTATTCAAATTCAACAAGCAAAAAAATATTTGTTATATAAGTCAATTAACTAAATAATTTGCAACATATTACCTCCCTCCCCCCCCCCTAAAAAAACTACACACTCTATGTACTTGATGATTACTACGTATTACAGTTAGAGTTTTTAATAATGTAACATGATAAAATTAAACTGCATTTTAAAACCAGAATCCTGAAGAGTTCTGTGACAGTCAACATGTTAAAATCTTCGAGCACTTTCTGTAAAGTGACGTTATTGGCAAATGCTATTGTTAGTATCCTTTATTTTAGGTCCTATGCTTGTAGGTAATGGTGATAGTGTTTATTCTGTACCACTGTTCCCAAACACTGAGGAGCTAAAAACACAAAATTTTAGTGCCAGTGGTATCCATGAATACAATTTCTTTCAGAAAGTATGGGAAGTCATCATCATGTGCTGTTAGAGGTGGATACATGAAACATTTAAAACATCATTTATGAAACTGTAATACCTTGTGAGTATTTTCTCCCCTCATTTTGTTACATTACTATTGTATATTTCCATTAAAAAATATTACATTTCAAAATAGAGGCATTCTTTTTGATATAGTACTTGGTACATGACAATGTATAGATTCTCTTAAATGCAACTCTGAATCTGTAAACGATACATATTTTAATTTAACTACATACATATAAATTTTTCATTTGACTAAGAAAGAAAATACTGATTGAAACATTTCCCAAAATTTAGCTTGACTATGAGACTTCTAGGATCTCTTCTGTTTTTTCGGCATGATATTTTGCAACTTACAATCTCTCCTGAAATACATACATGAATAATCGTTACAATTCTTAAAAATAAATAAATAAATGTGGCAAAAAATGTAAAATATGCTTACATGTAAAAAATATATATATATATATGTACAAAATATGTAAAAATAAATGAATAAAAATCTGATGTGGGCACCACATGACTTCCTTATACACTTTTAGAAATATACATAATGCTAAGAAACATTGTCACTGGACTCGAAACATTTGGCTAAAAATATTTTAAAAAAATGCATGCATACGTAAAAAAAATAAAAAATAAAATTGTGCCTTGAGGGGACTCATGTCAAAGTTGTGCCTTCTGGGGGGGGACTCATGTTAAAGTTGTGCCTTGGGGGGGACTCATGTCAAAGTTGGGCCTTGGGGGGACTCATGTCATATGTCAAAGTTGGGCCTGGGGGGGACTCATGTCAAAGTTGGGCCTTGGGGGACTCATGTCAAAGTTGTACCTTGGGGGGGGGACTCATGTCAAAGTTGTGCCTTGGGGGGGGGGGAATCATGTCAAAGTTGTACCTTGGGGAGGGGACTCATGTCAAAGTTGTACCTTGGGGAGGGGACTCATGTCAATGTTGTAGCTTGGGGGGGGGACTCATGTCAAAGTCGTGCCTTGGGGAGGGGACTCATGTCAAAGTTGTGCCTTGGGGGGGACTCATGTCAAAGTTGTGCCTTGGGGGGACTCATGTCAAAGTTGTGCCTTGGGGTTGACTCATGTCAATGTGTTCTGAACTTTTCTGAAAGTTTCAAATGTCTAGCTAGTCGAGAAGTCAGTTAAATTGCAAGATTTGTCCAAACCGTTTTTGAGCTATTACCGTTTTTTGATACATTTTGCCCATTATGAACCTAATTTTCCTAAATATCTCCAAAACGGAAAATCATATAAAGTCCAAAAAGGGAGGTGCACAACTAGATGTTATAACAAACCTATGTACCAATTCGCAACTTTCTACGTCCAACCGTTTTTGAGTTATGCGACATACACCCACACACACACACACACACACAGACACACATACATACAGACGTCACGAAAAATCGTGTAAAATCGCTTATATCTCTAAAACGAGAGCTCGTGTTAAGACGAAACTTGCAGGTGTGCAACTAGACATCATGACTGTCACACGTATAAATTGGCAACATTCAGCGATCATTCGTTTTCGAGCAATGTGAAATACAAAATCCATTTCGCAAATCGGGATTACTATACTTCCTTATACTTTGTATAAGGAAGTAAAAATGGGAGCACAAAGCAAAAATTTAGGACATTTTCAAAACAAAATTATTAGTCTATCCACGAAAGCAAAACACCCGAAGTTCATTATAAACTGGCCAAAAGAGCTAGTTTAGTTAGAAAAAGATCCAAATTTTTTAATGTGTTTACGTGATACAAAAGAATACATTTATTTCAAAACCTTTTAACACCAACTTTCCAGATTTTATTTATAATTAAAATATACTACATATACCGGAAAATTTAAATTGATATATAAATAGAACTCACTTTTTAGAATTAGAAAAAAATATAACTTTAATCAGAGTAACTAAAATTCTGCCAAAACGAGTTTTCATATATATGGCAATCATTCCAAAAACTTTCTTGAACTTAATTATTTTTTTTAATTATCTTCAACTTGAAAAGCACATCTCTCTTGAGAACAGCATCAAAGTAAGTGTTGCCATTTTGATGCTGCACTTGTGTCTACTTTTTTTGTTTAACGAAGGGTTGTGATTATTTTTTGACCCAAAAGAATTGTTAGAAGTTTTTTTGCAATGTATGGTGTTCATTTACAAACATTTTTTTTTTTTTACTTATTACTTAAACTAACAATTGTGAAAAAGTTTTTGCAGTACAACTCAGGTTTGAGACTTGTTTGAATAGTTTGAATGTCAGTATATAGCAAAACTGCTCAAAATCTCAGTAAATTTCGGACAACTAATCATATTTAAGGACATTTCAGAAATATCAGGACATGTATTATATCCATGTAAAAAGTAAGCAATTAAAAAATGTTTAAATATTTTCCAATACATTCTGGAATCTTGACTGAAACATATAATATTTTAATACTAAAACATAACAGAGTGGCTAACATTTGAACTTCTTGATTTTAACCACCTTTTTCATTTATATTTCTGTGACTTTTCTAAGTCATTTTTAGCTCATTTTAGCATGTGACAAAACAGACTAACTGTAGAACTAACTGTATAATTAATAGATAAAATAACTGCAGGACTGATTGTGACCCTACTTAAAATCTTGAAATTCCATGAAAAGAAAAAGCCAGGATGCAATTAAAATTTTTTAGAATTGTAACCAATGAAATATATGTTAAATTTTTGAAAACCTAAAAAATACCAGTAAATTACAAAAGACATATCTAAATTTCCATTATACAACAAATTTCTCTTAAAAGTCAATGAAAAAATATCTTGAAATCTGGTATAGATTAAGTTAAAATCCTGAAATCAGGATATATTATATATTTAGGAAAAATTCCAGAAAAAAAAGAAAAGAAATTCTACACATAATCACTCTTGTAACTGTATTATAAATGGACCAAATAATTGTGTAAATTTATAATGGTCAATATAATCTGACATATTTGGTTAAGAATTTCCTCATTTCGATTATTATATATTAAAGTAAGAAAACATGCTGCATAAATTACATTTTTATATACTTTTTTTGTTTAGCGATAGCAGGATGTTCTCATTAATAGTTAGGTTATAAAACATACAATACAGTTTAAAAGAAAAAAAAAGACCATTATTATATCAGGTTGTAACATATGAAATGTCCGATTCTCAAAAGTAAAATTTTTGAGATTTGGTTCCATATAAACTTTTTTGATACAGTCGTTAATTATGTATCAATTTAAAGTTAAAACCTTCTCTTTTTCATCTGATGTGTTTCAAATAAAAATATTGTGATTTGGTCGTAAGTTTATAGCTTTAATCATAGGATGAATTCTAGAGATTTTAGAGTGCTATTTTTGTATGAGTGGAAAAGTAAGCATAATGTTGCAGCAGCTACCTGAAACATTAATGCTGCATTTGGAAACGGTTCTGTAAATGAACGTACCATTAGACGTTGGTACGTAAAGTTCGAAACTGGGATGAGAGTCTCACAAACGAAGACCGGGGCAGACCAGAGACTGCTGTGGACAATGAAGTTTTACGAGCAATAGTTGAAAAAAAAACAGGCAATACTGTTAAAGATTATGCAGAAGAACTAGATGTATCTCCTACAACAATTTCACGTTGTCTAAAATTGATTGGCAAAATTAAAAAAATGGATAAATGGGATCCTCATGAATTGAATAAGAATCAGAAATGCAAACGTTTTAAAATCTCGTCTCCCTTCTTCTTCGCAACCAAAATGATCCTTTTCTCAATCAAGTTGTAATTTGTGATGAAAAGTGGATTCTGTACAACAATTGTAAACATTCAGCGCAGTGGCTGGATGCTGACAAGGCTTCACAACACTTCCCAAAGCCAAAACTCCATTAAAAGAAGGTTATGGTGACTGTTTGGTGGTCCTCAGCTGGTTTAATTCACCATAGCTTTCTAAAACCAGACAAAACCATCACAGCGGAGAATTATTGTAGAGAAATCGATGAAATGCACCAGAAACTTACACGTAAACAGCCGGCATTGGTCAAAAGGAAGGGCCCTATTCTTCTCCATGATAACGCTAGACCGCATGTTTCAATGATCACTTGTCAGAAGCTGCACACGTTAAACTATGAAGTTTTGGACCATCCACCATATTCACCTGACCTCTCACCTACAGATTTTAACTTTTTCAAACATCTCAATAACTTCTTGCAGGAGAAATGCTTCAGAAATCCAAAGGATGCTGAAACAGCATTCAATGAATTTGTTGCCTCCAGGACGACTACATTTTATGATACCGGCATAAAAAAAACTTGTTTCTCATTGGAAAAAGTGTATTGAAGCTAATGGTTCCTATTTAGATTAATAAAGTTTGTTCTATAAAAATACATTCTTTCTTTACGTAGACTATGAAAATCGGACATTTCATATGTTACAACCTGATAAAAGCTTAAATTTGCTTTCTCGCATACCAAAAATAAAAATAAATCAGAAATTAGACTTGAATAATACAGACACGTAATATCTTACCTTCAATAACTTGTACAGGAGTCGGAAGTAGAAACAATGTTTGTTTCCAGTGTGTTAAGGTGGATCTAGGTGAGGTAGATAGTATAACCTGCAAAAATGCATGAAAACATTAAAAAAAAAAAAAAAAAAAAAAAAAACTTCTAAATCATGTTTTAAATTACATAGTTCTAATCCAATATAAAAAATCCCATAATTGTAAGACATTTGCACTAAATGTAGAGCCAATCATACAGGAATATGGTATGATAAGTAAATTTATTTTAATTACTGGGATATTTAAATATATTTCTATTCTGGAATAATACTTATGTCTATTTTATTTTAGCTTTTTCTGTTCAGTGGGTGGTCATTAAAAGTGCTAAGCCTGTTATAGAAAAAAGGTTTAGATTTTTGCTGGCCTCCTTACGGGTTGAAGAGACTGTTTGGTAGTGGACCAGTAACATTTTAAAGCCAGTTCTAATAGTGTATAAAATACTACTAATTACAATTTTTCTTATAGAAAAACAAAGTTCATTAGAATTTTTCTTATTAATATGATAATTATAAACATAATTTAAAACATACAACCTTTAATTCTTCAAGTTATGAATATGAAGAATTAAAGGTTGTATGTTTTAAATTATACTTCATGGTTTAGTTTTTTACAAAGTATAATAACAATTGTTTAAAATAATTTTAATAGTCCACATAAAGTAAGATAGAATATTAAATTTTAAGAAAATAAAAGTTAAAAGTCAAAAAGTATATATATAATAATAATAATAAATAAATAAAATTACTTTATGTTCCAAGCCTTTTTCAAAATAGCAGTCAAAGAAACCAACTAATGCTGTAACACTACAGTCACGATTCATTGTAAGCTCAAATGTTGAACAAAAGTCTGAATCTGCAGGTTTACATTGAGTAATATCCAATTCCTAAAATAAAATAAATTATCAATTTATCTGTCTTTAAGATATAATTGTTGTGTTAAAAATCAAGCAAAAAAAATCTTCTATAAAGATTAGTGATTATATTGAAATTTTAATGTTATGCACTAACAAATTTCAATATACAGTATAACCTTACCTTTATGTTTCCAAGAATTTAAAATCTCTTTTTTCAGATTATTTCATTTTTCATATGTTTGTAATGAATTTCAATCCTCCCTCTTGTGTAAATGGATTTTTAAATTTTCTAACATAAGTGTACATAAAGTAAATATATAGGAAATATGTATTGTGATTTAATTGAAAAAAAAAAAAATATATATATATATATAAAACAAAAACACTTGGGAGACTGATTCAATCAAGGCAGATGATAACATTCTATATCGTCTGCTCCAAGACAAATAAACAATGCATCAGTATTGAAAATTGCAACTGGAAGCTTGTCCGCTGATATACACTCAAAGTGACAGTGTGAAAGCTGGTGTTAAAAAAGTGAATCATATCTATATGCTAATTTCTCGTTCCTTTTAAATGAAGTGAAAAAATAAAAAATAAATAAAATCCAAATTAAAAAGGCAAAGCAGAAACAATTTTTGACTTTATTAAAGAAAAAGTGACAAGACAGTCTTTGTGTAAGTATGTTTTAAGGTATATTATTTAATGTATCATGCAAACATTTATAGATCAAAAGACTGGAGATCCTACAAGTGGGCATTTTCAGACCTAAATAACATTAGCAAGTTTTCGACATATGCTAGTTCAATACATAGTTTAAATTGTTACACATATATATGCATAAGCAAAATTTAATTAATAATTAAAAATTTAGTAATTATTAATAAAAAAAAAAAAAAAACAGTGCCATCTATTGAGATGTAAAAGAAATTTCTTAAAAATGAAAATCCTGCTTAAAAATTGAGAATTTGTAGAAGTTTCTAATTAATTATACGGATAAATTGAAAATGCTCAAAAAAAAAAAGGGGGGGGGGGGGAGAGAGAGAAATCTATAAGGATAAGGGAGAATTAAAGTCAGTCCCAGAATAAGGCAATCTTGCTTGAAAGAAAAAATAAATAAAAAATGAGAATTCGAACATATGATGTAATAGTTGTATGTACATGCATCACACACACACATATATATATATGTATATTTTAACTGTTGGATACTGAGATGCAAAAAAGTCACTTCTCAATAGCCTTTTTAAAAATTAATTAGTCATCTAAAATAAAATACAATAAATGTCAATAATAAGCTTTTCTTACAATATTATTTATTATTTTTATCATTAGTTGCATGTAGGGGAAGAGTGGGCAAAATGGGGTTTTTGATAACCCTGCTTATACAGTGATGCCATTTGTATGTCATTCCTATAGGCTGTGCATGCCGATCTGATATTTATTTCCACGTGAGATACTGCTTGCAGAGTCACAGACACATAAATCGCTCCCAAGATTTGTGTACTTTTTTATTACCCTGATATAAGATAAGTGTGATGTTTGGATATTTTAATTGTTAGGTTACCTTGCAGATATGAACGTGACAGTTTGTATTAGCTAAAAGGGATGTTTTTTAAGTGAGTTGCATGAAAGAGTAGAACTACATTCAGTGTGATTGATTATGTAGGCGTAGTTGTTTTGCATGGCTGCTTGTAGGGCAAAACTGGGGATCTCGCGATGGGGTCAAAAGGTAATGGTCAAAAGGTCAAATGGCAAAAAGGTTGGGTGTCGGACAGTTCACAAGCCAAGAGAAATCGTGTTCCTACCCTACCAGCAGACGACATATCGTTAGACAGCGATCAGGGATTAATCCAGCTTTTTAAAAATGATACTCTATTTATGAATTTATAAAATAATTTGTGAAAACATCAAGTAAGTTTGTAAAAATTAATGATGCTTCAGAACAATTAACTAAAATACGTAAAGCAATTTTTAAAAATTTTAATACATTTAAAAAATAAAATGAAACAGTTGTAAAAATAAATATATATGTGGGCGAGTTAAGTTGTTTCTTATATGTAAGATAAGTAGGTGTTTACTTAGATATTTATCATTGTCTCCAGTAAATATTCAAATTGAGGGTATTTTTCTGTGTTCGATGCAGTGAAGCTTATAAAATATTTTAGTGTGCAGTTATAATGCTGAGAATTGACTTTGTGAGGGTACCTCTTTTCTGAAAGTTGAATTTGTGAAGGTACCTCTTTTCTGAAAGTTGAATTTGTGAAGGTACCTCTTTGCTGAAAGTTGACTTTGTGAAAGTGCCTCAATGCGGCACTAAATTTGTTCTGAATTAACCTCTGGTGATCCAGACGATGTAGATGTTACATACTAGTACTGTCACGAAATATATGCAAGATCAGCACAAGGAAAAGGATGAATCAAATGCAGTGAATATAACAAATGGGCTCATGACTTGTGCACTGGTGTTGATGAGGACGATGACAGGTTCGTATGTGAACTGTGTCAGTAAAGTTTGTTAAGTTGAGAGATACCCCATTTTGCCCTATCCTGTAGGGCAGAATGGGGAAGTTTGCAGCTTTGAATATATTCATATGCAGATCATAAAATATGTGGTGTATTTCAAATTCCAATACTGCAGAATAACCACTAAGATTGCAAAATTGAAATAAATATTACTTATTGCATTTCTTTCTATTTGTCACAGAGTCATTGGCTAGAATAACCTTAAGTACCCCATTTTGCCCACCCTTCCCCTAAAAGATTATTTCCCACCTTTATAATTTTCTGCAATTTATGCTTATTATCTTAAATTTTATGAAAAGTATAAAAGTGGGTTTAATGAAGAGCTGGGATGGAGATATCTAAAGTAGGAAGCGGCCATGACGTACAGGGAACCCGGTTCAATAAGCTCCGTAAAACAAAACATAGCATCGAGTCATTTTCCATTTAGTAAATGAGATGTTTAATTACTCTTATAAGACATATATTAATGATATTCTTGGACAAAATGGAATAAGTATATTCGAAAACATTCACGATGGAGAATTCCTGTTTATTATTTCAAGACAGACATCCAAAAGAAGAATGGAAGCCATTACGATATCTTTTTCTAAACAGAACACATTTCGACATTTCCAGTCAATGATAAAAATATAACATCTTTACAGAATGACAGACAGCAAGCTAATTAATTTATTTCGCCAAATCTCATTGGCATCAAAAATCAAGTTGGCTGAACACATTTTAAATTTTATATCTGGTAAACCTAAATAATAGTTAAAGGATTGGCTAAAAATTAAATTACGTCATAGGATGTGATTAAATTTTGTCAGTCATCCAGAATTTGGCTAACAGTGCGAAATCAATTGATAAAAATATTACAGATGGTTTTCAGCTATTATGATTCAACGGAATCTTTTAACGTTCGACAGGAGACAGGAAGCTACAATAAAAAAAATCGTCTGCAGTTTTAAAGCATAAAATGAATGGGTTTCTCTTTCTTTGCTATTTTATTTAATTATTACTTGATGAGATTTAGAGCAGGAAAAAGAACAATAAATTATATGAAATTACAGATTAATGAAATAGAAATAAAAATAAAATAGCATAAGCGAAATAAACAAAATTGTATTAAACTCTTTTAGGATAAGAAATATAATGTTTGCTTGTATTATAAATAAATAAATAAAATGTAATTTATATTATTATTATTATTTTATTCTAAAAAGGGATATGTGATGTTTTTCAACATCACATATTTCTCCCCGTCGACCGAAAAAAAAATGGGTTCAGCCATTACATCGTCTATGATATGACAACTCAGCAAAAATTTAAATTAAATCAAATTATCTCCAATCTCGTAAAATAGATTGATTATAAAACAAAAACAAAAAACGAATGGCTTCCAATACAAATAAAATACTTACATTGTCATATTATCAATAGAAAATCTAGTATGCATACTTAAAAAAAATAATATTCTTATACAATAATAAAATGCAAATACAGGAAATAAGGATATTATAAGGTGATGTGATATAATGTTGTATGGCCATAAATCTGTGTACACAAGTCTTTAGAATATATCCACAAACAAAATGAGCTCTAGTCCTTTGATTTAAAATCATGATAATTCAGTCATCATATATTTATCAGTTCGTGGTAAGATGCTGAAATTAGTAAATTTTTATGTTACCATGCATGGTGAGAAACTTTGACGAGTCCATTTCAGTTCAGAGAGGACAAGAATTCGTTGTAATAAATACATAGTTCAAATGTATAAGCAATCTGAATATGAAAGTTTGACAAAATAAAAATCAAGTATATTTATATGTTATCAAATATATATAGCGAGCCTTTTATATTCATTAAAATGTTTAAGGAAATAATACATGTTGAAAGAAAGTAATAATAACACATGTTTTTATTTATTTATTTTTTTATAGGTAATTGTAATTGGAATATATATGAGACATATGCATATGTATGATAAAAATATTACCTGCACCAAAAGTCTACGTAAACATTTTTTTTTTTTTTTTTTTTTTTTTTTAATTCCATTAGCACTTTTTTTGAAATAAACAATATTATTCTAGTATGTTAACTATTATTAATATGCAATTATAAATAACACGTAAGTTAAAGAGATAGTGATAAAAGTGATATACACTGCTGTTGTAAGACAATGCAGCTTAGAATATAATTTCCTGGACCAGCCATTGATTATCCAAGCTGCGAAATTTCACAACAAATAAAGATCACAACAGGTTGATCAGGTCTGTTGCGATGAAAGTATACATCAAATTTACTTAATTTATCTTTAATCATTATAAATATTTAAAAATTTATACTGCGTAACTTTTAACCTAAGGAAAAAAATATTGATGAAAAATTACTTTCTGTTTCGTAAATTATATTGATGTGTATCATTGGAAATAATGAGATTCTTATTAAAATTAGAATTATTATAAATGTCAAATAAGTGATTATTACGTGGAGGTGCCAATAAAATTCTATCTATATGCACACGAAATGCCTTATCATCACTAGCATGTAACCGTTTAATTGAAAATGAAACAGGGGAATGTTTAACTGTGACAATGAAAGGACCTGTATATTTAGGTTTAAATTTATCCATAGACTTCAGATACACAATATCTTTTGTGCAGATGCTTCTTAGTTTAGCTTTTCTTTGAAAATATTTATTTCTTTTTGATTGGGAATCTTGAATGTTATTGTACGCTTTTTTATAAATTTCCTGAAGGTCTTGCATTAATTTATAGATGTTTACATTAGAGTCCAGGTAAGTATAATTATAATTTGAATTATAAGTGTCAAAAATTAGTGCCAGTTCTCTACCAAAATGTAGAAGATTTGGCGAGAATTGAGTGGAAGAATGCGTAGATCCATTGTAGAGAGATTTGTGTATATATAGTGCATTTTGAAATGAATGACCTTCTTCTAATAGGATAGTAATTGAATACTTAATTGATGTGTTTACACGTTCGCTAATAGAGTTCGATTGAGGATGAAAAGCAGACAAATGTATTATTTTTATGCCTAGAGTGTCATTAAATGTATTGTAAACTTGAGATGTATATTGTCGACCTAAATCTGATAGAATACATGCAGGGCGACCAAAGGTTGTAATGTATGAAAACAAACATTGAACTATTTTTGGAGAAGTAATATTAGATAACGGGTAAAGTTCTAAGTGTCTACTAAAATGATCAATTATTGTCAAGACGTATTGACCATTACTAAAAGGACCCACCAAGTCTGTGGAGATTGTATGATTTGGATGAGTGGGTGTATATGTTTTTTGTAATGGAGCAGGGGGTGTTTTGTGATGTTTCGCTTGTAAGCATTTAGTGCATGAAGAGACGAAATTGAGGGTATCAGTATAAATGCCCCTCCAAAAATATCTTTTAGAAAGAAATTCATAGGTTTTAGCCAAACCGAAGTGAGATAAATGCGCAATGGACAATGCTTTCGCTTTTAAAGAATTTGGGACAATAATTAAATAACTGAATGAATTGTTATGAATATTCTCTTTCTTGAGCATTAATACTTTAGAATCAGGATTTATAAAGTAATTGGGAAATTTTTCTGACTTTCCGTTTTTTAAGATTTCTTCGTAAATTGTTTTTAATTCAGAATCCTTAATTTGTTCGGACACAAATGTTTGGTCTGAAATTTCTAGCAAGGGGTCTTTAGAGTTCGAATTTCCTGAAATCATATAATTAACATATTCTGAGCATTTGTTTTGATTTTCATTATTAATTTTATCCTTACTGTTAATTTCAAGTCTGTTTTCATTTTCATCAACATCAACAATTGGTAGTGGTTGTATGTCATGAATTAAGTTTGGATTAGCTTTGAGATCCTCTTGATTGTTTTCAAAATTGCAACGTGATAAATAATCCGCTAAGATGTTCAAATTTCCAGGAATGTGTTTGAAAACGTAAGTATATTCAGATAAGTCCATTAACCATCGGGTGGTAACGTCAGCGGGATTGGTAGTTTTCTTATATTTTTCAAGGGGAGCACTATCTGACAAAATTACGAACTCACGATTATATAAATAGTATTTGAAGGCGGTGACAGTTTTATGAATTGCCATAAGTTCCAATTTTAACGCAGGATATTTCTTTTCAGAAGGTTTTAAAGATTTGGAAAAGTATGCTATAGGAAGTAATTTACCATTAAAATTTTTGCATAAGTGCTCCTGAAATGGCTGTTTTTGACGCATCCGTGTTGACATAGAATGTTTTCTCCCAATCTGGAAGTCGAACCATTGGGGGAAGAAAGAATAATTTTTGAATTTTTTGAAAAATACTCTGATGTTTTTCTGTCCATTTGAATGTTGTTTTGGGTTTTGTGAGTTCCACAAGGGGTTGCGCAAGTTCTGAGAAAGATGGTAAAATCCATTTGTAAAAATTAGCAAGTCCAAGAATTTTTTTTAATTGTCGTTTTGTCGTTGGTGGTGGAAAAGAATTTATCTTTACGATGTTAGCGGTGATGGGTGAAATAGTATGGTTTTCAATATGGAAACCTAAATAATTAACTGCTGATTTATGGAATTCACACTTAGATGGGGATAATGTTAAATTATATTTGATAAGAATTTCTAACACTTTATTTACTTTTTCACAAGTCTCTTCAAATGAATTTGATCCAATAATCAGATCGTCCTGATACGCATATATGCCATTAATGTTTATCTCGTCGAGTATTGTGTCCATTAGAGACTGAAATATAGAACTGGCGTTCTTTAAACCAAAACAAACACGTTTGTATCGATAACTGCCAAAAATAGATGTAAATGTTAACATATCTTGATATTTTTTAGGAAGGTCAATTTGGTGGTACGCTTGCATGAAATCTAACGAAGTAAAGTATTTGAATGACGAAAGATTTGAAATAATATTTTGAATCTTAGGAAGTGGATATGAGGAACCTTGTATGACTGTATTGACCATTCTAAGGTCTAAAGCAAGTCTGTAACGTTGTTTCTTTGAACCATCAGATTTTTTCTTTACCAGCAATATGGGACAAGCCCACTCGGAGCAATTACGCTCAATTATGCCGGCGTTTACTAACTCATTGATCTGTTCTTGGGCTTCTTTTTGTAAAGCTTGTGGAATCGGAAATGGAAGTGTTTTAATAGGGAA
This sequence comes from Salticus scenicus, assembly GCA_963930645.1. Taxonomy (NCBI): domain Eukaryota; kingdom Metazoa; phylum Arthropoda; class Arachnida; order Araneae; family Salticidae; genus Salticus; species Salticus scenicus. The sequence goes on from OZ005654.1 coordinate 207,427,890, forward strand.
ATCATTAATTAACTTAAGATTAGGAATTATTTTATCAGTATGTCCTAGAGTACTGAGAGATTTGGAAAAAGCAGCAAATTTGCTTAAAAATAAATTTTCTAGTGTGTTACGTTGATCAAGGGTTAAATGATTCAAACAAAAATCTTTACTTGATAAATCATTTTTACGTTTTAGTAATATATCCTCTGAAGCTTGAATTAAGTGGATATGGTCCTCAACATTTTGTATATTATTATTACTAGAGCAAGAGTCTTCAATTTTATCTAAATGTGGTTCTTTAATTTCATCAATTAAAAATAATTTGCCAATATGCATATTTTTATTCAGATGAATTGAATTTTTACCCTTATTTGAGATAAGTAACGTAAAAAGAGAATTATTATTTTCAGAATTAATTTCACTTTTGTAATTTGGTGATACAATAGAATCTAAAATTTCTATATTAGGATCCTTTAAGTCAGTACAAAATATGTAATTAGTTTCTTGTAACTTATTATTTGTTTTTGCAGTAATGTAGATATTTTCACCAGTTTGTATTATAACTTTCTTTAGAAGGTAAACATTCATATTATTATCGTCAGAGTTAACATTATATACATCTAATCTTTCATTTTCCGAATCAAATAAGGAACAAGTAAAGTCTAATTTTCCAATTCTCATGGAATTTTTCGAAAAGTCAATAGTGACATGATTTTCTTTAATGAAATCCATACCAAGTATTCCATGAAAATTAGAGTTATGTGGTATGTCAATAATATAGAAATTGTGTTGGAAAAACTTTTTTTCAATTTTGAAAGTTGCACGAATACATGAAGAAAATTCAACATAAGAATTGACCGTTTTAAGAGTAATAGACGAACCTAGTCTTTTATATTTCAAATTTGCTTTTAAATTATCAAATGTTGATTGGGCTAAAAGTGAACAACTACTTCCGGTATCAATAAGAAACTTTATATCATTATTGGCTAATTTAGCTTTTATTATAGGAAGTGTATGTGAATTTTTGTTTACATTAAATAAAATATGATCCTCAATATTATTTGTGCAACTCTCATTGTTGTCACTTGGAATATACCCTGTATTAGAAATATGACTAAAGTTTTGAAATGTTTGGGTAGCTTTATTATCTGCTACAGTAATATTAGCAACAGTTTGAGATCCAACTGAATTTACAAGTCTAGTATGTGAAATTTTCGGAAGAGAATTTGAAGATGACACATTTGTGAATTTACGTTCATTCGCTGATGAGACCCTTAGTTTTCGAGATATGGCAGCATCAGCATCTCCATACCTCTTTTCTAGTTTAAATTACGGATTTCATAATTACGTGTTTTATAAGTTAAATTATCTCTATTTCTCCATTTATAACAATTTAAAGCAACGTGACCATGTTTGGAACAAAGTTGACAAATCAAATTATTTCTAGAAAAGTTTCTTCTAGGGGAAGAACGAAAATTGGTCTGTCTAGTTTTGTAATTATTTCTATAATTTCTTTGATCAAATTTGGGTCTGCTTGACTGAACTACGTGCAAAGATTCATTATGGGAGGGTGGATTGTTGTTTGTAAGTGAAATGCTATTAATTTTTTCAGATAAATTTTTCAATGTGTTTAATATTACAGAGTCATTTTTACTATCACAAGAAAGAACAGTCTTAGTATTAGTAGTGTTGTTGAAAGAATCATATATTTCGGATAATGTCTGAGCACGTTCAACTGCCTTATTATAGTCTCTTATGTTTTCCTCCATTAACTTAATTTTAATATTTGATGGTACACACTCTAAAAATTTCGGAAGTTTAATGTTATCAAGGGATTGTTTGTCTTTAAGGTCAGGGAAAGCCTTAGGTACAGCAACATTTACACGATGGGCAAAATTTTTAATAGACTCCCTCGGCAAAATTTTTAAATTATGAAATTCTGATATTCCAGTATTATATGACGATTCCCTGAAAAACTTACAGAAATTTTCCTCGATGAATTTAAGATCTGTCGAGTTATATAGTGTTTCATTCTCAATAAAGTATGCCAACGCGGCATCACGAAGTTTTTCTTTCATTACATGTAATGTCGCGTCATTTGTTAGTTTATTTAACATGGCAAAGGATCTCAATTGATCAAAGAAAAATTTGACAAATCTCGCGTCCCCATCGAAATTAGGAACGGAGCAAAACGCGTTTCGATTCTGTGCCATGTTTTTCAAAAATAAAAATGTTAACTAAGTTAAATAAAAATAATATGCATAAGAATTCAGCTAATTATCATAAAATAAATAAAATTAGCAAGACACTTAAAAAATGAAAAAAAAATTGTTAAATACTTTCTTTTTTTAATTAAGCCTGCAAAAGTTGGATGATAAAGTTTCAAGATTAATAAAAATATGTAGAAATTATTTGTAATATTTTCCTGTATAACATTATGCCTTGCAACCATGAAATTGGTTTATATACGTCTTGTTGTATATATATATTATAGATATATTTAAAAATATATAATGAATAATACTAAAAATGGATATATATGCAAATGAAAATAATTGTCAAGATATATTAAATTGTAAACACAAAAATCAAAATATGAAAAAATTAAAAAAAGTTTATGCAGTATGATGAAAAGAAAAAAATATCACTATGATCTGGTACTTAATTTCACAAATGAAATAAATCTTTACTTGAATATCCAAAAACTAGATATTTCAAAAATAATATAAGCAAATTTTGATCATTTATATAACTTTTTAACTGTTCTTAAAAATTGAAATGAAAAGTTAAAGTAGAATATAATACTCATATGAAGAATAAAAGATTTTACCTATAAGTAAAAATTTATATATAAAGTTTAAATAAATGTCAATATTTAAGAAAAATGTACGAAATGTTTCTTTTTATTAGCACAAAAATTGATTGCAAAGGAAACTTACCCCTTTTCCGAATCTTCTTTTAGCTAAAACAAAAATATATATAGATATATTTATTTATTTACGGTATTTTATTTATTCTTTTATTTAAAATTGTAAGGCTCTTCTCCTGTATGAGTGCGCGAGAAAAAAATCAACGTAGAAATTTAACTGCTCACATTCTAGAAAGACGACCCATATTTGGCTATTCTCCTTGCACCGATGAATCAACGATCATTTAATACCGAACGGTAAGTGCATAAGACGGTCACAAATTGCGAACATTGCAGACTGTAGAGAGGATGTTATTCAATGAAACCGTAGAAAGTCCACCGGCATGGCATCACACAATATCGGCGATAAGAATCGGTACCGTAGACACCAAGCAATCTCTTTTTTTTTTTAAAAAAAATCACAGATGACATCCTGCAGCACACTAGCCTTTAGTAAAGATGAAGAACAAATCGGTAAATTCGGTGCTGTTCACCGTAACGTAGTTAATCTCTTTTTGGATCATCACCGGGGCAGCTGTTTTAAAAACATAACAGTCTTCAACAACGCAAAACGTCACATTCATGAATTAATCAGGATGTGTAGAATGATTAACGTAGTCGATATCACGCCGATATTAGGTGACTAAGCAGAGATCCGTTAAACAGAAATTCGAGTATTGCAGTACACTTGCTTATATTCGTTATATAGTAGTTCAATTTCGATGCACAAATTTTTCAAGACGAAAAAAAAAATTTTGGATATCCGGATATATTATCCGGCCTGAGTCTGGCACCACATATATTTAATGAAGAGCTGGGATGGAGATATCTAAAGTAGGAAGCGGCCATGACGTACAGGGAACCCGGTTCAATAAGCTCCGTAAAACAAAACATAGCATCGAGTCATTTTCCATTTAGTAAATGAGATGTTTAATTACTCTTATAAGACATATATTAATGATATTCTTGGACAAAATGGAATAAGTATATTCGAAAACATTCACGATGGAGAATTCCTGTTTATTATTTCAAGACAGACATCCAAAAGAAGAATGGAAGCCATTACGATATCTTTTTCTAAACAGAACACATTTCGACATTTCCAGTCAATGATAAAAATATAACATCTTTACAGAATGACAGACAGCAAGCTAATTAATTTATTTCGCCAAATCTCATTGGCATCAAAAATCAAGTTGGCTGAACACATTTTAAATTTTATATCTGGTAAACCTAAATAATAGTTAAAGGATTGGCTAAAAATTAAATTACGTCATAGGATGTGATTAAATTTTGTCAGTCATCCAGAATTTGGCTAACAGTGCGAAATCAATTGATAAAAATATTACAGATGGTTTTCAGCTATTATGATTCAACGGAATCTTTTAACGTTCGACAGGAGACAGGAAGCTACAATAAAAAAAATCGTCTGCAGTTTTAAAGCATAAAATGAATGGGTTTCTCTTTCTTTGCTATTTTATTTAATTATTACTTGATGAGATTTAGAGCAGGAAAAAGAACAATGAATTATATGAAATTACAGATTAATGAAATAGAAATAAAAATAAAATAGCATAAGCGAAATAAACAAAATTGTATTAAACTCTTTTAGGATAAGAAATATAATGTTTGCTTGTATTATAAATAAATAAATAAAATGTAATTTATATTATTATTATTATTTTATTCTAAAAAGGGATATGTGATGTTTTTCAACATCACAGTGGGTTTACACTGCAATTAGAAATCTTTAAATTAAACTAGAAATTATAAAAACATCACAACTGAAATGTAACAACAGCTCTCTGCATAGATTTATGAAAGTGTTAGTCTAAATTTATGAATTTTATTATTTATTTATTTTTATATTTTGTAATATGTGAAACTTAAATTTAGATTGCTTAATATGAAAAATACTAGTTAATACCCGTCAAAATTTGACGGATCATGTGCAACTTAAATCTTTTCACGGCATAAAGTTTTAAACATCCCTGCTTTAATATTTCACATTGCTCTTAACCAGTTTAAACCCCCTTGCTGTAATCAATTATTTTTTGGTTGGAGGGGAAGGGGAATAAATTTCATGAAATTTCAATATACAAAATTTAAGCGTACTCCATATAATAATAATAATATTAATAAAAATCCCAAGATTTTTCCTAATTTTAAATATGAACAAAAGAATGTTTGAAGTAATTAAAAGAAAGACAGAACTTATAAATTATGGTAAGAATGGAGAAAGAAAGCACACATCAATATTTTTCATACATATTTTATCGCTAATTTTTATCTTCATCATACTTTTCTACAAGCAGCATGACTAAGGTCATGACTCGACAAATATTTACATAACAAAACGGTATTAAGCACGAATCTTTTGAATAGTAATTATTGACAGCACTTCAATAATTTTGCTGCTGACTGTACATAGCATGAAAATAAAATCTATCGAACATCGATAATATTTCATTTCAATTACAATATGACAGTGGCGCCATCTATAATATATCGATGTAAAAAAAAAAAAAAAAAAAAAACTCAGGGTTTTTTTTTTTTTTTTATTTATGAAATTATTTTAAATCACATAAATTTATAAGGCAAAATAATTTAATAATGTTTTGTGTTTCCTTTATATTCTATAATTATAATTTATTTGCACTTAGAACAGACTATGCTACTTAAAAATAAATAACATCTGTATTCTGTATTTGATTTTGATTGAATAATTTATTTATTTATTTATTTATTTATTTTATTTTAACATTATAACATTTTATTCTATCAAAACAGTATATTTCAACAAAAGTATACTGTTAAAATAAATAAATAAATAAATAATAAGAATGAATATAACATTTTAGCAAGTTAATTTGCTCAGTAAATTTCTTATAATAAATTATACTATGTAAATTTTTACTAGTATAAAATATCAATATTTTAAGGTTATTCTTTCTAAATTATTTTTTCTATAATATATTATGGAAATGAAATATCAGAGATTATAATAATTAGATTAAAAAAAAAAAAAAAAAAACCTCCTATGATTTTAAATATCTATCTTCATCTTTTCTAAACAAAGTTTTCAAGTGATAAAAGTTAATTTTTAAAGAACAATAATCTCTGAGAATTTGTTAATTTTAAAAAGATTTTTTTTTTTCTTTTAAGGAATGGAAAACAATAATTTTAAGGATATATATGTTTTATATGGTAACAGATAACACCGTAACAAAGATCCCGAAATACTATCCTGCATAAAATTTTCAGGGAAAATGCACATGACAGTAACCGATAAAAGAATTTGCGAATTGCTTTGTTTTAATGTACTGCCTTGGAAAGTATGAATCAATGAATTAATCGTGTGAATTATTTTTATCACTGAGCTTTAATTAGGCATCTGTCATAGACAAGAGTGAAAAAATACATGCACAGTTTGAATTTTTACAAGTCCCATGCATGTCGGCAATATAATTTTCGAGCCCTGATAGATATTGTTGTGACTGTGGTGGCGAGTAGCCGCGTATTGATGAAGATAATGATGAACTTTTATAAACATTTAATTAACATTTAGCACCATACATTACTTTATACATATATACAGATTCTAAGAGCATTTTGATGTAGTTTGATAGTCGATAATATTGTTCATGGAAAATAGTCACATCGATGTAAATAGAAAAGAATAGAATAGAATAATATTTTCATCTATGTTGCCAGATTCCTTTACAATAATTCTCCCCCACTTGAAAACATACAGTGCCGAGTCATCCTTTAAGATAAAATATAGTCTTGCAGGTATGCTGGTTGGCGCCTCGTTCTAGTAGATATTCGTACAGGTGGTGAAGGAGTCTGTGGTTGATCTGTGGCTGGATATGTGTTCAGCTCATTTCCTTGAGGATTGATAACTTGATAATAAGCATGATTTGTGTTATGGGAGGATTTCTGGTGTGGAATTGATGGCGATGCTATATTTTCCCTTTGAACATTTGATTTCTGTAGTTGATTAATATGCCTCTTGATTTCCCTGCCTTCATCTAATTTAACTATATAGTGAATATGTCCAAGTTTTCTAGTTATAACTCCTAGTTTCCATACGGTTTTATTGTTTATAAAGAATTTTGCTCTCACTCTCTCGCCCACATAGATTTTTCGAGTGTGAGGTCTAATCTTCTGTTCAGATTTCTTTTCGTGGTATGGAAACAGTGCGTCAAGTTTAATACGAATTTTGCGATTTAGATACATTTCTGCTGGTGACTTCCCATTTGCTAAAGGCGTTGCTCGATATCGAAAAAGAATCTTTTGAAGTTTTAAGTGGATGGGAAGATTTTCTGTGGCCATTGATTTTAGTCGATATTTCAGTGTTTCCACGTTACGTTCCGCAAGGCCATTGGTCGCTGGGTGTCCTAGTGCGATAAATTTTTGCTTTATTCCATTCATACGACCGAAATTTTTAAATGTTTCCTTCGTGAAAATTTTAGCGTTATCAGAAACTATAACTAGTGGATATCCATGCATTGCAAAAATTTCGTTAAGTAATTTCATGGTAATGTCAGCATTTGGAGCTTTCTGTGAGACTTTGATTTCTACCCAACGTGATTTTGCATCCACAACGAGTAGGTAATAAAATCCCTGGAAAGGACCTGCATAATCGATATGAATTCTATCCCAATTATTAATTGGTAAATCCCAGTGGTGAAGGGGTGCCTTCGCAGGATTATGTCTCACTGAAGAACAATCTGGGCAAGATTTTACTAAGTTTTCTCTGTCCTTGTCGATATTCTTCCATATACAATAACGTCGAGCTAACTGTTTCATTTTTGTTATTCCAATATGCGTAGAATGTAATTCTTTTAGGACTCCAGGCTGCAGTTTTCTCGGTATTACAATGCGATTACTCTTAAATAAAATTCCATTATCCAAAATGTAGTCACTGTTGATGGAGCTTGATTGAAGTCCTTTTTTGATCTGTGACAACTCCTGATCGTTTTCTGTTTCTCGTATGATAGCATCTGCAGTTAGAGTTTCAGTTGATATTTCAAAAATATTAGATGCACATATTTGATGAACTTCGTCGTTTATATATGCGTCTGCCGATGCGTAATTCTGGTTGACAGGAGATCTAGATAAACAATCTACATTTTGATTTTCCAATCCTTTCCTAAATTTGACGGTGTAATCAAATCCAGCTAAATAAGAAGCATAGCGCAACAGTCGAGCTGATGTCATTTTTGGAAGACTTGCTTTTCTATGAAATATCCTGGATAAGAGCTGGTTATCAATGATTAGGACGAAATTTCTACCATAAAGATAATCGAAAAAGTGAGAAAATCCAAATACGATTGCTAAAGCTTCTCGGTCAAGTTGAGAGTAATTTCTTTCAGCTTCTGTTAAGGAACGGGAAGCAAAAGCGATTGGCTTTTCTACATCATCGATGGTATGTGATAAGATAGCAGCAACTCCGACTGGACTAGCATCTGTCGCTAGTGTAACAGGTAATTCAGGATTGAAAGGTACTAACACTCTGTCACTGGATATCTCTTCTTTAAGCTTAAGGAAAGCCTGCTCACTTTCTTTATTCCAGCAAAATTTCTGATGTTTCCGCAGAAGCTTGCGTAAAGGGTAAGTAATGGTCGAAACGTTTGGTATGAATCGAGAATAGTAAGTTACCATACCTAAAAATTGGCGCAGTTCTTGAACATTCTTTGGTCGTGGCATGCGTGTTATAGCTTCAACTTTTGTAGGTGATCGTGATATTTTATTGTTTTCTATTACATGACCTAAATATTCAATTTTTGCTCGAAAAAATTCACATTTCTTGCTATTCACGTGTAAATCGTAGTCACGTAATCTTTCTACACATGCAAGGAGGTTCTTTGAGCATTCTTCTTTGGTTTTACCATGAACGACAATATCATCAAAATAAGCGATGGTTTTTTGTAAACCCTTCAGGATTTGATCAATTACCCGGTTAAATTCAGCAGGTGCAGTTTTAATTCCAAAGCTTAACCTATTCATCCTGTATGTCCCTCGATGTGTCGAAATAGTTTGGATAATGCTGCTCTCATCATCAGTTTTTAAGTGAAGATAAGCTTTAAATAAGTCTAACTTGCAGAAATAATTTGAATTCCTAAGACTGTTTAATACTTCATCGATTTTCTTTATTGGATAATTTGCATTCATCAGTAGGTCGTTAACTCCAACTTTATAGTCAACACAGAGTCTAACTGTTCCATCCGCTTTAGGAATTACAACCAACGGTGATCCCCAATCACTTGTAATTGATTTAGATATTATTCCAGCTGCTTCGAGATCATCAAGTTCTTTTTCAACTTTTTCTCGTAAAGCATAGGGTACATTTCGTTCAGGAGTGTAACTAGGTTTTGCTCCATCACGTAACTTCAGTTTGATTAAGAAATTCGGTACACAACCAACCTTTTGTTCGAACACTTCTGGAAAAAGATTTATAATCTCCGAGACATCATTGATTGCAGCGATTTTATTTCCTATTCTATTTTGGGGGTTGTTTTCTGTATCGATTTCGTGTAGATTGATTTTTAAATGTCTAACCCATACTCTGCCTAGAAGAGGATCATACCCATCAGGAACGACATATAAATATTCATTAGATATACACCCTTTATATTCAACCTTCACTCGCACTTTCCCTAAGGGCACAAACACATTTTCAGTATATGATCTAAAAACAATATTTGTTGGTTCAAACTGTTCCTTGAGACCTAACCTTTTAAATTGACTTTCTGGTAGGAGAGTGTATCCTGCTCCTGTGTCGACTTCAAATTTTTGATAGCGATTTTCGATTTTTACTGTAGTAAAATATTTCTTAGCATCAGGGGTAGAATCTGAGATATGGTTATCTTAAATATCAACAATCGTGTTTATGTTATTATTTTCATATATTTCTATTTGATTAAGTGGTATTCTTGGACTATTTGATCTTTTAGCTTTAAGTAATGTCTTGATACAGACTCTTTGTATATGTCCAGTTGATTTACACGACTTACACTTCAAATTATTTGGATTAATGCGACAGTCTTTTGATAAATGGTTGTTTTTCGCACAGCGTAGGCACAAATTATTTATGCCAAGTTTTTCGAAATCAATTTGATTTTGTTTGGATTTCATGCGCTGATGTGAAACTGCCTCTTTTTTCTTTATGTTTTGAGTGTTAAAGGATGTTTTCACGTATTTCAATTGCCTATTACTTTTGGCGACTTTATTGATATCCTCTGAGATAGATGTACTGGTATTTAAAGTTTTTGATAACTCGCGACTGTCAATTTTTGAAGCTTCAAGTGCAATAGCTTTATCAACAATATCGTTGAAATTTTTTAATTCTGATTGCAAGAGTTGCTCTTTGATCCAACTATCTTTAATGCCACGAATAAATTGTGCTCTAAGGAAAATATCAACAACAGATACCTTTTTACTGCATTCACAGTCAACACTAAACTCGCATTCGGAAATATCACGCCGTAATTCTGCCACATATTCGGAAATAGAACTGTCCTGTTTTTGATAAGTTGACAAAAAGTAATGTTGTGAAACTAAAGGATTTTTCTTTGGTGCTAAATGATTTTCTAACACTTTAAGTAGTTCATCATATTCTAATTCACTGGGAGCCTTTGGCGCAATAACAGCCGCCAAGATATTGTAATTTGATGCTCCTATAGAATTTAACAAAATTTGTGCGCTTTTATATTTATCATGAAAAATATCTTTCATCATTAAATAATTTTCGAAACGTTGACGATAATATTTAAAATTTTCTTTCTTATTATCAAAACTTTCAAAAGGAGGAATATGGGAAATGTTAACAACTGGAATCTTTGTTGAGTTAGTATTACTGCTATCATTAGCCATTTCAGATTTGTCTCTTGACAACAACTGTTCAATAAGCATTTGTTGGCCCCGATTTACAGTATCAAGCAATTTCTGAAATTGTTCTGGATCCATTATCTATTTAAAGTGTAAATTATAACTTTCTTTCAATAATTAATTATATTGTATATAAAAATTATTAAGTTGAATTGAAAATGAAACAACTTTACCTCGTCGCCAAAACTGTTGTGACTGTGGTGGCGAGTAGCCGCGTATTGATGAAGATAATGATGAACTTTTATAAACATTTAATTAACATTTAGCACCATACATTACTTTATACAGATTCTAAGAGCATTTTGATGTAGTTTGATAGTCGATAATATTGTTCATGGAAAATAGTCACATCGATGTAAATAGAAAAGAATAGAATAGAATAATATTTTCATCTATGTTGCCAGATTCCTTTACAATAGATATATATTCAGACTTTTTTGTTTTTACTGATGCTGTAAATTCTACTTCACATTTTAAATTTTCCATGCATCGTTCACAATTTACTTTTACTAGTACCAAATTTACAAATCTGTAACAATTCTGTTTTATTACCAAATTTGTAGATTTGGCAATAAAACAGAAAAATTAGTACATAATATATAAAGAATGTTTACATTTAATTTTTTTTTTTTTTTTTAATGATACTCTTTTATTTCCCTTCTTAAATTTCTCACAAATCCTTTCCCCCTCCCCCTATTCGTTAATTTTTTTTTTTTAACTGAGAAAGTAGTGATTTTCAGATAAACTGCAATGATATATATATGTGTGTGAAAGTACAAAAATTATACTATTATTTAATTATTAAATTTTATTAAAATATACCATTTTAACTTTTATGACATAAACAAAAGTTTCAAATAGTAATTAAAGTAATTAAATAAGGACTTAATATGTGTGTTTATAGAACACACAGAGCGAGAATAAAAAATGTAAAAAAAAATAACATGAAAATTGTTAAATACCTGGACAACCACAGGTTCACAACAAATTACTTCAGGTTTGATTACTTCAACATTTGCTTCTTTAATAACATCCTTCTTCATGGTGGACATTTTAAAGCCATAAACATCATCCCAAAATTCAACGTATTCTTTGTATTTATCTAAATTTAAAAAAAAAAAAAAAAAAAAAAATGCCCACAATCACACATATTAGGAAATAGAAAGATAATTAATATTTATTATGATAACTGGAAATTAAAAAAATAATAATCAATTTACGCTGTAAATATACAATTAGTGATACAATTTTGCCAATAGAAAGAGAGATAAGACAATCAATGGGAAAAGAGGAAGGGGACAACTAACAGAAAAATGCAAAATTACAAATCACATAAAAATCATCTAATATACAAAATTATTAATTTGCTATACCAATATGGTTGTGCATTAGCATTCTACATTTACTTGTAAGACTTTGAATGGAACAAGAAAGAAGACGTGTTTGGTGTTTTGAATTAAGGACGATTTGACTAAGCAAGAGTCTGGGAATGTGTGGAATACACCCTGTGGAGATCTTTCTAAGGGGATCTGCCTGTATTCACACAAGTTTGGGAAAAAAAAGGCAACTCTAAACGTCTAGGTCAATAAGCATGACCTCATGACCTGAGTTTGAACCCGGCACCTCAGTTCTAGCAGCTTAAAGAGAGGAACCTCTTGACCACTGGTGAGCCAGACTGAATGAAAGAGGATACGAAAATTCAATGTAAAATTATTATGTATATATGAAAAATATCATTGAAATTACAATAATAAGATCACAAACTAATTGCAATTTTACAGAATTTTGAAATAAAAATTTGAATAATAAAACACACACACACAACAAAAAAACTAGTATGCTGTGGCCACCACAAGACCTTACCCTATATTTTCCTATACAAATTCACTCAGTAACAATATTTAAAAAAAAAAAAAAAAGGTTTTTTTTTTTTTTTTTTTTTTTTTTTTTTTTTTTTGTTAAAAGTAAAAAAAAAATTGATAACTTTGTTTTGAATTATCACAGATTTATAGTTCAACCATTCGTTTTAAAGGTACTGACGAGACCTTTCAAAAGATACCCATCTTGAAAATTTACCCCTCTCCCCGGGGGGAAGCGATGCCCCTACATGCACAAAATTTTTTTCCTAGTTAATTACTACTATTATCAATAATTCATATTAATTTTACAATCACAAGTTTAAAATAACTCTCATTATGCACCCTTATATGAAATTTTGTCCTATACTACCATGTTAAAAGTTTACAAAAAATGTGATCACAGCGCCACCTGTTGAGCAATTGATCCCCAAATCTAATCAGCACCAGTTTATGTCAGGGTGCAACTAAATACCAAGTTTGGTTAAATTTCATTCATTGGTTCATGAGATACAGTGGACACAAAATTTGTGATACACACAGACAGACAATCATTTTCTAAAAACTATCCATTCGTGTTCAGGACATTCCAAAACGAGTAAATCCATCAAAAAACGGAGGTCGGAAATTTTCACGAATCCAATACTTTCTCTATATTACATATAGAAGAAAGTAAAAAGTGCATACTTGATCATAGTGTAATATTGATCATATTTGCTTCAATATCTTATGTAATATGTAGTTCATAAAAAGGAGAAATTTAAAAATCTTAAAGGAAAAGAAACCACCATATAGGAAAGCAAAAAGTATCTTATTTAAAACAAGAGATAATAAAAAGGTTTAGAACACAAAAGAATAAAGAAAAAGAAAATAAAAAATATTTTTACATTTTCAAACAATAACCAAATAACCCATTTCTTAAGGGCATAGACATGTAATTACATCTATATGCACATTTCAATTAACTAGAGGAATGAAGAGAAGAACTAATGGAAACTGTGTTAGATATGTTTAACATTTTTAATATTTTTCTATCATTCCTAACAAAGCTTATTAAAATCGCATTCTTATTTTCAAAGTAAAGATTCTCTTGTTAAAGTTTAAAAGAACTTTAAACTAAATTTTTTATAATTTCCTTACAACATTCTTAATTATGAGTTATCTAGGGGGTTGGGGGGGCACAGAGTTCCTATATTGTTACATGCATTTTATTATATTGTCACCAATATTTTAGAACAATAATTTTTTAAATAGTATTATAGCATTAAAATCTTGATGAAATAATAAAAATAATAATTCAAGAAAAATAGTGGTGATAATAGAATAAAACAAGTAAAAATATAGAAGCATGTAAAAATATAGAAATGATGCAACCCCTGGTTATCTTTCAACAAATAAAAATAAAGAATTATTAATAAAATTTAAACATTCAAACTATATAAATAAAATCTCAATGGATCACTGAAATACACAATCCTTACCTGTATCACTAACTGCTAAAATGGAAATTGCGCATCGATCTGGAAACATGTGACCCCCAGGTTTCAAAAATTTATCTCTCGCATATAGGATACTGTCTAACATGCCTTCGAACAATAAAAAATACCCCATCCATTCAGATACAATGACATCCACCTTAGATTCTGTATTTGGCACATCTTCAATACGTCCTTTGAACAAGTCAATCTGATTTTCAAAGCCATTTTCCCTAAAACAATTTGTTTTAATTAGATTTAATAAAAATAATTTAAAAAGTAATTAACTTTTAAGAAATTTTAATTGAATTTTAAAAATCTATATAAAAAAAATGGTGTAATATTAATATATAGTCCTGTTTAAATAAAGTAAAAGATTAAAATTGTTAAAACTTTACTTTCAGATAATATTTTCAGTCAGATAGCAAGACCTTTCACAATTAATAGTGAACTGCAATTAATAGTGAGCTTTAGATCTTTTTGTATTCTCCTTGCAGCAAAGAATGCCATTTTGTGTAGAAATTGATGCAAGATGGCACTTTTTGCTGTGAAGAAATTGCAAAATATTTTTCTGTGACTCAAAAATATTAAACTTATAACTATGCATACCCCTAAAACCAAATATTCACCACTGTTTATCGCAAACTTAACTCAACTAATGAAATATTTAACATAAATGCAAAACTCTGTATCGTTATAAAATTGCAGCAATAGAGGATTACAAAAATCGTGCCACCAGAATTTGCTCTACTGATGATGTATTAAAGGAAGAATTAAGTAAAAATGCTGATATATGTCTAAAAGCAGAATATAATAGTAATTTAATTTATAAACTATACAAAAACCAACTCAATAAACAAAACAAAAATTTACTCACTCCATACCGTATGATAAAGATGCAGCAATTAAAATTAAAAACCAAGCAGCTAAGTTAAACAATAACATCTCCATTAAACCTAATAAATATTTTTTCAGTTAGACCCAAAACGAAAAAGACAAAATCAAACTTCTTGAAACAGCAGGAATTTATCAAATTAATTTTACCAATTCAAACAATAAACTAGTTGGCATAGGTGGACTCTGCTCAGTTCCCCATCATATTTATGTTCTCATAAATTTCTAGAGCGAGACATATTATAATCATGTTAAAAGAAATGAATTTGACCAAAGCCTGATACAGTGACAGAATGAAATCCCCGCCTAATAGGCTATCCACCGTTCACTTCGATATATTTATCTTATTCTAATCTATTAATTTATTTTATCAGGGTCAATTCCGTTGTTTAGCTTTCATGCTACTATTTCCAATGCAACAATCATCAAAATTCATATTTATATGAAAAATTTACAACTTTGCTAGGTTGATAAAATTGTAAATTATGAATAATTTACGAACTTTTCCTAATAGAATATTTGTATTCAATCATGTTCAAACAAATATCATAAATGTAATTTTGAAGTTGTCTAATGTATTTATAATCCTCAAAATGAAAGTTTATGCTCAATTTTGCATTATTCTGACATGTTAAGTAAATCGTAAATTCCAAATAACTTACGAATTTTTTAAATTGGAAAAATCATAGTCTATGATATTCATGACAGTATCTTAAATAATATTTCGAAAGTGGTTTGACATCTTTACGATGAAAATATCACTCAAGATTGACATTTATGTGAAATTTTGCTCTATTCTGCCATGTTAAGAAATTTGTAAATTTCTAATAATTTACGAAATTTTTATATTGGAAATTTCATAGTCATTAATATTCATGCCAGTGTCCTAAATAATATTTCAAAAGTAGTCTGACATCTTTACGATGAAAATATCTCTAAAAATTGACGTTTATGTGAAATTTTGCCCTATACTGCAATGTTAAGAAATTCGTAAATTTCCAATAACTTGCGAAATTTTCAAAGTAGCATATTTATAGTTACTGATGTTCATTCCGGCATCAAAACTGATATTTTAAAACTGGTCTGACATTTTTACAGTAAAAAGTTTCCATTTAATGCACGTTTAAGTGAATTTTTGTCCTATTCTCCCATGTGAAGAAATCGTAAATTTCTAATAACTTACGATGTTTTTTAATTCGAATGTTGCAAATGAATAGGGTTCTTGCCAGTATCGAAAGTAATATTTTAAAGCTGATCTGACCTCTTTGCGATCATTTGTTCGTGAGATATCGTGTACACAGACTAACAAACATACAGACTAACACACTAACAGACACCCTACAGACAGACACCATACAAATTTTGTCATTTTCAGATTCCTCACACCTGAAAACGTGTAAAAAAGTAAAAAAAAAAACGAGGTCAAAAATTTTCACAATTACCCAAGTTTCCCATACCTATAGTATGATGGGGAACTAAAAAGGTGCATATTGGAATGACCAAACATCAAATGCAAAATAGGAAAACAAGTGGGAGAACATCAGAATGATATAAAAATTAACAAAATAACAGCATTAACAAAAACTAACCTAAATAAAATCTAACAATGGATTTTAATAATATTAAAAAACTTGCCAATTATAACAACAATAACTATGCATTAACATATTGAGTGCCATACAAATTCTTAATAAAATCCATTAAAATTCTTTAATGACATTATCCTGTAATAAATAAAAATTAATTTTAAATAAATTTTCAGTAATTACTAAAAACAGTGTAATATTTTTAGTTTTATATCATATTTTACACTATCAACCACTGATGGTTGACGCAACTTTATATTAGGGATGCACCAAATAACAGTTTTGGCCGAATGCCGAATATTCGGCCAACTGAATACTAACTGTTAGACACTTTAAGGTCTATCTTAAACAAAATTATATTAAGCAGATAAAAGCTGCAACAGAATTATTTAAGTTTAGAAGATTTCAATTTGACTAGCATGTAAAAATTTTAGACTCAGTAAAGACAAAAGTATTTGAAACAAAAATAAATTTATTCATGAAGATATAATAGATTCAAAACAATTACTATAGAAAAGATTTAATATATATAACGATATAACAGTTTTTTTAATTCAGCATAACAAAATTTTAACAACAATTCAAAACTATATTACCTCTTCATTCAACACAATGTTACTTGTAGGCACATTGAAGACAAAAAAAAGTCATTGGCATAGCATTTAAGTCAATTACATGGTCGCCACATGACCAATGCGGAAAATGGATGAGAAAACATTTCTTCACACTGTCATAAGCATTTCACCATTTTATTGACGATTGATTAACCACACACCACATTGTAGAAATCATATTGAAGAGGAAACTAAACCAATAGAACTTAAATCGAAACATATTGAAGATCGCGGTCGCCCGATGACCAGCGAACACCATCGAATCATGAAGAAAAGTCAGCTAAACGATCAAAACTACTCCATGGTTGCCAAATGACCAATGAATAAAACAGATAACAATTTTAGATCCAGCATAACTTTTTAGTAGAAGATTCAAATTAATTGACGGTTGCCAAATGACCACGATATCCCAATGATCAGGAAAAAAACAAAGTTCATTTATTATAAAAAAGTTCTCATGAAATTCGTCTATTTAAGCTTATGAAGAAATTTTTAAAGGTAGAAATTACAAACTTGAACTAGTGTAAACAATTATCAACATTATCAAACTATTCAAACTTTAACAGCAACAATTTAACAAAAAAACGTTTTACTTTAATTATTTAAACTTTTGAGTTCAGCATTAAACATGAGCATTCTACAAGATATCCCTAGCTCATAATAGCCGCCAGCAGCTATTCAACAGAGCTGGAAATCCAAAGTCACAACTAGTTGAAGCTCATCGAAACTAGAACTGAAACTCAACTGAAACTAACGTATCTCCAAACATCACCGCATTATATACTCTCTAAGCAAGTTGATCTGCATAACAACATTGACCGCCGCGCCACGACACCCGGTGGAGAAAAACAAAACATGATTAAAAATGATAATTCCCAAGAAGTGGCAACAGCACAAATAGGAAAGATTATGCAGACTGGAAATGGCAACGCCGATATGGTAAACAGAGTAACGATGTTTGAAAAGAGAGATGTAAAGTAAATTTCAAAAATCAAAAAGGATTTAACAAATAAATAAAGGTAAGTTTAAATACTTTCTTAAGATGAAAATAAGTAAATTCAAATGTTCTTTAATTTTAATATGAGGACATTGATATGGATATCACTAACTATTCAGCTGAATACTGAATAGTCTTCAAACCAAATAGTAAGTATTCAGCCGAATGTCGAATATTCGGCTGGCCGATTTACTGTTATATTCAGATGTCAATCACCTAATTTTATGCAAACTTTTTCAGTAATACCGCTTACATTTAGTAATATTTTATATTTTTAATTATGAAAAATATTATAAAAAACTATTATTCAAAAATAGTCCTTTATATAAATGTATAAAAATATTAGGAAATATTACTATACATAAGTAGTGGTGTAATGCTGAATTCACAGTCAAAGAAAATTATTAACTCTTAGGCTTCTTAAATAACAATATCTTGTCGCGCCCACTCCAAAAAAAATAATAATAATGATAAATAAATAATCCAACCCAGAAATGAAGCATTTGAGAAAAATCAATTTAAAAGTAACAATGTATTAGCTAACCTATATTAAAACTGATGCAAATGCCTCACTCTCATGTGGATAAACTGTAGGATAGAGAAGTGATGCTTTTCCTGCATATTGAGGCACTTCATATGCATTTTTCAATGACAAGCTCAAAATTGCTATTTTATCACTTGGGTCATTTTTCTTGCCAGATTTGAATGTGATCTTTGCTTGATCTCTTGAAGTTTCCTAGATGGCAACATCATGTGAATTATGTACGCTTTTTCTTAACTCAACTTTAGAAACATACAACGTTATACTGTTATTGATAAAGACAACTTTTGTTAGATATAATTGTTATGATTAATGCAACTAATAATTAATGTTACTAGAATCTAGATAAAACAATTGTTTCATTTAAATATGATCTATTTCTTAATTACTCTGAAAAATCTTAATTTAATGATAATTTAAACTGAATTTTTATGTGTTCAACTAGTCGAATAGTAACCAAATAGTTTGATATTCGGCCAAACCGAATATTCGGTAGTATGGCCGAATACCGAATAGATAATGAATATTTGGTGCATCCCTACTTTATATCATAGTCAGCCACCGATGGCTGACATGGCACTCAATGTGTTAAAAGAGAAAGTATAGAAATACTAACCAATAAAAATGCATGCAACAACAATGAACCCACAAAGCCAAATGACACAGAATATTATTATATAGGCATAATATTACATATAAAAAATATAGAGGGGGGAAGAAGAAGCTCAGTACCATTGCTGACGTGTAGGGCCCAACAACAAAAGGATTCTCATGAAGAAATCCAAGATAACTTAATTCATCATATTACATTACTTATTTTTGCCATTTAGAAAAATGTAAGTATACGTACCGAACAATGTCCATGGCCTGAAATATCACATCAGATTTGTCAACACCGAGCACTGATGCAGCACCAGCCTTTGCAGCAAACATAGAGAGAATGGAAGTCCCACAACCAACATCTAAAACTCTTTTACCTTTAAATACACGAGGATTATTTAAAATAGCTTCTTGGTAAGCAAGAGTCCGTACTCTATCCTAAAAAGAATTAAAGAAAGAATGTTCTTTTAGACCTAAAGAATTAACAATCAATTTATCAGAAATATTTACATTGTACAGATATAAATATTAGTTTAAAAATTTAAAAACTAACATTAACATTTAAAGAATCACAAATTAAATCCTACAGGTATGAGATTAGCAAAAAGACAAAAAAAGGTGAAACTCTATACAATAGACACTGAAATGAAATATTAAAATTTTGATGACAAAATCATTACAGTAGAATAATAAATATATTATTTTAAATCTTCAATCTATTAAAAAGCGAAAAGCTTATTCTTTAGTATTCAATCATTAATATGAATAAAAATTTTATTAGAAAGAAAGAAAGAAAAGAAAAATTGAAAAGCTAAATTAACAAAAAGCTGAAAAGTCTCATCCCTCATTTTTTCACAAAAACTCATTTATTAACAGTTTGATTCTGAAAGTTGTAGTCAAATATTTTTTCTGAAGTAGCCATTTGAGACTACTGATTAAAAGCCATAAATACAGAAGCCTTAACTGATAAATTCAAGGCTCCTGAATTCCTTGATGTCTTTTATGAAAAAACTTAAAACCAATAAAGAAAGGGTTATTTTCCAGTTATGAGACAACAATAAATGAAGATTGGTATAGACAAAATAGTAAGCAGTAATTCAGAATAATGAATACACTGTAGTGAACAATCTGATTCAGAACTGTTTCAAGAAATCAAAAAGCCTAGCACAGCATCCAATTTATTTTTAGAATTTTTAAAAAATATTTTTTACTTATACATATTTGAAAATATAGTCACCTGCAGAAAGAATCAGATGAATCAATATAAAATTAAATTTATTAATATGTATACTGTACATTCTAAATATATACAGTAGACGAAAAAATACAGTAACAAAACACAGGAAAAATCTTGAATACTTTAAACGCCAAAGGGAATAATGGAATAGCAGGCAGCTGTTTTGGTAGCATTTAGCATACAATCACCATTGCATTAAAAAAAAGGGGGGGGGGAAGTGCTCCTATATATAAGAAAGGAATTTGAATCTCATTAAGAAATGGCAGCAGTACAGCAGTTTTTGGCTTTAAATGCAAACTGATATTTTTGTTTTTGTGCTGTTAGTATTCTGAAGCCTCTGACTACTTTGATGGTAGCAGGGGTTGTTCCAAGGAAAAAATGGAGGTTGTTCAGCTGACTCTATATAAAATTTATTATCATAAAAATGGCCTCATTACAAAATTCAAAATTAATAAATATAATACCTTTATAAAAAAAAAAAAAAAAAAAAAAAAAAAAAAAAAATCCATTTTTTCAATTTATTATAAGTATTTAAATGATTTTTTTTCACCAAAAGTGATTGAAAACAAACTATGCAAAAATAAATTATTTTGTTTTGTAAAATATTACTTTAAAAAATCAATATAACATCAATAAGTTCTTTATAACGAACATTTCATTAAAATATTCTTTCTATTAAGTAAAAATAACTACCTCAAGTTCATCCTTTTTGTGTGCATATATATTTCGAACGCTGTCACGTTTATCCCTGGTGTACTTGGTGACACTGCCTATTCTGGGTTGCAGAAATATATATGCACACAAAAAGGATGAACTTGAGGTAGTTATTTTTACTTAAAAGTTAATTCAATCCTATGTATTAATGTGAATTTATATTCTTTCTATTTATTTACTACTAGCCGCCTTTGGCGACCAGCTGGTTCGCGATCCCTGAAAAATCAGACTTTACGAAACTCCCGCTCGGTGGTGCCGCTTTTTCCCATTTCAGGTCTAATAACAGCTTATTGATATATCATGAAAATAGCTTATTGAAATCGCAGTAAATTCCCGTGGGGTAGCGCCTTCGGCACCCTCTTCCCTTTTCAATATCTGAAACAGTCTGTTCGCTCACCATGTTATGATCTTTCAAATTTCTGACTTTAGCTAAGTCCCGCTCGGTGGCGCCTTATCTCCGTTTTAGAACTTACAACACCTTCCTCGCTCATTAGAATTTGAAATATTGAAATTTTAAAATATAGCAGTGTCACAAAGGGAAAATTAGGCATGCATGAGTAGTGATAGTCAGGCACGAGTTAGTCAGCGTGACTTAAAATACATTTATAAAACTGTAAAGGTAAATATCGCCTTTAGTTCCATAAAGATAAGGATGATTAAGTATAGTGGAAGTATTACAGCATAAACCAGGCTTTCGTGAACAGTCTCGCTATGAAGCATGCAGAACGATGTAAGATAAATAAAATAAAAACACCTTACCAAAAGGCTGGAAAGAAAGACAGACTCCTTTAAAGTAGCACATCTCCATTTTATTTGATATACCAATTTCAGGGGCGTTATGACAAATCCCTATGTCCACCTTATCCACTTGTCCTACGGTTGCATTACGGAGGATCTTGTAACACTTACTGGTAATCCATCTTAATCCGGTCGGTTATCACTAATAAATCGAGAAACGCTTTGCTATCCTTTTTGTTAAATAATATTAATTTGACTTAAGAGATTATTTCTCGGCATTTACTAAAGGAAATATTGATCTTAGAGGAATTAATAACTCCACGCGGCAAAATGCCGTCGAACGCGCA
The DNA here is from genome assembly GCA_963930645.1 of Salticus scenicus. NCBI lineage: Eukaryota > Metazoa > Arthropoda > Arachnida > Araneae > Salticidae > Salticus > Salticus scenicus. Next base: position 207,450,269 of record OZ005654.1, read on the forward strand.
TGACGCGCGCGAATGCACGACCACACCGTATCACCTGCTCTGTATCTCTCTATCAAGTCATCTGCCAGTGAGAATTTTTCCGGCCGACGCTAGTCAGCTTCCCCAAAACGTCATGGCGCTTTCATCCAATCGGAGCGAGCACTTGCGATAGGGAAGGCTGAAACCTGTACCTTACCGTGAAGCTAGTAGGGTCCGTTAAGGAAGAAAGAAAGAGGGAAAATTCAAGCGTTGCCGCAAAGCAATTGTGCAGGGGTGAAACGGTAGAATAATGGAACTTAACGGAATCTAGCCTGAATCTTCAATAATGGATCATTTTTGATAAGTTTAATGAGGAATTGATTAAAATTAAATAAACACGATGTCGTATTTCACGACACTCTCCCCAAAAACGGGATTTGAAAAAAAACAAAAAGCACAGGGTGGGAAAGCCAAGAAACAAACGGAGCAACCGAGGAGGTGGATTCGACGGGCATAGATCAGTCACATACAAAGGGTTACAGGCAGACACACAGTGTGTCTAAAAAAAACTGACATAGATTGAGGTTACAGAAATAGCTGTAAAGTGACAGCATATAGGTAAGTATACCTTTTACTAAGATTTGATTTTACATACAATAAAATAATTTTTCTTACATTTGTCTTGTGTCTTATTTAAAACGTTGACATACAATTCACATTTTTATATTCACTTTAAATTGCCATAGATTGTAGTTGAAAAAAAAAAATTTGAGTTTGCTAATACGTACTACAATATTATTGAAAATTCACAGAAATTGAAAAAAAAATTATCTATGTGAGACATCAACAATGTTGACCTTTAAAGGTAAGTGTGTTATAACATTTTGAATCTTGAATTGTACAAAAAAAATTAAATCTTCATCTGTGATTACAAACAACATGTTAAGCTGAAAAAAATATAAATACAAAAAAAATTAAAACCTAAAAAGGTATGGAAGGCATCTCTTCAACTCGGGAATGGGGCCTAGGATATTCCCAGATTGGAGAGAAAGCAAGAGGACGGCGAACATCAGGACTACATCCCTGCAGGAAGATGCAATCCCGATACAACCATAAGAAGGGATTAAAGGTAAGTATGACTATTATTTTTTTTTTTTTTTTTTTTTGTATATAATGGAATCAGTTGCTAAAAAAACTAAGGCAATGAAAACAAAAAATGAGAAGTGAATATAAACCAAAAAAAAACATACATAAATAAACACATGATTATGGGTATGTGAACACAAGACGAGCTTTTATAGCTGCATGAATGTTTATCATTACTGTAGATGTCAATATTTTTTTTTTTTTTTTTTTTTAATACATAAACATAAGGTCGGTGCCTTGTTTGAAATCATTCTGCCATTTGGAAAAACTTATTAAAATGTTTTATGATATATGCAATCAATAATTGATGCCTTGGCAGTCCAATAAATATGTAATATTTGATGTTAAAAATAACCCTTGTATTAACTTCTTATTTTGATTAACATTCTCTAGTAAATTTAGAGTTCAACATTTTAGTTCATGGCTACTCATTTTCTATAAAACATACATAATAGTGATCAAACAAAAAATTCTGATGAGGTCTATGAGGAGTATATTTTTAAATATGCAATAAACACACAATGATAACCTTTCATTTATCCGAGTAAAATATATGAATTATATGAAATAATGAAATTACACATAAAAACAAAAGTAATGTATATATAAGTAGAGTATGAAAATAATGTTTTTTTTTTTTTTTTTTTTTAATCTATTGAGCATAGTGTAAACATCTAAATATACGATGCATTTGGATGATTTGGTAATGAAAAGGTAAACAAAAAAAAAAACATAATGCCACATTTTTTTTATATAAAAACTATTGGTTATGAAAATATAAATTTTGGGTTATATGTTATGACGTGTAACTAACCCAATGCAAAAATGAAATGTGAATGTGTAAATGTAACTAGGAAATTGTGTAACCATACTATACTATTGAATATATCATAAGATTGGAAAAGTGAATTGGATTAAAAAAAAAAGGAACACAAAACAAATAAAATGTGTTTGCATCAGTGAATTGTAAATGAAAATATATTTTCGAGACAACATGAGGATTATGTGTCTGTTAAAAACAAATATAAATATAAGTGTAAAGTAACAAGTGAATACGTGTATAAGAGTGAATAAGAAAAAAAATTGTCACATAACATGAATGATTCTATTGAGTATGGGCAAATGCCATAGTATAAGAATGTGTGAAGTGTAAATAGATTGAATATCATCTCAAAAATAAATTTGAAAAGTGTGGACGTGTAAATGTGAAATATATGTAACAACATATGACATAGCATGAAAAAAAACAAAAATGAATTACACGAGTGGACTCACTGTGAATATGCAAATGAACAAAATGTAGAGTAAGTACAAAACTATTGAAGAGTGTAACTAGTAATGAGAATGTGTGAGGAAAACAAACAAAACAAATTGAACATTGCAAAACACATAGGAATCAAACAAGAAAATTTAACTGCACATAGCAATTAAATAAATCAACTATTGAATGTGTGAAAAGGAATGTGTAAGTAAAAAGGAAGTAACCTCCCTATTGCATAATGTAAATAAAAGCACACTAAAGGCCATAAAATAAAAATAAAAACAACTATTGAAATGAACGAATATGAATGTGTATGTAATAAATGATGAAATAAAATTCATTAATTGAACAAATCTAGACAAAAGCAAATCAAGAGCTATGAAAGAAGACAAAAATCAACCCGTAACAACCTATGCAATCTCACCACCAAATGCCAAGCACTAAAACAGTTGGTGTATGTGAGTGAAAAATGTGTAAAATGTGAAAAGGTACAGACATTTACACCACCAAAATAAACGCTGTCCAAAAATGTGTGTAGAACTATTGAAACATAGTTGCGTAAGGTGAAATTTGAGTTCTAGCAGAGAACCAAAAATGCTCAAGTCCAAAAAAATGTAAAATAATGAACAAAACAATTGAAGGTAAGTGTATGTGATTAAAAATATATTGAAGACTCCTAACCCAATGCATTAAAATGTGCAGGTTATATGGAGATTTTGAAAAATTAAATGAAGTTTTGAAAAATGAAAACAAAAAAAATTTGAAGTTATGTGACACTAAACACAATTCTTAAAAGAACTTATGCGAAAAAAAATAAGATTTATGAAAACACATGTGTAAAAAAAGGAACGAATCTATTGAGTTATGATATAAAAATTCTAAATGAGTGACATTATAATCTGAGAAGGCAAAAAAAAAAAAAAAATATGTGAGGTTAAAAAAAAATGTACATAAAGACTTAATTCTTCATAAAAAGTCATTCTATTAATATGAATATAAATATAAAATAGTGAAAAAGACTTGTTTGTGCAATTGCGTTTGATTTTTTTTTTTATATAAATGAATGGAAAAGGAAAATTGTATCTGATAAGCCTAAGATTTATGCATAAGACTTCAGATCGTCCATTCATAATTTGTATATATACATGTGATAAATGAGGAAAAAATATATATAAATACACTAGAATTCATGCTTCGTGAACTATTAAAAATTGGAAAATTAAAATTAAAAATTAAAAAAAAAAATGAACATGAATATATGAGTAAAGTTCAAATATATATATATATATATATACATAATCAATAAAGTAAATAAAACATATAAATTTTTCATGTTACTTGGCATGATGTAGAGCCAACACGAGTGTCTGAAAATCAATATTACTCAAAATTGTGACCTCTAATATAGGTAAAAAAAATTGGCTCTTTCCATATATTTATAAATAAATTGTAAAAGATCAAAATAAAAAAAATCAAATGAAAAATTTATTCACATCTCGTGAATTGTTAAAAATAAAAATATATAAATCATGATACTTAGAAAGATAAAAAGATTATAATTGTATATTATATGTATTTGCACACATTAATAAAAAAATACACAATACTTCAATACATATATGAGCCGTTCAGTGCACACATCGACTAACTCCACTTTTTGAAAAATCTTAAATTTTATGTCAAAGCACTTGGTATAATCATAACTTTTTGTATTTATAATAACTTTCCGGAATAATAAAGATTAGCACCGTTAAATGGCAAATTTTTTTTGGCCATTGAATAATAAGTAATTTATTTCAGAAGCCATTTCGATTAACTCCATACTCTAATGTAAATCGTTTCGGTAACGCTGTATCTGTTCTGGCCGTGCATCGACGCTTATTTGTTTTTAAACAGTGGAAGATGCTCTCTCCCTCTCAATAATATTCGTAACAAAATCGCATCGGTAAACAGATAAAAAGAACAACGTTTACAGTAGACTTTACCTGTAGTAAAAGTAATATATTTTTTTCTTTTAAATTATACTGCTAAAATAAAAATACCATATTTTTGGATCTCTATTTTACAGAAATTTACAGAAAATCGTATTTAAATCAAATCATTAGATTTTTTTATCATGATTATTTTACACCTTTTATTTTTCGCGCATATTGTCATATAAATTACATTAAATAAAATATTGTTAATTAAAATTAAAAATTAAACTTTAAATTCGCGTAAAAAGGTAAAATAAATAAAACACATAAAACTGCTATGAATTAATTACAAAAATTATAATATAACAGAACTGACAACATACATTCTTATGGAAAAGCTGTGATAAAAATGTATAATAACTAACTTTTTCTGTAATAAAAAACTTAAAAATGTAAAGACTTAATTTAACTTTATTACTTTTTTCAGTTGCCAAATCGATTAACTCCACCAGTCACATAAAAACTGTAACATTACTGACGATTGTTTGTTGGCTATTCTTTCTTATTAATTTTATACACCGTTAGATGAAAGCTATATCTGCAATTATGCATTCTACATTATATATTTGAATTCATATTATCAGAGGAATTTTAAAAAACAATATACATTACATCATCGCGTTTCTCAACTTTTTGTTTTATGGAGTTAATCGATGTGTGCACTGAGCGGCTCATATATCATGTAACAACGTTAAAAATGCCATCAGCGCTTCTGAAAGGCTCTAATACTGGGAAAAATAAAATACACACAAAAAAAAATTTACAATACAAAAATTTTGACCAAACATTAAGGGGAAACAGAAAACTGGATCCATATTACATGTGATAATATCTATATTTTTTTATGCATATATGAAAATAACACACAAAAATAAACAATACAAAGAACTGAATATTTTAAGATAAATTGAACGAGAAATAATTTTACACGGACATCTATAAGGTAAGCTGTCCATAAAAAAATATTATTAACTATGTCTAGGAACAGACTGCATTTCCGCTGAATTAATTTTAAATTGAATAGGTCCATAAAGTTCATGCTATTGAGGAAAAAAAAACGAATGAGTAATAATGTGTTAAAGGATACAAGATAACCAAAAGTTTCATCAGAACAGGTCTCCAGGTCAATCATCTGATCAGGTAACCACCTCACGCAAAATTGCCGAACTGTCCAGCAGGTCTGAGCAATTTATCGCGGCATCCACGGGTAAATAACCGCGTCCAGTCACCACCAGAGAACGCTCACACATGATCGCAGGAGAATTGAAATTTACGATCCGGTAAATATGACTTCTATTTGATTAGCAAAATTCTGTAGAAGGAACGATGTATCGGTGAAATCCAGGCGTGCATAGGCTTAACTTATGGATGCAGAATTGACAGTTCCGGTTGGAAAATAGAAAACACAATTTTAAATGTATTAATTTAACTCATTTTCTTCTTCAACATGCGAGTTCTAGGTGCTATCTTCTATATGCCTACTTCAATAACTTATTCCTTTTTTTTTTACAAAACATCGTTACTCGCAATGCCTCGTGCGACATGGCATCAGCACCACGTGTCATAACGGGGAAATGAGGCATGCATGAGTAGTGACAGTCAAGCACGAGTTAGTCAGTGTGACTTAAAATACATTTATAAAACTGTAAAGGTAAATATCGCCTCTAGTTCCATAAAGATAAGGATGATTAAGTATAGTGGAAGTATTACAGCATAAACCAGGCTTTCGTGAACAGTCTCGCTATGAAGCATGCAGAACGATGTAAGATAAATAAAATAAAAACACCTTACCAAAAGGCTGGAAAGAAAGACAGACTCCTTTAAAGTAGCACATCTCCATTTTATTTGATATACCAATTTCAGGGGCGTTATGACAAATCCCTATGTCCACCTTATCCACTTGTCCTACGGTTGCGTTACGGAGGATCTTGTAACACTTACTGGTAATCCATCTTAATCCGGTCGGTTATCACTAATAAATCGAGAAACGCTTTGCTATCCTTTTTGTTAAATAATATTAATTTGACTTAAGAGATTATTTCTCGGCATTTACTAAAGGAAATATTGATCTTAGAGGAATTAATAACTCCACGCGGCAAAATGCCGTCGAACGCGCATGGCACGCGCGAACGCACGACCACACCGTATCACCTGCTCTGTATCTCTCTATCAAGTCATCTGCCAGTGAGAATTTTTCCGGCCGATGCTAGTCAGCTTCACCAAAACGTCACGGCGCTTTCATCCAATCAGAGCGAGCGCTTGCGATAGGGAAGGCTGAAACCTGTACCTTACCGTGAAGCTAGTACGGTCCGTTAAGGAAGAAAGAAAGAGGGAAAATTCGAGCGTTGCTGCAAAGCAATTGTGCAGGGGCAAAACGGTAGAATAATGGAACTTAACGGAATTTAGCCTGAATCTTCAATAATGGATCGATTTTGATAAGTTTAATGAGGAATTGATTAAAATTAAATAAACACGATGTCGTATTTCACGACAAGCAGCGCCATCTGGCGGTAGAAATTTCTGTAATATATTGTTCAATTCCAAATCAACAAAGCTTTTAAATGATGTATTACTTATGAAATTATTTTAATTAGTAGCTGAGATACAAAAGAAAACCTAATCAGGACACCTTAAAACGTGTAAATAAGGTGAAATCTCGAATTCCACTTTTGATAATATGAAAATGAAATTATACTAATTAGAAGCTGAAATACAAAGATAATACAAACATTTTTTTAAAAGATTTGTGTCTGACTTATCTGTGGTTTTCTCCAAAACTTGCTAAATTCCGGGCTATATACCGTTAAAAATCATTAGTACAAAATGTGAGCGAAAATCTGAATTTGAAACTCTGTAAAATATAAAAATAAAAATTTTCTGGTTTTTCCGTAGTTTTCTCCGAAAGTTTCGTACAGAATTTGAACGGCTTATATCATTTTAATAGCTTGCAATAAAAATACTTTAAAATATCTTTTGAATGATGTATTATATATTACAATGATATAATTTTGACTCAAAATGGCTAATCGATCAAGGGCGATTAACGATTTCTATTGAAATCCGTCTAAAATTTAAGAATTCCAAAACTGCTTTTTTACAACCGAATTCATAAAAAAAAAGGGGAAAAAAAAAATCAATATTATTCTGTTAAAAGTAACTTTTGGTGTCATTAACAGATGAAATAAAAATGAATTTAAATAAATATAATATGTCTATTTATTTTATTTTTAAAGCTATACTTTAGATTTTTAACTGCATACAGGTGAGCCATAATGACGGGCAATTTCGAAGTTCTGCTTTTGATCGATTTTAAATTGAAAAAATTCAAAAACTGCTTTTTTTTATTTCCAATACTTTGTCACATGTTCGAAAAACGAAAAGCAATTTTTTCCCGACCAGAAGAATAGTGAGCCAGCATGTCTAGCACCTGGCACTGAAGAATCTTTGATAAATGAAATAAATGCCTGTTGGCAACTAAATTTCATACTTTAGTTAATTTTAAAAAATCTAACTGCTGTAGAGATAAGCCACTTGCACTCTTAGATTCGGAAAAAAAAAAAACTTTCATTTGGTACCAAATTCGTAATGATCGGACTAATATTTCTAATTTAATTTTCCATTTTTTCTGCTTTTAACTCCGTTAAAATATCTATTTTTATGCAATTGCGGTGAATTCTGAGTAATTGAGATCGCTTTTTGATTAGACATGGGTCTACATTTTAATTAATATCTCCGCAACTAATTAAAATTTTTAAATTATGTTTTCACTATGCATTCGGGCAGGCTTCGGAGCACCCGTATGTCAAATTTTGTACTTCTGCGTTCAATAGGGGCTGAATGTATAGATGCTCAGACAGAGAGACAGACAGACATCTTCCTTTATTATTATAGATTAATTTTTACTTAAGAACAAATATGCTCTGCTACAATTCCTTTTTTTTTTTTTTTTTTGATAAAACATGGTGAAAAGTATTATGCGTTGCCGCTTTGACTGCAGCACTCATGCTTACTTTATTCGCCTGATGAAGGGTCGTGTGTTTTTTCGACCCGAAACAATTGTTGCGAGTTTACTGCATTTTATGGTGTTTATTCAAAGTTTGTAAGTAATATTTTTTACAATGCCAGTTTTGTGGAGCTTTTTTATTAAAAATGGTGAAAAGTAATTGAAATTTCTGTTATTTTCTTGAAAGGGGGTGGGGAATATATCTCATAACCTTAGATTCAATTTTTTTTTTTTTTTTACATATGAATATATTTCAGGAAACCAATTCACTTGAAAAATATTATGTTTGTTTACTTTGCATAAACTAACTAAATTGAGTTTTACTAACATATAGGTCATTTCCAGAGGAAAATGTTTAAATACAGTTACGGTTCATGACAGTAATAAAAATTTAGTGGTCTAAGAAAAAAGGACTATGATTTAGAGGTCCAAAAATATAACACAGTAAAGAAACATATACATTAAAAGCACACTTTTTATACATATTTTTATCATTTATCTAAACACTTTTATGAGAAAATAACATAAAAACTTTAATATTTTCTTAATATAAACAGTCTAAGTATTGCTAATTAATTAATACTAGTCCCCCACAAAGACTGAAATATTTAATTACAGTAGCTTATTTAAAAGACACAAACCATGCAAGAAAAGTTTTTAATAATTTATAGAAAAATGCACCAAAAAAAGCTAGTCCTGAAAAATGAAGAACATCAGCAAACATTATAAATTATAAAAAATAACAACAATAGGTTCAAGGTTGAAAGAACTAGGCATAACTTTTCATCAGACAAAAAAAAAAAAAAAAAAAAAAAGAAGAAGGCATGAGTATAATGTTAAAGCAACAACAAAGAACATCTACTACGTGAAGAAGCCCGGCTGCCATAGGGATAATGTAAATCGCCCAATCAGCTTTCAGCTTCAAACAACTGTGCGAGAAAGACAACTTTACAGGGGAGCAGCGCAGACGATGGGCGAATTTAGCTTCCTTTTCCCCTTTCTCCAATCCATGTTTCCGTTAATTTAGGTTAGCGCTAGATTTACTTATATTTTATTGTGTTTTTATTTTTGTATATATTTATTTTTTGTAAATTCCTGAATAATACTTAAAACGAATATAATTTTAAATATAAATCAAACTTTGAAGTATGTTTTTCAAAGATTTAATAAATAATAAATTTTGTTTTATAAGAATAACTAATTCAAAATAACTTATTATTTTAATAGAAGTTTATAAAACTGGGATAAAGCCTCTTTTTTTTCTCTCTCTCTCTTTTTCTTTAAATCATGGAGAAAAAGTGGACTTTTTTTTTTTTCTTCATTATATTTGAAAACTGAAGTCATTCAATTTATTATTATTTTATGTTTATTTCTGAAAATGTATTGTTTTTACAAAAATAATTAAATACTAATAAAATTAGCATTTATATAATATATGTGGAATAAAATTCATTACTTAAAATGTGTAATTCATGAAGCATTTATTATCTACGGAAAGCTAATTATTTTTGTAAATTTATAAATATCAGTTGTCATGACAACCTTTTTTTTCCCAAATAAATAAATGTGTATACATATGTATATAAAGCTCTTGTATTAAAAAAAAAAAAAAAAAAAAATACGTTTTAAAATTTCTTCAGTATAAATGAATATGTATTTGTATAAAAACAGAACTTTTTCAGACTAATGAAAATTTTCTTTTTTCTTCTTTAATAACTCTATTTGTATAAGGAATAAAACTAAGCTTGTCTTTTATTACTTTGTTCTACATTATGTAGAACGAAATAATATATAAAGAAAAAATCAACTTCTTGTTTTCGATAGATGTACATGATTTGAGATGTCTTGGAAATCATTTTTAGAAAATGTCTATGTGTATATTAAAAATATTGCAGATGCTGTACCTCACAAACCAATGGATGAAATTTAACCAAACTTGATATGTTGTTGAGCTTTGATTTAAATTGGGCTTAGTTAATATTCTTTGTTAGCGCGCTGCAGACGACTATTTTGAATTTGAAAACATTTTAATTTTAATTATGTTTTCTTTGACTTATTTTACATTGGTTACCAGCTGATCTCACTAAATTCACCTTCCACTTCGAATCAAGCTGAATCTAGTACTAGGTAAGTGATATATTTAAGTTATATGAATTATTACTTTTTTATATAGTTATTACTTAAGGATATAAACTAAACACTACTAGTATATATTAATTAATAAAAAATAAATTTTAAAAATAATTAATGTATAATTGTGATTATAATAATATATATAATAATGTATTAATAATGAATAAATTTAATCGTAAACAATTTTAACATTAGTCAGTAAAGAAATCTGTGCTTTGCTGTATTTGAAACGTTTATTTAATAAATCTAATGTTTATGTATGTTTAAAAAAATAATAATAATCCCCCCCCCCCCCCAGAGACTGGAAGTCGCCTACGACAAACAGGTGTGCTTTGTGTGGCGAGTTATAAAATAATTGGCCCAATATAAGATTTTTTGTTTTTGTAGTTGATCATGAACGGTCAGTACAAAATCTGTTTTTTACTAATAATAACTCGTTTGTATGAATGCGATTCGTATATCATAATTTATGAATTCATGTGATTGAATATAATAATAATGTGACATTAATAATAATTCATTAAAATCTCAAAGTATTATTTTTCGTTATTAATAACTAGAAATTAAAATTATTATTATTATAATAGAGAAAAATGTCGAATTATATCTCTCTGCAACCTGGATTTTAAAAATCTCTCTAAAAATTTCTTTCTTTCTTTTTGTCATTCAATTTCAAATGATAAGAAATAGTGAAAATTGAAGCAAATTAATTTAAATTATTAATACACAAGCAAAATATTAAGGAGAAAAATGTTTTTCTGCTTCATATATTAGGTTATTAATTCATTATAAATAATTAAGTAAAGTAAATGGATTCTGTATGTTATGTTAATGATATTTAATAACTTAATTTTTTGAATATATATATATACATTATTTATAATGTATTGATAATGCATTAAAAATTTTTAAACTAATTTAATAATACCTATTTTAATCATTAAATTATTATTATCATTATTTTATTGTAATGTTTTTACATTTTAAAATATCCTTTAATTAATCAAGTCCAAGTTGGTGTTTTGGAATAAGGCCGATTGATTGCATTTGGGTGGGTCCTAGGACTGAAGGGAAGTGCCTTCATGGAGGTCTTTCTAAGGGGGTCTTAGCCTGTATTTACTCAAGTTTCGGAGAAAACCACGGAAAACTCCAAACGGCTAAACTAACGAATGCGACCTGCTATCGAACCCGGCACCTCATGTCTACCAGCTTTGAGCGCAGAAATGCTCAGTCGCTGGTGGGCCAAAATCAAGTCTTATACATAAAACTGCAGTAGCCTTAACTTCATTTAAACTATTAATTGTAAAAAGGTACAGTTTTTAATAATTTCAAATGAAGTTAAGAAAAGTTTGTGGTTTTGATTTGTTTGCCTATACCTGATGAATATATCAATATTTAGTGCACATTTCATGTATTTATTTATTACAAAGCATCTTATGAAAATATTTCATCTTTCATATATGCTTCTAACGGAAAATGGGGGGGGGGGGGAGGTATGCAGCAATTTTAACAATATCTGACCTTAATGTATTCAAATTCTTTTACAAGTCACTTGAATAAAAAATCATTTCCAAGGCACTATATATTGATATATTCATCAGGTATAGGCAAACAAATCAAAACCGCAAACTTTTCTTAACATCATTTGAAATTATTAAAAACTGTACCTTTTTACAATTAATAGTTTAAATGAAGTTAAGGCTACTGCAATTTTATGTATAAGACTTGATTTTGGCCCACCAGCGACTGAGCATTTCTGCGCTCAAAGCTGGTAAACATGAGGTGCCGGGTTCGATAGCAGGTCACATTCGTCAGTTTAGCCGTTTGGAGTTTTCCGCGGTTTTCTCCGAAACTTGAGTAAATACAGGCTAAGACCCCTTAGAAAGACCTCCATGAAGGCACTTCCCTTCAGTCCTAGGACCCACCCAAATGCAATCAATCGGCCTTATTCCAAAACACCAACTTGGACTTGATTAATTAAAGGATATTTTAAAATGTAAAAACATTACAATAAAATAATGATAATAATAATTTAATGATTAAAATAGGTATTATTAAATTAGTTTAAAAATTAATGCATTATCAATACATTATAAATAATGTATATATATATATTCAAAAAATTAAGTTATTAAATATCATTAACATAACATACAGAATCCATTTATTTTACTTAATTATTTATAATGAATTAATAACCTAATATATGAAGCAGAAAAACATTTTTCTCCTTAATATTTTGCTTGTGTATTAATAATTTAAATTAATTTGCTTCAATTTCCACTATTTCTTATCATTTGAACTTGAATGACAAAAGGAAAGAAAAAAATTTTTAGAGATATTTTTAAAATCCAGGTTGCAGAGAGATATAATTCGACATTTTTCTCTATTATAATAATAATTTTAATTTCTAGTTATTAATAACGAAAAATAATACTTTGAGATTTTAATGAATTATTATTAATGTCACATTATTATTATATTCAATCACATGAATTCATAAATTATGATATACGAATCGCATTCATACAAACGAGTTATTATTAGTAAAAAACAGATTTTGTACTGACCGTTCATGATCAACTACAAAAACAAAAAATCTTATATTGGGCCAATTATTTTATAACTCGCCACACAAAGCACACCTGTTTGTCGTAGGCGACTTCTAGTTTCTGGGGGGGGGGGGATTATTATTATTTTTTTAAACATACATAAACATTAGATTTATTAAATAAACCTTTCAAATACAGCAAAGCACAGATTTCTTTACTGACTATTATTAAAATTGTTTACGATTAAATTTATTCATTAATACATTATTATAGATATTATTATAATCACAATTATACATTAATTATTTTTAAAATTTATTTTTTATTAATTAATATATACTAGTAGTGTTTAGTTTATATCCTTAAGTAATAACTATATAAAAAAGTAATAATTCATATAGCTTAAATATATCACTTACCTAGTACTAGATTCAGCTTGATTTGAAGTGGAAGGTGAATTTGGTGAGATCAGCTGGTAACCAATGTAAAATAAGTCAAAGAAAACATAATTAAAATTAAAATGTTTTCAAATTCAAAATAGTCGTATGCAGCGCGCTAAGCAAAGCTATAACGGATGTTTTGCTTTTCGTTCGTTTCCCGACCTTCTTCCCCCTTCCCTCCTGAGTTAACGCATGCGCGTTGCAGTTATCTTGGAGGATTGTTTCAGTTTAAATTTCCCCTCTCATCCGAGCCTGTAAAGTTCGCTTCTTGCACAGGCATTTCAAAATCCACTAGTTTGTCACCAGACGGCGATACTTATGCTTCAGAGGGAGCTGGACTTCTTATCTTAGTTAATATTCTTTGGCAACAACATAATATACAAGAATCAAAGTAGTACACATATAAAACCTTGAAGATAGAAAAAAGCTTGAAGTTGACTATTGAGCTATTAAGGTTGCTTTTCAAACAATAAAAATTTAATTTAATCAACAGCTTGTCTTACAAGTCTCATCTCTCAATGACAAAATATACAGCTCCTAGTTCGATGAAATTCACTAGAGTGTATGGCCTCCTTAGAAAAAGTTAGCAGTGAGAAATAAATAGATTATACAAAAAAAAAAAAAAAAAAAAAAAAAAGAAAGAAAGAAAGATGGTTAACTCTATTTCAAATTGAGAAAGATCGCCCAGATTTCGGCAATCTTAAACTACTATTTTTCTCCATATTTGCAAAGTTTCTAACTTTGTTGCCAAGTAACGTTGACCTCCTTCGAGCCCAATAGACTTACTATGTTCTTCCTGCCTTTACAATATTAATAGTTCTAAAGGTACTATCAGACGGAAGACAATATATTCTAAAATATAAGCTATTGCCGCTCAAAAGTGACCAAACGACTTCAGTAGGGTTGTTTTTAAGCATAAACGGAAGAACGAAATTCAGAAATGTAAACAACGGACCCAACATTTGGCTATTATTCCCCCCAAGGATGTTTAAAAGGGAAAAGAACAGAGGGTGTTCTGTAATCGCGATTCTCTGATTGCAGGATTTCGTTCTAAAGACTACCGTATGTGGTTTAAACAGTCAAAAATGCGTGATTGACGAACGTACGTTCGGCAATTTGTATCAAACGGCATATTTGGATTGTTTCCCGCATGAAAAACCTGTTTATGAGGTATTTTGTGCTAAAGACTATCGTATGGTTCTTCGTTTGATAGCGGCTTAACAATACTTCTAATTATCCATTTTAACAAAGTATTACATGGATTTACATGCAGATATAAAAGAATTTAAATTATTAAGTCTGTGAACTTGAATGGAATTTTGCATTGGTACATTTAACATCTTTAGACCCTGAACATAATGAAATTAATATCTATATACAGTATAGGACCCATTATCTAGAACCCATGGAACCAGAAGTATTCTGGATTTAAATTTTTTTTCTATTATTGATTTTCCTGAATAAAAAACATAACTTAATAACAGATAAGCAATACATAATTTACATCCAGATGTAACTACATATAATTTTTTATGAATTTTTATGCCTTAGCTCTTCAGATACAGCTGCCACAATATATTAGTCACAAACACAGACAGGCATTTCTAAAGTTACTCAAATAATATACTAGAACTCTCAAAATGAGCAAATAAATTTAAAAAAATTTAAGAATCTAATACTTTATTCTATTGAATATAACAGAAGTAAAAAATAACTATAATACGTAAACATGTACACATGCACATTACTGTTGATACCGCTCATCGTCAGTATCGTGGCTGCCCTGTTATTGTTTTCACTAAATGTGAATGATAACTTTATCATAAGAGCAAAATGCTAAAAGATTTTTCTTTTAAAATTTCCCTTTTTCTTCACTGTGTTTATTTATAGAGAACAAAATTCTCTAATCAAGAAATTAAAAATACTTGGAAAGCAATCATCAGATAAAACCTAGAATTTTTTATATGGTTGGACGTGAATTCCAGGGATTTCCCCAGATCACAAACACCCCTGATCACTGAGAAAAATAAAACCTATTTTAATTTATGATTTTCAGAATTCCTAATAGTGATGATAGTTTGTTGATGGCTTGATAGATTGTTTTAGTTTTTTTTTTTTTTTTTTTAAGTAAATGAAATTTATTTTTTTAGATACAAAATATTTTTTAAATCATAAAAAAAAAAAAAAATAAATAAATAAATAAATAAATAAAATGATTCCAGATTTTGGGCTTCTGGATTTTGGAATTCCGGATAATAAGTCCTATACTGTATATATTTTAAAATTAAGAAATTCATAATTCTACAGAATACGATGTGAAAAATACAGGGCTGCACAAAATTCCTGTGATTAAAACAAAATTTAATCTTAGGAAATTAAAAATGGAAAACAGATATTTTATCTTCTCAGATTAAATTAAGTCATATTATTAACTTTATAAATATTGATCCATCTAACAACAGTTAATAACATTTAACATCAAAATAGTCATATAAATCCAATGACTGGTAAATTACACATTGATAATACCAATTGATGAATCACCAAAAGATTATTATTATGTATTTACTAGTATAGAAGATATCCCCAAATGATTTATTAAATTAAATTGAATAATCTACATTAGAAGATATTCTCATAAAATTATAAAAGTTCATAATACCTGCAGCATTTCATGATGAATAGCAAAATGATCATAAGTACTGAAATAACCGTCTTCATCACATCCAGGTTCATTAAAAACAGGCTTTACTTCCCCAGATGTTCCTTGATTATTACAAGCATGGTTATTGCATAAAAGGACTGTTTTTGCTGCTTCCCTAAAGCAAAACAAGGAATTTTAATATACTTTAAATCATTTTTAAACAATCATGGAATCCAATATACAACAAAATATAAATATTGAAATATTAAAATATCGAAATTAGATGTCAATCCACATATTAATTTAGGGTGCAATTTGGAATTTTTTTTATTTTTATTTATTGAGTTATTCAGAAAGTCATGTTAATTGTTATATTTTCTTGTTACATAAAAATTATACACTGCTATCAATAATTATAAATCATTAATTTCAAATTCCCTGACTTTCCAGATTTCCCCTAATTTGTGGAAATTATATTTAATATGCCTTAAAACAATTATTTTTTTACAATAAGCAGCAAACATTATATACTAAATTTAAATTTCTTAAATTATGTAATTCTATGCATTGATTTGCAGTCCAAATACTATAAAAAAAAAGTTATATAATTCATTTAAATAATATAATGTAATTATATATAATTAAAAACATTTTACTTCATTTTATCTATCCTATCATAAGCATTTTGTAATTTCATTTCTTTGTGCGCCAGCTTTTGTAAAATTGCTTCAAATCTTGACTGAGGTATACTGATCATTTCATCAACATCATCTCTTTCTTTCAATTTTTCTTGAACATAACTTTCAATATCTAAAGTAAAATGAAAATTTTCAGACATAAAAGCATATGAAAATATATCTATCTATCTATCTATCTATCTATATATATATATATATATAAATTTTGTAGACTACAGAAATACCAAGTTCTGAAAGCAACCCTCGGTATGAACTCTAATGTTATGTAATTTTCAGGGGTCAAAAATGAATTATTGTCCATTAATATCCATTCCCATCCTTTTAACAGCTGAATGACTTCAACTACAGTCATAAAAGTGCTGTTTCGGTACAGTAAAGCAGCTACACACTACTAGATGTGACTGCTCACACTGCCATCTGGTGAAAAACTGCAGAGTGAGAGTTTCTGTTTCAAAAACAGTATGAGACAGGGGAAAAAGTGGATAATGTTGTAATGTATCATCAATTTAGTATGAAAAGACACCTTGTAGATATAAATGTAAAAAACAGAACACTTAAAATGTGCATTTGTTTGTTCACAACTTCCTACGTAATGACATGCCAAATAAAACTATCTTAGAAAGAAAAAAAGTAACTATTCCTTACTAAATACCTTCATTTTTTATGATCAACTTCTGTCCATCAGCTGCAATGCACATTTGAACCCTTCTTTAAACTCTACACTGCACACATTATAGTGTAGCAGGTAGCAGGTGACATGTATGCTAAGTAAAGTTCAAACAAGATTTAAGATGTACATTGTAGCTGACAAACAGATATTTCAACATAATAAAATAAAAGCTATAATATGATAACTAGTTGTTTTTTTCTTTCTAAGATCATTTCCTCACATTACAATGTTAGAAATTCACGAATAAACAAGTGCACATTTTAAACATTTTGGTTTTAACATTCATGTCAACCATGTATCTCTTTGTATTTAATCGTTCATATTCTACAATTTTATAACTCACTTTTTTTCCTTATTTCATACCAATTCTAAGATAGGAATGCTAACTCCATTGTTTTCAACCAGGTGGCAGTCTTATTTTGTCACGCATAGTCATTTCACTGTATCTAGACAACTTTAATGACTATAGTAGCTGCAGCTGTTCAGTAATTAAAGGGCTGGGAACGGATTTTAGTGAACACCCTATATATCAATCATTGTATGTTTACAGTTTATGCATAAAAAAATTAGTTGTATGTTCCTTTTTTATATAAAAATATGTTATGCAAAACAAATAAAAAAAAAAATTTCTTGACTAAGAAAAAAGATTTATAAAAAAGAAAATCTTTAAATAAAAGAGAAACTTTAGAAATGAAATAGAAGAATACAACAAATTAAAATTTAGATTCATTATTGAAGAGATGAGACAAAATATCTCAAATTTAGCAAAAATCTTTTGCATCTTTTAAATCCATATAACATTACATGAGTCCAGAAAGAAGTTCATCAAACAATGTTTATTTGATAACACTGTTCAAAGATATACTATTAAAATGTTCAATGACCACTTTATTAGTTTCAAGACAAAAGTAACTTGTTAGAATAGACAGTATACCCCCCCCCCCTTTCCCTAATATACTCACAATATTTACTTAGTATTTTGCATAGATCCAAAGACTGACATTATACTGATATATATATATTATTTTTTTTTTAAGTAGTGGAAGTGCATCTTTATTTGGAACTCCTTTTCACGCCTGATTTTCATGCCTGCAAACAAAGCAGCAATGCATGTTGCCGCTTTGTTTGCAGCACTCAGGCATACTTTGCTCGCATGACGAAGGATTATAAACAAAGTAGGCCCAAGTTTGTTTCTTTGGCCCGAAACAATTGTTGCACGTTTTTGCATTTTATGGTATTTATTCAAAGTTTTGTACTTATTATATTAAGAGGTTAAATTAAGTAAATTTTAAATTTTATAGCTTAATTAAAATATTTAAAAAAAGGAGTGCTATATTAAAAATTATTAAATGAAAAAAAAAAAAATCTTTTCTGGCTGTGAGATATGGTTGAATGTATTTAATATTTTTAATACATCATCGTTTTTTAAACACTTCAGCACCAAAAATACACGGACATGAAAAATAAGAGAGTAAAATCTCAATCCATGATTTGGATGGAAGCAAGAAAGATGTTAAATGCTAATTACATATATATAATTTAAATTGCTTAGAAAACAAATATTATTGATTTAAAACTAGCTTTTTTATTACCCCCCCCCCCCCTTTCACAAAAACATTTTTTAAGTATAAATGTTCGTCCTTGTGAGATCTATTTCTACAAATAAAACTACTAATACATGGCAAGAATAAAAGAAAAAGAAAAAAAAAAAAAAGCATATGCATACCAAAAGTCAAAAGTGGATCTGATGGATCATACGGTTTCATATAGTCATCCTTATTCCATGGACATTGGCCTTTTAATATTTCCAAGACTTCTGAAGATGAAAGTCTCTAATTTTATAAAGAAAAAACATTGATTAATACTAAAAATATAATTAAATGTGTACATTAACAAACATGCATAACCTTGATAAACTAAGATGTTAATACCAACTATGCGTTTATGCATTATGACTCTAAGAAAATTTATACCAGACATTGTACAGTTTTAAAAATATGCATTAATCAGCAGTCATTGCAAATGTGGTCATTCTTAATTTTTCCATGACATTAACAAAATACAAACACTAAATTTCAACACTGATTTTTCAAATACTCAGACATTCCTTTAGACAGAGTATACGTTTAAAGTCAGAAATTGCAGGTATATGGAGAAGTTATATGAAAAATATTATTCCAATTAATATTTTATTCAGAAAATTTTTACCTTAATTTGCAGAACATGGGCAATTATTTTTTGTTTTATTTTTTCAGGCATTAACAAAATATGAATACTGAATTTCATTACTCATTTGCAAAATACTTGAATATTCCTTTAAACAAAGAATATGTTTAAAGTAGAAAAGAATACAGTTTCCATATTATATACATTATTTTAAATTAAAATAGCTGCATTATCCTATATAATTAAAAAATCTTGATGAATTAGAAAAAAGCTTCGCTGCCTGTAAAAAAAAAAAAAACCTTGTATCACTGATTATTACTTATCAAATATTTAAATGGTGTGTTGGTGTTAGACCAATTAACTCAGAGATGCCAAGTTTCAATAAGAGCTATCAGTAATCAGAGTTATACACTTATGCAGTGTGGAGACGCTAACCGCATCACGGAATAATTTTTATACACAAGCCACATATAATAATGAATTGTACTGTTTTTGTAAAAAAAAACACAAATATATAAATTAAAAAATTTCTAAAACAAAAGTAAATAAATATGTATTTCTTTACCTTCTTACAAAATGAAAGATTTTTTTTTAACCTGCTTTGGAGGGGGGGGGGGGAGACATTTGGATCTCTCTCTCTCTCTCTCTCTCTCTTTCTTTTCTTTTTTTTTTGGGGGGGGGGATTTTATTTATCTATATATTAATAGGCAAGCATAAAATTTGTTGTCCCTTTTTAACATATTAATTATGGGAGTAGAGGGTTGAAAATGGTATCATTCGAAAGGTATAGTTAGCCGGAAGGTGCGAATACAAATATTATTTTCTTACGATGTCAAGAAGGTATTTAAAAATACGTTTATTTTTTATGCATTTTCCCCCATTTTTCCCTTTTATACACGTATTGCTTTACATTAAAAAATACCTAAAAGTAGAAAGTTGTTAAATCTGGCAATTTCATAAAGCTCAAATAAAACCATAGACACAGTAATTTGTATAATGTAGCATCACCATACGCAAGCGAAGTGATGACGTCACTGTCTGTCCATGGAGCCATGAAAAAGATTTTCTGTGTTAATCGAGTTATTTTTTCTGTAAAATTGATAAAATTTTAATTTAAAATCACAAAACTCCAGAAAAAAATGGCAAATTTCCAGTTTCGAATGTAAACATAAACATTTCATTTCAAAGGGTGATATTTAAACAATAAATATTCAACTAATATACTAAATAAAAGGAAAATGGATTTGTTACTAACTGCTGCATGTATAAGTAGACGATACGGAAAAAATTCCGATTTCCGTTTTTTGCTGAATTTACATGTTTTGAGCTTTCTTTACGTTTTAATTAACTGAAATTGGCTACTTAGTTTTTAAAAAAGTGTCTTTATTGCTAGCTTTTGTGGGTAGAAGAAGCAAGTAGAAGATACATAAAAACTTTTAATTTCCGGTTTTCGATGAATTTACACGTTTTGAGATTTCCTTGCATTTTAATTAAGTGAAATTGACTATATATTTTTATTTTTTTTAAAATGGATTTATTATTCTTTCCTCTGCATATATAAGTAGAAAATATACGATTCAGAAAAGTTTTAGATTTTCGGTTTTCGATAAAGTTACACGTTTTGAAATTTCCCGAACTCAATTCGACCATTTTTGAAAAATATCTTTTTTTTTTTTTTTTTTTGTTCAAACACTGTACTTTATGAACCAATCGAATTAATTTAACAGAATTTGATACTTGGTTGGGCCTTGGTTTGACATGGTACCTATTAGCTTCTGGGCTGTATCACACAACAAGGGGCGTTTTCACGTTGCGATTTTCTCTCATTTCAGGAAAGGTTAACATCTACAGAGAGAAATAGTTATATTAAGTAAAACTCTGCTGATTCAGTTAGAGTGAATATCGGCAGACAATTGCCGCAGCTGTGTTACAATTGCATTCCGTTTAGGACAAGTCAATAACTTTGCTTTGCCTCGTTTTGCAAAAAAAAAAAAATGGTCGAGTTTCGACCACTGGGCGATACTAGTTATTATTTTGTAAGTCACTTTTTTTATAGACAACTGTTTTTATGGCATTAAATACTAAAACATTGTTCTTTTTTTTAATAAAACATTTTTATTATTATTTTTTTTTTCTTTAGTACTTTGCATAAAATCTAACACATCTTTTGTTTGATGGTACAATATGTATTTTAAATTTATTAAGAAAAAACAAATAGATTCATCAAGCTCAGTAATAAAGCCTACAAATAATTACATATGTGAGAAATATTGAGCACTTCTATCACTTTTTTGGTTCTAGAAGCAATCTTTGATCACTAGCTGGAAAGCGGGAGGGGCAGTCAAAATATAAATAATTAGATAAATGAGAAATGAAACAATTCTACTTCTTTATAGGTTCTAGAATTTAATAAAGCAAGTTTAAAATGAATATTGACATTTATGTTGCTGGTGGAGAAAAATTGGGAAACTAAAGGCTTCTGCAGAGCTTTTAATCGATGATGGCTGGTAGGAGATAAGAAAAGAGGGGGGGGGGGGGGAGAAAAAAAATAATTACATCAGCAAGAAATATTGTATAATTCTATTTCTTTATAGTTTCTAGAATCTTATAAAGCAAGTTTAAAATTAATATTGACATTTATGTTGTGGATGAAAATAGATTAAGAATCAGAATGCTTCTGTTGTGTGTTTGATCGTCAGTGGGGTTTCTTTTTTTTAACGAACGATATCCGCGACTTTTTTAAAAGCATATAATCCGTAATTTTTATAGGTTGTCCGTAATGCCGTAATTATTGCCGTATATCCGTAATAATTACGGACAAATCGTAATACCTGGCATCTCTGTTAACTGCATTAGAGTCTTAGGCTTAGGGAAAGCGCTCTACATGTCCATAAAGGTCTTAAGGGGCCCTAATAGGTATTAAGCATTTACACGTTTCAAAGAAAACCAAGGAATATTCTGAATGACTGGGCAGATGAGTACAACTTAGAACTGAACACACAATACCTTATGTCTGACAGCTTTGCTAGCAGAGTCTCTCAGCCACTGATAGAGAAAGGCCATAGCCAATGGGAAATTTTGGATTTCAACCCTTCCCCTCCTTTTTGGCATTCAGTATTCAAATAATTAAATTGAAGTTTTAAATTAATGGTGCACAACTTGTGATCATCCAAAAAGTCTTATGCATGCTAATTTTGACTGTTTTTTCCCAATGTAATTATTCTATTACTTTTATTTAATATATATCTATAAATCTAGTTTTATTTTAATTATTTTAATTGACTGTAAATGATAAGTTTAATAAAAAATATGCTGATATATGTGAACAGACATTAAATTCTGGTAATGACCTACTACATCATAATTAATTGTATTGAGTGACCCATCATACCCTAGTCAGCTGTTTGTGCGACTTTTGTTCCTAAAAAGGAATTCTATTCTAAATAATAATAGAACTTTGGTTCCTTTATAAATAAGTCATCTACTTGTAAAGCCTAAAAGAACAGAAGAAATATTATTTGAAAAATAATTAATAAAAATTTAAATATAATTACAAATATCTGACTGTTGAGAATGATAGTAATTTAAGTAAAATATAATTTTCATCAAATAGACTTGAAAAATTACAGTTTTAATAAATTAAAAAATTAGCTTTAAGAAAAATAAATTTAAGACAACGGCTACCATTGTACTAAATTCCACAACTCTGCACATACCACCATTTGTCCATAGAATGGCAAATATAAATACAATTTCTTTCATCATACATATAAATTTATATTATTAACTTGTAACATATATTAATAGTTGAAATAGACCACAACTAGCAAAGCCCCAGTTTGGGAATGAACCGAATTCCGAATGCGGGAAAATTTTCAAAATCAAACTCAAAATGTACAAAACTTGGCCTGATGCTGACTGTGTGCCAATAGATCAAAATTTGTTAACAAAACCATTTTTTAATTCATGAAATCAATGAAGGCTTTTCTCGCTTCACTGGTCACTATATTTAAAAGAAACTCTTTTCTATATCGCTTCACAAACAAAAATAAAATTTAAAGAAATCATGAAATTACTTTAAAGCCTGCTTTGGTTTCCCATTGGTTTATGTTATTATTTTTTTTGTTGTTGTTGTTGTTTCTCTCTTTTCTTTTCCTTTCTTTTCAATATTTACTGAATTCGATTCTTTGTTTTTCAATGTCAGGTGATTGAGCAGACGACTATTTTATTTATTTAACATTTATTTATATTTCCATTAATTTTTGGAACTTTCATGCAACTTTATCTAAATTGTTTTTTACTCCATTTTCAATTTTCATTTTGTTCATGTGCATGAGTAAAATATTTTATAATTTTTTATTTTTCGCGTGAAAGCATATTTCATTTTATGTTTAAAAAAAAAAAAAAAAAAAAAAAAAGTAATTTTTTTTTTTTTAAATCAACAATTAAAATTTTAAATGTCCACATTTAAAGTTTTTACCAGGTTATTATTTTCACATTTTAATTAATTTTAGAAAATCTAATCAAAATTTCGTTACAAATAAGGTACCAAATGAAAGGAGCATTTTTTTCTGAATCTGTCGGTTTAATTAACTTATCGATCGGATAATTAGATTTTTTAAAAATTAACTAAAGTATGAAAAGTTGGTGGCAACAAAACACAGAAAAACAGAAGAAAATCTCTCTTAGCTAATCAACTTGCGCCCAGCCATGGACTTACAGGAAAAAACTCTCTTAGCCATTTATATATAGAGAGATAAACAGGTATTGCAAAAATCTATACTCATGTTCAAATTAAAGAAAAAATAAGTACTCTTACAATCAATCAACGTAAATTTTAGGAGGAAAGAAACATGAGAATGTTTCCAATACTTTTTTATTCAAAGATTCTTAGATGGTTAAACTCAAACTTTAACATAATTACATGCACAAGCAGTACTAAAAAATACACTCTAACAATGGAAGAAATAAGAATAAAATGTTAACATACATGTGCTCTGATGTAATTAATAAACTTTATATATCCAATGCAGTTTAAATTCATTCTTCTGCAGTAACTAACAACATCAAACATGTGCTGCGATCGGCAATGGTCAAACATAACTTCTGCATTGTTAAAAATTTCAGTGCAGAAAATGCATTTTGTTTGTACTGAGAGTTCCACTTCCTCTTCAATACCTTCCCATTCATCATCACTTCCACTGTTACTATCCACGTCATCCATCACACTTTTATCTACAATATAATAAATCATAACAATAAATACAAATATATTGTATTATTTTATATTGAACTAAGAGGGCCGAAAAATGAAAAAATATATATGTGTGCACTACGAAATAGAGAAAAAAAAAAAAAAAATTGCACTACAGAAAAATTGACTTGTTTTATATCTTTTTTATTTATAATGATTTCAAAATTATACATGAAACAAATAAAATTCTCATCATGCTTGCATAAATACAAAAAAAAAAATAAAATAAAAAATAAAAAATGCATATACCAATGTATTACATTCACAAATCAACAATTCTATTTATTACTCTCTACAAAATACTGAATTAAAAAAAAAAAAAAAAAAAAAAAAAAAAAAAATCTACATAAAATTTTCTTTTTTAAACATATTATCCACTATAGTTTGATTTTTATTTATTATTATTATTTTTTTTTAAATATATGAAATAAAAAAATATATATTGTCAGGTTCTCACCAATACTAAAAACAAAAAATTATTTGATTCTAGGTTAGTCTGCCTTTATTTACAATTATTGCTTTAATGCATAAAGGTATAGTATTATACATTTTTTTAACATTATCTTCAGAAAATTTTTTACTGTGCCAAACATCTTTAAATAATTTTTTTCTAGTGCTCACAAAGTTGAAGGCTTTAAATTTCTCTTATATAGATCAAACATTTTAGATAGGAATAAAGACAGCCGACTATTTTCAGGCCATGGTAAAAAAGTAATCCCAAGAAGATATTTTTACGTACGATTACGTATCTCCAATTTTTATGCAGAGGACAATGGAATAAAACCAATTCAAAAGTTTGCTTTTTAAATGATAGAATTGGCAGTTGCTGAAAGGGATAAGAAAAATATCCTAGTAGCAGGGTTCCCACTAAAGTGCGAGACAGTGAGAATCTTGCATGTTACTTTTCTTATTCTCTCGCATAAAATTTTTAACATCGACAGAAATTCACATTCTTATTAGAGCACTAAATGCATTTGATGAAAAATATATTTATTTATTTATTACTATTTTTTTAATTGCTCGTTAAGATTAAGACATTATTTAAAGATTGGAATTCAAAAAACATCATTCTTAAATGAGATTTCCTTACAGGGATTAATCCAGTTTTTTAAAAATGGTACCCCAATTGTGAATTTATAAATTAATTTGTGAAAACATCAAGTAAGTTTGTGAAAATTAATGATACTTGAGAACAATTAACTAAAATACATACTAAAGCAGTTTTTTTTTTAAATTTAAAAATACATTTAAAAAATAAATTGAAACAGTTGTAAAATAAATGTATATATGGACGAGTTAAGTTGTTTCTTATATGTAAGATAGGTAGGTGTTTTGTTTACTTAGATATTTATCATTATTTCCAGTAAATATTCAAATTGAGGGTATTTTTCTGTATTTGATGCAGTGAAGCTTATAAAATGTTTTAACGTGCAGTTATATTGCTGAGAATTGACTTTGTGAAGGTTCCTCTTTGCTGAAAGTTGAATTCGTGAAGGTACCTCATTGCTAAAAATTGACTTTGTGAAAGTGCCTCAATGCGGCGCTAAATTTGTTCTGGATTAACCTCTGCCTTATAATACGAAATAACAAAAATCCCATAAGCTTACATGGGGAGGGCGATGAAAAAAATCCGACTGATACTAATGTGTAGCCTTTAGAAAGATACTTCTACATTTGAGAACTGCTACGCTATTTGGTGCAATTGGCAACTAATACAAAATGAGAACTAACAATAATGCTATTTTACGACCAAATCATTTGAAATTTGCTCCTATTGCAAAATTCATAAACAAGACATTTCTAATAAATAATAAAATAAAGAATAAATAAAATAATAAAATTTTGTATATTTATTCAATTTCATTTTATTTATTTAGATGATTATATTATTAAATTTCCAGTATACCAGAATTTTCTACATTCACCTAACAGAAAAACAAAATTTGTTTGTGATAAAGAAATGCAGGATCAAGCCTCTGGTATCTAAAGACAAAGAGGTGTTAGCATTTCATAAAATATGTAAATTTTGCATAAATTAAAAATATAAATAAATTAAAATAAATAATTAATAAATAATTAAAATAAATAATAATTAAAAATATAAATAAATTAAAAATATACAACAAGTACAGTAATCTAGAGACATAATATAAATTATATATGTATTTTTAAGCTGAGCATTTCTTTTTGAGATGTTAAATTAATCCATAGAGCTTTTTAACAAAATGCAGCGCTCACTGGCTTGCTGCTCTGTGCTCTGTTCCTATGACTGGGATTAAATCTTTTATTATTTTAATTATTATATCATTTTCATTATTATTTAAGGTTGCCTATATTTTACCTAAATGTTCTAAACATATTTTAAGATAATATTTTTGCATTTTTGAAAATTTCATCGGAGGATAAGGAATCTGCCAAATCACTAACAAGGGAAGTATGAATCAGTAAAATTGCTAATGAAACCAAACCAAGCTTAAATTAAAGAGCATGTTCGAAAACATAGGGTAGAGTGCAAATTTGCTGCAACAACACCTATGGGGGCAAGATGTGACCCCCTAATAGTTTTAGTTATTTCTATTAAAACCATCAAAACACACCTCCTTGTAAGAACGAGTGGTGCAGTGGTAGAGTTGTAAAATTTATATTTTACCCAGATTTTGAATTTTTTGAAAGGTAAACTAATTATAAAATTAGTGAAATCATTTTGAGAAAATTTGTCATTGTGTTAAATTTTATTGTCACTTTCTCTGACACCACCAAATTTGACAGTTGTTTAATGAAATATTTGAAATAAAAGCTAAATATGACGTTGAATAGTTAAGCAACAGCTGTTATTTATTCAGGATTTTTCATGCAAAAAATTGCATGAATTATAATACAATTGAGTGCAAGTGATGAACTCTTGCTATTAATGACATCGATAAAATATAGTAATTAAGAATTTACATATAAAACACTAGCAAAAATCATTATCTAAATGTAATATAAAAGTATTTAGTTAAATTAATAATATAATAATTTAATTTAATAAATAAATAAATTGAATAAAAATTAAAAAAATATTAAATTGTCTGAATTGAAAAAAATTTCTTTTTAAAATGATTAATATTTTCTCTTAAAATTATAATTTAATTTAAGTAAAAATGTAAAAAAAATAAATATTTCAGTTGAAATAAAAAATTTAAATACAAAACGCCCTTGCGAAGGCTCGATAGGACCTCCGTATCACAAGTTAAGCATGCTACCACTGCACCACCCGTTCTTACTACAATGAGTGTTTTGTTGTTTTTTATAGAAAGAACTAAAACAATTAGGATATCATATCTCAATCTCTCTCCCATGGGGGTTGTTGCAGCAAATTTGTACTCTACCCTATGTTTTCCACCATGCTCTTTAATTTAAGCATGGTTTGGTTTCAATAGCAATTTTACTGATTCATACTTCATTTGTAAGTGGAAGCTCTCAAACAGAAAAATACCTCAAGGAAATAATGTGAAATTTAATTCATGACAAAATATAAATAAATAAATAATAGTAAATAAGCACGATGAGAGCAGAGCAGAGCACGGTGAATGAGAAAAAGCAAATAAATACAAGGACCAATACTAAGCTCTCAAACAGAAAAATACCTCAAGGAAATAATGTGAAATTTAATTCATGACAAAATATAAATAAATAAATAATAGTAAATAAGCACGATGAGAGCAGAGCAGAGCACGGTGAATGAGAAAAAGCAAATAAATACAAGGACCAATACAGACAAAAATTAGAGCTTTTTAGCTGCCCCTTCACAAAATTTTAACTCATAAAATGGGTACTTTCACAAAATTTGAATTCATAAAAAAAGCCTTTCATGAAATTTCATTTCATAAAAATGATCCTTTTATAAAAGTTTTCTATGTTTTCAGAATTGTTTCAACTGCTTGCCTAAATTTGGTTCAATGAAACACTATTAACTTGATATTAAATATTACCTATACTAAATGGCTGCTAAAATAGAAGGTTCTATATGATAAGTTTTTGTTTTCATAAAAAGAAATAAAATTTTCACAAAATTCTTTTGTTTTTCACAAATTTGGTTTCCAAAAAATTAAAACCTAGCTTCATTCCTGAAATATCAATTTTATGATAGCTAAATAAATTTAGTTATGCTACAAATATATCTCATCCTTAATTTTTGGTGCCCATTTTTTTAACAAAACAGAATATTTTTGCAAAAAAATTTTATTAATTAAAAAAAAAAAAAAAAAACTATTGTGTTGAACATTTTGTTTTAGAAATCAAATGGTATAATATTTAATATCAAGTTAATATTGTTTAACTGAGCCACAAAAAGGCAGCTAATTGAAATATTACTTAGTACATGAAATATTTTGTAAAAGAATCATTTTTATAAAATAGAATTTTGTGAAAGGGCCCATTTTAAGGATTTGAATTTTGTGAAGGGGCCCATTTCATAGATTTGAATTTTGGAAAGGGCCCCAATTATATAGATTTGAATTTTATGAAGGGACCCATTTCATAGATTTGAATTTTGTGAAGGGCCATTAATAGTTTTTGCGATTTAAAAGACACATAATATTATTATTCCAAAGAGTAGAGCACAAAACATTACATTCTAGTATAATACAGGGATGAAACTACCTAAATATGCAAAACCCTGAAAACTACTACTTGCATGCAGACATGGGAAAATTAATAATGATATATTATATGACTACCTATAAAAAGTGATATTTTGAGGGTTCTTGATATATTATACGGCAAATTAAACACTTCAAATGAGATAAATTATTTTGTTTCCTTAGAAATGCCAGAAAATACAAAACCAGCAAAATTTCCAAAAACCCCTGAATTCAGGGGTAGCCCCTGAAATGTTTCCCCCCTTATAATATTTTATTCTTAAATTTAAAAATCTTACAAAACTGAACATTAAAAATTATTTGTCAACTGAAAAATACATTGTTCATTACACTATAGCAACAATCTCAGAGCTTAATTGGGAACTTCTGAGCTATATGAATTCTTTGATAAGCTAAATGAATTTTCTTGGTGGGGGAAAATTGAAGATAGTAATAAAACGAATAGAGATATTTCGATTTTGCAATCAATAAAATTGACATCCTATTTCATTTCTAGGAACAATAAAGAAAGTATATAAAATGAAATTGCAAACGATCATAAGTAGTAAAAGTAATATAAATTGTGGTAACATATGTTTAATGTGATCTAAAAGGTGTATAATATTATCGAAATATAGCATTAAATATACCACTGTGAAATAATATTTTTAAATTTGAAAATCTTAGACTTAACATTAAAAAATATTTTGCCAGCTGCGAAATAAGAAAGTAGCTCCTTTGATTAACAGAAAAAGCTATAATTTAAAATGAGTTTCTTATGTCAAAAGAGTAGAGATAATATAAAAAAAATTACTTACCGGTATCCTCCGTTTCCATTGCAAGCAACCTGTTATTGTTTACATTCCTTCTATTATAAATAATAAAAGTCAATTTCAGCACATGTGCATTTGATTATGATTATTTCATTTTAAATCGCTGCGGATTGAATAAATTTCATAAATCAATAATTTATTAAGGTTGGCAACAAACATAATTTAAGAAAGATTGATTTTTTAATGAGTGTCTTCTATTTTTAACCGCGAAAGTTTTTTTTCCCTTTATTTTTTTAAAACTATTACATTTTTCATTATTAAAATAAATATTAATGCATACGCTTTCACATTTTCAGCCCCAAGATTTTTTATCAACTATCAAACTACAGATTCTGTTGTTAAGTGATATATTACATGATTTAATTTTCATGAAATAGATATTTAATAGTTTTCTTATATTTAATTAGTGAGTTCAAGATAGCGTTCAAAGCCTGAAACCTCCAATTTTTTTTTTTTTTTTTTTTTCTCCAGGTTGAAGTTGAGTAAATTTAACGTCGCACTAGGGACTAGGGTGACTCCAAAGAATCTTTAATATTATCATCGAGCAGATATACTAGCAGATTCTTTGAGAAAATGAAAAAATTCATTTTTTACAACTGTTTCTTAATTTTTATTGGCTAATCCCTCACATTCCGCTGAATTCTATTATTGGAGGATAAACAGTTCGTGAATTCTGATTTTTTCATTTTTACAGTCGGCAGCAAAATTATTCGAGTGCTAGCGAAAATTCCTGTTTTAAAAAAGTACACTTAATACTGTTTTGTTAAATAAATCTTGTCGAATCACGCTCGTAGTCAGTCTAAGCACGGCCCTACTAGATCACTCTACGCCAAAGGCGCCAACGTTAAAGCGGCCATAACAAAACTGCAAATATCAATGCATGCCGCGGAATCCATCTGGGAAAGTAGATGGCGCTCGCTCCCAACCCTGAAAATCAGTTTGTAACGTTACATCGTGCTAAGTTTATGCCAAGAAGCAAGAAATATTCATCCATGGTTCAACAATTAATTATTAAAAAAAAGGAAAAAATAATTTATTATTTTTCCGTGAATTGGTTTAAAATTATTGCTACAATTATTTTTATGATTCAGATATTTTTGCGTATCTGATGACTGCATTTTAAATTTTTAATTAATTTAAATGCTCTGTAAGTTTGCTGTGGCGGCGCTGCATGCCAACCCTAACATTCAATGAATTTGATTCCGGAGAAATCGTCGATTGTTATGGCCGCTTTCACGACGTTGGCGCGTTGGCGTCGAGGAGTGATCTAGTAGGGCCGTGGTCTAAGTCTAAACATGAATCGACGAAGATTTATTTAACAAAAGAGTATTTTAAGCGTATTTTTTTATACAGGAATTTTTGCTAGCGCTCGAATAGTTTTGCTGCCAACTGTATGTATGAGAGCCTTTCGTTTTAGGTTGATTTCTTTAGAAATTGACCTATTGAAATCACTTCGTTTATCTATATAGGAATCTATCTATATTATTGCGCACGGGATTCGTGATTTCTCTCCGAATGAAAAATGAAACTTTCAGATGCTCAGAAGTTTATTTGCAGAAAATTCGAGAAGATTACAGGTCTATAAACCAGGTATCAACTTCAGTTCCACCAGTAAACACAACTCAAATAACAGCGGCTAACAGCAAATTCACAGTGCAAACTGTATCAGAGCATTAACACACAGCAAGGCTGTAATCAAAGAAACTAGTGAGGAGAGCACTTCATCATATTGCGGTTGGTGAGAAATTGACTACTTGGCCGCATTAGGCCACCTTTTATGCCCCTCTATAAAACCCACAATGTCCTGGTAGCTCGTAGAATATTCAAGTTAGAGCTTCCATATTTGGTATATCGATAATAAGAATTTTCTCACCAAGGTCACCAAAAAAAAAAAAAAAAAAAAAAGGGTCAAGGAGCGAAAAAGTCGCCGAATTTGGCACCAAATCTATTACCTGCTTTAATGAGGCTTTTTAACGTGTTTTTAACGGGAAATGAGCTATATTAAGCGAAAATAAGTTAGAAATGCGGTAAATTAGCATTTTATCACCTGACTAAGCCTCTTTAAATGAATTTACATAAAAAAAACCTGATGTGAAACAGCCACACGACTTCCATTAAAGTACCCCATTATTACACGTATTATATTCACTTTTTCAGATAATGTGATTAAAAGTTAAAAGACATAAAATTGACCTAACGAAGTAGACACGAGACACCAAAAAATGTTCATGTATGAGAAACTTGATACACGTAATAAAGATATATAAAATAGTTCACACAGAGAGGCAGAGAGCATTTGATATCTTTATATTTCAAAGTAAAATTGTGCAAAGGTTGTCTGTTCGAACAACCATATGTTAAACATGATATTACAATTTTAAATTTTAATTCTTTAAAGAGTATAATACGCAAGCGAAGTGTGACGTCACTGACCATCCGTCGATGC
This sequence comes from Salticus scenicus, assembly GCA_963930645.1. Taxonomy (NCBI): domain Eukaryota; kingdom Metazoa; phylum Arthropoda; class Arachnida; order Araneae; family Salticidae; genus Salticus; species Salticus scenicus. The sequence continues at coordinate 207,483,071 of OZ005654.1, forward strand.
AAGAAAAGGATTTCCTATATTAATCGCCTATTGGATTTTTTTTTTTTTTTGTAAAAAATTATTAAAAATCGAGGAAAATTATTTCTCGATTTTTAATCCCCATATTTGGGTATATATATGTATTAGCTATCATGTGCATGTGTTAAATTGAGTTATTTTGCTGTCAAATTGACAAAATTTCGAACACTGTTTTCCTCGGAGCTTTTGTATTTGGCGATCAAAAACGTAATATGAAAATATACATGCCAGATGTATATTTTCGTAATATTTATTGTACGAAATATTGTTTCATATTATTCATTACTCTCTTAATATAAGTTGTCATGATTTTTGAAAGGAATTAAATTATGTTCGCCAGATAATTTGGCGACATTTTTTTTTCTGCCAAGGATGACAAGTATAAAATCTATTCCGCTGCAACATATTAGTATCTCATATCAGATACTTAATTCAGACATTTGAAAATAAATGTAACTTCAAATTATGATAGAATATTTTTCTTTTAATTAGTTTATTAGTTGGATATTTATTGTGAAATATCATCCTTTGAAATGAAATGTTTATGTTTTCAATTGAATATGGAAGTTTGTCATTTTTTTTCCAGAGTTTTGAAATTTAAAATTCAAATTTTATCAATTTTACAGCAAAAATAACTTAATCTAACGCATGCACATGATAACCAATACATATCTATACCCAAATATGGGGATTAAAATCGGGAAATAATTTTCCTCGATTTTTAATAATTTTTTACAAAAAATACAATGAGCATTTAATATTAAAATTTTTTCTTGCATCCACGAACGGCCAGCGACGCCGTGCAAGGTTTGAATCTGCACGACAAATGATTTCAGATAAACTGGAACGCACGAACACTGTAAGGCTGGGATTGCGGTGCCTCGTTCTTAAGTCTGATCTTAAATCTTACGAACTTTCGTAAATGGGCGTGGTTAAGAACGATCTTAACTTGGTATTGCGGTGCCTCAAGCGTAAAGCGGGCTTCACACTGGCCGTTCCGCACCGCTCCGCGAAACTAGCGCATGCGCAATGATGAATTTTGTCAACGCAACGGATGAACGCAAAGCTCTCTTGCGGAAAACGTTGACTTCTGTCTGTGCTAGAAATGAACGTTCTTGCCGCGGTCGTCCGCAAGCAGTGAACCAATCAGATTGTTGAATGAGAAACTCACTTCCTTCATGCTTGCCTGGCGTGTAACTTTGGACTGTTTATGTTTCCTTTAGCATTTTATGTGATGTTTTGTATAAGAAAATAGATGATTTCTATCAATATTTCAAGAAAACTAGCATTTGTTTGATTTGAGTCAGCTAAAAGATTACATACAGAGGAAAAAAAAAGGAAAAATAGTACATGAAAGGTAAATATAAATTCTGATCTTAATAACGTATCAGGTTAATTGTATATTTATTTAACATTTAAAGTTTGTTTTCGATAAATACTAATAATTCGTTCATATTTAAAGACTTTTTAAACTTATGTGAGTTGCTTATGCATTATTAATTAATCGTTTCACTTTGGAAAGTGCCTACGATAAGTATTTAATTACTATTATTATATACTCGTTTTACTTTGTAACAGGAAAAGTATGCTTTTGTGTAAAATTATCAGTTTTCCTTCACAAATTTTTGCTTTTTTTTCCTTCACTGATAAGTGAACCTAATTTTTCAGATATTATTGATGTATATCGCTATCATATTTCACTTGAAATTTTGAGAATTAAGCTGACTTAGTAACAATAAAACTGTAAGTTAATCAACAAAAAACAAACAAAAATGGTTTTAAAACGACGATTTTTCTTTCTTTATATTTTCGAATGTATTTTGAAACTTGTTGATTTTTTTTTTTTTTTTTATTGCTCAGTTTCTCTGAGTGTTTCAAAAAAGTAATTTTGTAGATTTTATTTATTATTATTATTATTATTGAATTGCAGTTTGAAGCATGCTTTTAATATGTATTGTAATTTTTAAAAATAATGTTAATGCTTTTGAATTAATTATTTTTTATGCAAAATTTATGTTTTTTTTTTTTTTTTTTTTTTTTTTTTCTTCTGCTGAAATATGATGAATAGATTGTAGTGAATAATTTTCTCTTTGAATTTTTATATGTATTTTTTGTAGTAAAGTATAGAAATTTTACTGTGATTGTTGATAACAGTAGATGTTACTTTAGATAAAGGCAAGATTGTAATATATAACAGAAAATCTGTTTATTTTTTTTTTTGTTTAAAGAGGGTCTATATATGGGTTCGAACCGCTTAAATAGACTCCTATGGAGGGCACTACCACTCTGGCTCTAGTGCAGTCAATTGGCCTTAATTCCTATAACTAATCTTAAAAGAGGGACAGCAACCTTGTAGCTTATTATAAGCACAAGGTTGGTAAAACGTTGTTGAATTTTAATTTCCTCTTACGCAAATGATTGTCACTTATGAATTTCCTTTAGACAAGTTTTGAAGCACTATCTTGCTACTTTCTTACTCTTTAAGACTGTTAAGTATAATGTTCAGGATAAAATAAAACTAAATCTTTATTTATTTATTTATTTTTTTTTGTCCATGCACATAATTTTGATTTTTTTATGATAAATTTCACTTCTGATTTCAAATTGTCATAATAAATTTTTTAGTACAATACTTTAATATGCAGTTTTCAGATAACACACAGCACTACACAAAGCCAGTTAATTCCAATAAATTGATAATTAGGTCGCTGTAGAAGTTTTAGCGAATAAATGTATATTTTATTATTTCATGTTTAAATTTTCAACAGTATGTAGGGGAGAGGGGGGCACATTTGGACAGGGGCACATATGGACAACTTAAATTTCCCTAACTTAAATAAATGTGAAAATTATGAAATAATTATATTTTGTTGGCAACACTATGATGCATTTCCCAGGAAAATTTAAAGCAATTGGCTGTGAAAGTTTTCCAGTTATGTCAACCAAGCAGTTTTGAAGCTTAAAAGTAAAGTTATGCTTTATTTGTACAATCCTAATTATACATATTTATATTGCATCATGAAAATTAATTATATAAAACTAGATAGCTTGTTTGATGAACATAATGATTTATTAATCATATTTGTCAAAAAAAATTTCTGCTAAGCTAGGCTTAACAAAATTCTAAACATGTGACTGTGGGGCACATTTGGACATTGTTTTGGGGGCACATGTGGACTGTCCAAATGTGCCCCTAATGTGTTATATTTAGAATTTATAACACAAAATTAAAGCAATAAGGTGCTTAAAATGATTTTTTAAATAACAAAGACTGTAGCTTTTAATCTTTGCTATTATAGTTAAGCGTAATTGTATACACTGCAAAAAAATAACTATTACCAGCTGCAAGAAACTCTCTGTGATTGGAGAAAATAATTATTTTCTCCAATCACAGAGAGTTTCTTGCAGCTGGTAATAGTTATTTTTTTACAGTGTAGTTTTATTCACAACTTATCAGGATTTAATCTAAAGCTAAATAATAAAAAAAAAATCTGATGTGGGCTAAAAATATAATGTTTAATTTAACCCAATACTCTTACTGCTGGACAACCATGATACCCACACATCAATAGAAGCTATTATGTATGCAAGAAAAAATTGAATTGTTGTTTCATCATTTCCCCCTCACTGTTCCCATCGCATGCAGCCACTAGATGTTGGCGTTTATTCTTTCAAAGATAAAGTAAAAATAGCTTTTAATGATTGGATGGCTTCTAATCCAGGAAAGACCATCACTATATATGAAATAGCAGAACTGTCATCAAATGCATATCTTAAATCTTAATTCTTTCACTCCAAGAAATATCAGCAGTTCGTTCAAGAATGCTGGAATATGGGCTGTTAACAGACTAGTTTTCAGTGATGAAGTCTTTCTTCCAGCATTATAATAGGAGGAACTGAACATGCAGCAGGAAACTTAAGATTTATGGTCAATTTAGAGTCTTATAAAGTGAAATAGGAATAAAGTTTTTTTTTTTTTTTTTTTTTTTTTTTTTCCCATATTAATGTGTATTTGATTATTTTCAATTTATTTGTTTTAGTTATTAAAATGTTCACCATAATTTAAAGCAAATTTATTTTTGATTAGGTAAAAAACTGCGACTCAAATCGTGAAGATCATAGAACATCACTAGAATAGATATATTTTCTTTAAAAGTCCTTTTTTAAAGATTATAAATATAATTAAAATATTTTATTGCCCTTATTTATAGCAACAGAAGTGGATATTTCCAGTATATATGTATTCAAGTCATTTGTTTTTGTTATTTTAAACTGTTGATATTGCTATATTTACTTGTCCAAATGTGCCCCCAAGCATGTCCAAATGTACCCCTTGTAGGGGCAGATGTGGACAAATTTTGCATGTTTTTAAATATTTTTTTAAAAATAATTTTGTCACATTTCCTAATATTTAAGTACATGTATTTGAAGAGATTAGATGTAAGATTATGGTTAGTAAAAAAAAATGAAAAAAAAAAGATGAAAAAGGTTAGATTTTTTAATAAAACAAAAAACGTCCATATGTGCCCCCCTCTCCCCTAAGCATGTTTTTTCCAGTTTGATGAAGATGAAGCATATGTATGGCAGGTTTACCTGAAACAGTCTTCCACTTTTAAATTTTCATTGCCAGCTGGATTACATTTATAGGCACAATTTTTATACTGTGCCTATTTACGTAATCTTGTTAGCGTATGTGCCTAGATGCCAAATGCTGCGGTATGCTGAAATCCAGGTGTAAAGGAAGAAGAATAAATCTGAGGTAACACATACATCTGAAGACGTGCCGAAGCTGACTGCTAAAGGATCCTTATGGTAATGTTTAGGTAAATTGTAATTCTTCTTAAATTTTAACCCTTCATCAGCTTAAGCAATTTATTTTTTTTATTTTTTTTATTTATTTACATAAAGTTATTAACACTGAGTTAAAATTGTTATAATTTCAAATGCACAGTGTGTAGGATTGGTATCAAATTATACATATATATGTATTTTTTCCCGATGTATACACATACATACATGTGTATTAGTGATTGCTGCAATACAGAATTTTGTGTACTTTTTATGCACAGTCAAGTTTAGGGAATTAAGCTAGTAAACTATTATTTGACACTTTTATAATTTAAATCACTGTTTTTTATTTCATTAAATTCATTGAAGTTCTTAATGGCATAAATTTTTGAAATATATTTAGGAAGACTGTAAAAATTAATTTTATCATAGAAATAATTCAAATTTCAAAGTTAAAATTTTTCAGGTTATTTTTACTTCACATTGTTTTGATAATGTTACAAGATTTTTTTTCTTTTAACTACTGAGGTCCCATCAGTGGCCGAGAGGTTCTGCTCACAAAGCTGACAAACAGACAGTATCAGGTTCAATCCCAGGTCTCCAGTTATGCTTTTTGTCTTAGTCACTTAGAATTTTCTGTGATTTTCTCCAAAAACTTGCACAAGAATAGGCTAAGACAATTTAGTAGAACCCCTCGAAGGGTAATTCACCCAAACCATGTGGTCATTAAACCTTAACATGTACACCACTACTCCAAAACTGATAGACAGAATGCACAAGGTTTGAACCCAGGAAGACTAATGTATGTTTGGAAGTAAAGACGACGGACTGCATTAACGTCTTAGGCTCTGAAGGGGGAGTGCCCTCTGTGGAGGTCTTTCTAAGGTGATCTAGTCCTTATTTTAGCATGTTTAGGCGAAAATCATGGAAAACTACTAGCGGCTAGAATGGCAAGTGTGATTTGGGACTAAATCCAACACCTCATGTCTACCCCCTTTGAGCGCAGAACCACTCGGCTACTGGTGGACCGGGCTAGTAATGTAAAATACCTGAGTATTTTTCAAAGAACTCTATTCGAATAAAACATTTGCATTTATGTATAATATGATAGAGAGATAGAGAGAGGAAATATATGTAAAGTTAAAAACATTTGAGCCTTTTTAAAAAATTTTATAAAACCAAAAGATTTAATCATAAAAAATGAATGTTATACAGCATCTTGCATGCAATTATCACACTATTTTAAAAGAATCCTGTGAATTATTGCATATTTGTTTATAAACCTGATAAAATAATCCTAAAATAAAACAAAAATTGCGTCTATACTTTTAATGTTTATAGTAATTTCTCTTAATGTAACAAAGTATACTACAAGTTTTGTAATAAATTATAACTTCATAAATAAAATATTACAAGTATATTGTGGACTTTGGTAAAGCAGTGTTTTGTGTTTTAGAGGTTTTTTTTTTTTTTTTTTTTTGTAAGAAAGAAAGAAAACAACCTGTTTAATATTTATGAATTTTCTGAATATAAAAATGGAATTTAAAAATATGTGTTAGTTCATGAGTTATGATAAGGCAAAATTCCACATAGAATAATCCTGGCTTTGGCTTCTGGCGACGATAAGTAGAGAGAGTCCCGTTAACATTAAAAAAAAAAATCAAAGCAAGTCCTTTTTTATTCCTATCTTTATTTTTCACCTTTTAGCATAAAATTTAAAGTAAATTAACACGTGTACAAAGGGAGTGACTAACTGTTCATGAAATCAAAACTGACTTGTAGCATGGTATCCGTAAGAAAATTAAGAATCCAAGCTTCTCTCGCATCATCTATACTATGGCATAAACATAGTTAGAAATATTTTATTATTAGTGACATTGCTTTACACTAGAAAAATTACACTGCTATCACACTTAATTTTTAGAATATATTTTATCATGAATGCTGATTAAATTTTTTAAAATAAACTTCATCAAAACTTAAAAAAAATATTGTAAATTATGTCATACATATGAAAACCTGTTCAAATACAGTGGCGGATTCAGAACTTAACTTTCTTTTTTTTTTGGGGGGGGGGGGGGCTAAGATTTTTCAAGATGTATTTCCAGATCAATGAAAAGTTTGCAATTGTACTATTCAGTTGGGAATGTCAGTACTTTTTTTTTGGGGGGGGGGAGCTTCAGCCCCCTAGCCCCCCCCCCCCTTAAATCCACCACTGTTCAAATATATTGCAGGAATCAAAAATCAATCCAATATTTCTATATTACTGTTTAAAAAGTCTTTATGAATTAAAAGAAAAAAAAATCTTAAAGGAAAATGAATGCAATACAACAATCAACATCCTTCAGTGTCATTAGTTGAATTATTGTATACAAAAAATTCTGTATATGTGTATTGTGTTTCATTTCGAGATAAGAAAATTATCACCCATTCACAAATACTTTTTTTTTCAAAATACCCAGTTTTTGGGTTCCCAGGCCTTGGCTATATACCCAGAAATATTTACCTACTCACCCACTGGGTATTTAAACATCCCACATCACTACCCAGGACAGGCCATATCAGTCCGCCTAGCTGTTCAGAGTTTTCCGTAGTTTTCTTCAAAGCTCTCATACATACCAGCTTGGATTGCTTATAAAGATTTCCATTAATGGCACTTTACCCTGTCCTAGGACTAGGAACCTTGTGTAATCAATCGGCTTTAACATCTACACCATTCCACCAAAGCTGGTAGATAGGAACTGCTGGGTTCGAACCAAGGTTCCACTTGTCAGACTCAGTGGCGGATCCAGAACTTAACTTTTTGGGGAGGCTAAGAGTTTTCAAGATGTTATTCCAGACCAATGAAAAATTTACATTTGTAACATCCAATTGGGAGTGTTAGTGCTTTTGGGGGGCTTCAGCCACCTAGTCCCCCCCCCTTAAATCCGCCAATGGTCTAGTTGTTTGGAGTTTTCCTTTGTTTTCTTTGGATCGTGCATAAGTGCTAGCTAGGATCACTTAGAAAGACCTGCATGGAATTCATTCTGCATAGCATTTAAATGTTGTGTAAGAAATAGCTTCATTTTATCCAAATAATTTTAAAAATTAAAGAAGTCATTCTTATATCAAGTACAATAAATACATCCATTTCATCATTTAATTTTTTTCTTCTAAATAAAGCATGTCTCAATAGTGGTCAAGTAGTTCTGCTCTCAAAACTGGTAGATTGGTAGTGCCAGGTTTGATCTTGCGTCACGCCCGTCTAGCCATTTGGAGTTTTCCATGGTTTTCTTCACAACTCACGTTAATTTGGGCTAAAATACCTTAAAAAAATCATGATGGAGGCAATTAACTCTACAATTCCACTTAAAAATAAAACATAATTAACATGGGGGACAAAAATAAATGCTTTTATTATTTGGTAAAGAGAATGTTTTCTTTATCTCGATTAGTGTATCGTATTTAATATATTTTAAAAATTTCTCCAGCTTTCAGTTCGTGGATTTAAATAACTTACAATCTGAAATTAATAATAATAAAAAGAAGAAGGAACATTTAGAAATATGGAAATGTTGTACAAGAAATAGGTGTAATTAATCCAAATCATCTGAAATTGCACATTTTTAAAAGATGAAAATTAGAAAAAAAGAAAAAAAAAAAGAGTATAGTTATTTTAGAAAACACAGAGAATTTTTGAAATTTTTATTATTTATTCATTTTCCATTCTAAAAACTAATATAAATCTTTTCAATATACAAATTAAAAGAATATTAGAAAGTTATTTAAGTATTGACTTTCTGTCTTTTGATTAAAATTACCAACATTTAAAAAATATATATATATATGGAAATTTTTTAATTAAAGTTGGAATGACTGAGGGGGAAAAAAATAGCATAGAAATACTGCAAGCTTATTTTAAATAAAATTTTAAAATGTTTTTCAATCACATATATAGCATAAATTTCAACAATTAATTATTTTTCTTTGAATTAAAACATGTTCCAACAATGGCCAAGAGGTTCTGCTCGCGAAACTAGTAGACAGGAATTGCCTGGTTCAATTCCAGGTTGCACTTGCGACTTAGCTGTTCAGAGTTTTCTGTGGTTTTCTTCAAAACTTGCTTAAATACAGGCTGGGTTCCTTCAAAAAGATTAATAGGGAAGTAATCTACCTAGGTGTAAGACTCAAGAGTAAATAAAACATTAAAAGCATGAAAAGGGGGGAGGAGTGCAAAATAAATGTCTTGGTTACTCTGTAAGGAGAATTTTATCTTCAGTCTATGCACAAAAATTTCTCAAGTTTTCTATACATACATTTATTTTTTACAAAATTATTATTATTTTTTATTTTTTTTTTACATTTGAAACGTTATTTATTTATTTTTTCTGAATAGTGATTAAAAAAGCCACATTTTACCTTTTGATTAAAATTGTCGTTTTTTTAAATTAATGGTAGAAATTTTTTAATTAGACCTGAAATGACCAGGAAAATTAATGCTAGCATAGAAATAATGCAAATTTGTTTTATATAAAATTTTGAAATCACTTTAAAACATTGAGTACAAGATATACATTTCATTAGTTAAATTTCTTTCTTCAAAATGACTAGTAAGTGCAAGGTTCGATCCAATATCGCGATCCTCAGCTTAGTTGTTTAAAAATAATTAGCTTGGGGGAAGGGGGGAGTAAATGACTTTACAAAGTAATATATTACTATTATTATAATAATTATTTTGTTAGGAATTTTGTTTCTTCATCCCAGTAAATAAAATGCATTTCATATATTTTACACATTTCTAAAATTTCATTTTATGGATTTAAAGCTCTTACATTCTAAACAAGTAATTAAATATATATATAGAAGCATTTATAAATTGAAAAATGTAAAAGAAATAGCTGGAATTTATATTAAATAAAATTTGGAAAAGTAAGAAAGAAATTAAAGTATGACTATTTCGAGAAATATTGTATATATATAGTATATAGATGTCTATTATAATTCAAATTCTTTAATTTCTATTTCACAATTTCGCTTTAAATGAATGTATGTAACGTTGCTCGTTGAATTCTAAAGAAAATCAAAACAGATGTTTTTTAAAAGGCTGGCTATTGCCTGTTACTGCCCTGCAACGTGATTGGTTCATTTCATTTTACTCTCCCTGCCCTCGGGATTCTTCTGACGCCAGTAAACTCCTGCGGAATGTAACGGAGTTCACTGACGGAATCTCTGCGGACGACGGACAGCGGAACGGAACGTCCAGTGTGAAGGCACCTTTAGTCCTCCGCGTGTCCTCGTAAGAGAAAGCCAGCCAGCCAATGGGAGACGCAGAGCCAGCTATGTTGTGATTGCGCGCGCATCCAGTTACGATTCGACTTAAGATAGCTCTGAGGTCGTCGTAAGATAGTGAAGCACTGCAATACGACTTGCGTTTTGTTTACATCTTAAGACAGAGTTTGTGCGTAAGATAGTGCTGAGCGAGGCACCGCAATCCCAGCCTAAACGTAGAGTGACCATATTATTTTAATTGAATTTGGGGACAAAGATGGCGGCGTCCTCGAATTTCGAGGACAAAAAAAAATAATTAAATCACCTTAAATTGTAAAATTTTAGTAATTTTTATGTATAAAGCACCTAAAAGAACTTATTTCAGCTTATTTATTATACATACAATAAATTACTATAGTAAAACATTAATAACTTTATAACCAGCGTCCCCAAATGTGTTGTAATTTTTTGGGGATGAAGATAGTTTTGTCCTCGAGAATTCGGGGACTGTCCTCGAGATTCGAGGACATATGATATGGTCTGCCTAGTGTAAAGGTACTGGAAGCATTTGCTTCGGTTGTTCTTCAGCTCAGTGGTAACGAACACGGGCGGGTTCAGCCTCTCGACCAATCCAATTGATCACGGAACAATGCGTCCAATCTCATGGACCGGTCTGGATCAAAGTCGTCCAGTGGAATGTATCCCGTGAACCGGTCGCGGATAAATCGCCCAAGCATTTTTCTGAGTCATTTGATCTATTTACTGATCCATTGCTGTGATTGGCCATTGGTTATTGCTCTGGTTACGCCATCTATTGATCATTACAAAGGCAATATGACTTAAATTTAATAAAATAAAATTTTAAAATGCTCCCTGGTAACAGTTTTTTAATTTTGAGAGTTTAACAAAATATTTTAAATAAGTTTGTGCACTACTTTGTGAATATATGAATGAGTTAAGTTTTATAAAACATTTTTTTTGTTTGAATACTAAATATTTGCATAAAATTTCAGCATTCAAACATAAAAGTAAGTAACAATATTTAAAAATCAATATTTAATTTGTATAAAAAAAAAAAAAAAAAAAAAAAAAAGCTCATAAATATTAAACATTTAAAATATTACTGATTGAAATCATATTTAATTGAATTTAACAAACCAATTTAATGAAGTGATAATTTAAAAAGCTGTAATAAAAATCTTTTTTTTTTTTTTTTTTTTTTTTTTTTTTGTAATCATTGATTTAAATCGAAATTTAAATTTTATAACTTTTTGGTAGTGTGTAATCTATATGCGAAAGTTTGGATGGATGTTTGTTACTTAATCACGCCATAACGGCTAAATGGATCTGGATGAAATTTGGTACAGAGATAGATAATAGTCTGGAATAGGACATAGGCTACTATTTATACCGGAAATTTGATTAGATTTTTTTTTAATTAATTAAAATATGAAAATAATAAACTGGTAATTGCCTAAATATAAGACATAGAATAAGTGTGGCATAGGAGCATAAGTGTTTCTACATAAGCTGTTGTGTTGCCACAACAAACAGCGATAATAGCGCTGAGGATGGGTGCCCTACTTCAAAGTTGAGAGGAGCAAAAGTAGCTTTTGCTGGCATTTCACTAGAAGGGGTTTGTAAGCATTAAGAGTATTGGCGTGCTCCTTCTTCCTTTATTATTATTCTATGATATAAGCCCTTTAAATTTTTAATTGTTGCCAAAAAAGTTTACGAGGTATTTTTATTTATTTATTTTTACAACATAAAATGAAATATGCTTTCACGCGAAAAATAAAAAAATACTGAATCCGCGTTTGTAATGATCGATAGATGGCGCTTTCTGAACTGCATTTGTTAGTAAATTATAATAGCCACGTGTATTTATTATTGTTCTTTCTTGTTGTTCTATCATTGTTTCAGCGTGAAAGCTATCAGTGGTGTGATAATTTCACCTTAGCCCACCAGAGGGCGAGCATTTCATTACAATCGCGGATGTTAAATTGAAAATGAGAAAATGATGTCTTTATAATTTTTTGTCTTAATATTTTTTTAGTTTTAAAAATTGTAATAAACAAATCTAGCATGTTTCTACTGAGTTTTATTTCATAACATTTTTTTATATACCTCAACTTTAGATTTTTTTTAGCACGGATAAATCAACGCTCGGCATAAAAAGCTAATTCAGCATTATATTAAGGGTATTTACTTATTGATAATTCCGGACAATTTTTTTAATTTTGATACTGAAGTAGATCGGACATTTTTCGCCAAGGACAGCCACTTAAAGCTAAGTAGCGCATAAAAAATATAACTAAATTATAAAATATTCAAAAAAAGAAAGAAAAGAAAAGATAGAAAGAAATAGGAACAATAGTCGCATAAATTATATTTTGGTCTAAAACGGCGACAACATTCAAAAGTCGCCAAGGGGAGCTATATTAAGGCTGTACCATGATCAGGTTTACATATTAATTAATTTATTTATTTTTCTATATACCAACTATTATTAACTAAGCATGAATTATATATAACATAGTAATAATAATAATAATAATAATAATTGTCTCATGCGATAGACGTAGCCGATCATACCATAGTATTATTAGTAATAATAATGACCATCTTCTGTCAGGAACAATTCCGATTAGACCGCTTCAAAACAGAGACTTTTGGTAGCCTTTTTTTTTTGCTATGTATTTTTATTTATTATTATTATTATTTTTTTTTAATTAATCTGCATAAATGTTACATCAATAGAAAGATATTTCAAAACTGAACGTTTTTTGAGCTTACACTTTTCTCTTAATCTCATTATGTAAAAAGATTTCAACGTAAGTTTAAGTAAAATTCGATCCTGGTCTCTGCTTGATTGGAGACACCATCACTTAAAATTAAATGAATTCAGTCGTGGCTTTGGAATAAAAAAAAACATCGTGCTTGAAGACGAAACATTTAATAACACATTACTAAAACTTCACAAAACATATATAAAACATTTAGAACACAAATAAAAATATTCTACGCGAACCATTGCCACTCATCTCCTGTCTAATACCACTTCATGACGTCATGGAACTTTACTCGTCCCTCCTTTTTGAGCTCATACGTCACAGGAGTGACTATGATGCTACCAAACTTAGAAAATCGTTTCATAATATAGAGAGTTTCTACATAAATGTTCACATTCATGATAATGCTGAATAGTTTTTGATATAAGTTTTTCATGTAGGAAGAACACCAACAGATAACACTAAGAGTTTCTAAGAAAATGTTCATGTAGGTACCACAAAAATTCCTTTTTAGAAAAAGTTTATAAAATAAATGTTCATATATGTAGATCCTAAAAGTTTATATCAAGAGTTTATAAAAAAATGCATATATCATAAAATCTTTAGGAAGAGCTTCTGCATATGCCCAAAGAAAAAAAAAATTAAATGCATAGTATATTCAGCAATAAACAACAACAGCAATACACACAAATAATTGATCTAACATTAAATATCTTACAAACAACCCTTATAATATGCACATGAATTATATAGTATATCACGAGGTAAATTAAATTTGAATAATTAGATGTAACTGAAATACTATTAAAATATTTTAAGGAAGTCTAGATAAAGAATCGGCATTGCCATGATTTTTCCCCTTCCTATACGTAATTTTTAGATTATATCTTTGCAAAGCTAAACGTGCTAACTTTGCACCGTGTGGCATTGTTTGGGTCAGAAAAGTCAGAGGATTGTGATCGGAAATTACTTCGACTTCTGCACCGAAGAGCCAAGTATCAAACTTTCGTAGAGCAGTCAGCACACTGTAAGCCTCTCGTTCGATCGTTGACCATTTGACTTGGCACGGAGACAGTTTTTTACTAAAAAAAGCAATCGGATGTTCTTTGCCAGAATCGTCCGACTGAGATAAACATGCTCCTATAGCTTTGCTCGAAGCATCAGTGTACAATTTGAATGGCTTTGCTATATTAGGCGTATATAGAGATGGCATATTCATTAAATGGTGTTTCGAAAAGCTGTTTCTTGGGCATCAGACCAGGAAATTTCATTAGGTACGCTTTTCTTTGTTAATTCAATCAAGGGAAGAATTTCTGAAGCAAAATTTGGAATGTATTCCTGGTAATAATTAGCCAAACCAATTACACTACGAAGTTCTCTTTTGGTGATAGGCCTGCAAATTTTTCTTATAGCTTCGGTTTTTTCGGGATCGGGTGTATGTCTTCCTGATCCAATAATATGGCCTAAAAATTTCTCTTCATTCTTTCCGAAATCGCATTTCTTTAAATTAACTGTAAGACCAACTTCTTGGAATGTTTTGAGAACTGCTTTCAAGTGTGTTATATGTTCACTCCAAGTGGTAGAAAATACTGCAACATCATCGATATAGGAACGACAATAATCTTTATGACACTCTAAAACTTTGTCTATAGATTTTTGAAATGTACTACCAGCGTTCTTCATACCAAATGGCATCACATTCCACTGGAAATGCCCTGAGTGGGTAGTAAAAGCAGTATAATGTTTGCTGTCTTCTTTCATAGGTATTTGCCAGTACCCTTTCGTGAGATCTAGAACAGAAATAAACTGCGAATTACCAATCAAGTAAATAAGATCATTGGCAATCTTCTTGGGGTATGCATCTGGGATGGTATAGCTTTTCAATAAACGAAAATCAACACATAACCTAACAGTTCCATCCTTTTTCGCAACGCAAACGACAGGATGAGCCCATTCGCTGTTACTATGTTCTATTAGTCCAAGTGTAAGCAATTCTTGAATCTGTCGATCCACTTCCTTTTGCATAACTATCGGTATTCTATATGGACGTAGTCTTTTAGGACAGCAATCTCTAGTAACGCGGACACTGTGTCCTTCTACTTTAGCGATTCCGGGTTTAGTGCTGAAAACATTATTATATTTGAATATCACATTTTTCAAACCATTGTTCTTTTCAAAATTTAAATCTAAACTATCAATATGGTCCGCTATCTCTTTAGGGGTTAAGCATCCATTTCCGAATGGTGCATAATGAATATCACCAAAATCTTTATCTTCATCAAATATTAGGCCAACATGGTCAATTCGAGCAACGTATGGTCTGAGCTTATTAAAATGCAGTTCTCTTCTGGACCCATTCTCTAATTCAACTAAGGCTGAATGTGGTCTAGTGATTTCAACAACAGTAGCTGGGCCAATCCAAGTTTTAAGTAATTTATGCGAAGTTGAAGGAACTAGTATTAGTACTTTATCACCAACATTAAACTTTTTATCTCTTGCTCTCAAATTATATCGCGAAGTATATCTTTCTTGAGAATCCTGAGCATATTCTGATGCAATTTCATGTGCTTTTCTTAGTTTCTCAACTAGTTCTGATATATATTTTTCAACTGATGCGGAAGCTGAAGTGGGAATTTTCCTCTCACTAGTCCATACGTCTTTCAATAGTGACAATGGTCCAGGAGGCAAACGCCCATAAACTAACTGAAACGGAGAAACACCTGTCGTACTATGAGGAACTTCTCTGTCAGCAAAAAGTAGATATGGAAAATGCAAATCCCAGTTAGATCCATATTCCTGTATATTTTTATTTAACATATCTTTCAATGTTCGATTCCAACGTTCCACTGCACCCATACTTTCTGGATGACCTGGCGTTGCAAACCTCGGAGAAACTCCAAGAAGTTCCACAAATGCTTCACTTAATTTAGCAGTAAAATTAGTACCTTGGTCTGTACATATTAATTTGGGGAACCCTGTCTGTGTAAATATTCTCATCAGATTATTGCAAGTTGTTTTAGCATTGAGGTTAGTCACGGGAATAGCTTCAGCCCATCTAGTACATAAGTCAACTGCACAAATCACATATTTATGTCCTCTTCGAGACGGGGGTTCTAAAGGTCCAATACAGCCCAAACTCCAGACTTCAAATGAAATTTCTGGCCTAACAATGGGTTGTATCGGTATACGATCCCTATAGGAAACTGTTCTGCGTAATTGGCAGATTTTGCAACTTTCACAAAATTTTTTAACGTCTTCTTTGAGACTTGGCCAATAAAATGAATATTTTATTCTCTGCTTTGTTTTCTGTTCGCCTAGATGACCAGCCAATGGTATTTCGTGTGCCATCCTAAGAACTTCTTTTCTTTTGCATGTGGGCAGAACAACTTGATCAACATTTTCTCCACATAAGCATTCTGAATGGACAAGAACTCCATTACTAATTTTAAATGAATTGTTCCCATTTTTGGCATAAAACCAGGATTTCTTTAAATCTTCATCATCTAATTGTAATTTTATAAAATCTTCTTTATTTCCATTGCTTTCATCATCGGTAATCTCAGCATTAAGTTGAAGGGACGTTGAGATGTTTTTCTTTTCATCATGTTCTTCCCGATTTTCTTTTTCAATGCTCTCATTTAATTTTGAAAGTACATGATTCATACATCCAATTAATTCTACATTCTCCATTAAAACTTCACAGGCAGTTGAACAAATTATCATATCATTCACAAGTTTCTTCGACACTGCACAAGTTACAGGTACATTGCCGTGTTTCCCATCATCTATCTTTAGGTCAAAAATCTTTAGAGCAGCTACTTCTTTTTCACTGAAAGCCGAAATAATTTGGATTGTTCCATATCCCCTTCTCCAAAGTCGGTATCGACCAAATCTGCACGTAAGACTGAAATTTGTGCTCCAGTATCCACTATTGCCTTCAAAAGTTTTTCTCCACATTTGATATTTACGTATTTCAAATCATCAATCCCATCTTTAATCGGCATAGAGGTTGACACAGGAATTGTCACCTTAGCAGTTATAACTTCGTTCGTTGTCTTTGGCTTAACGTCTTTGGCTTCAACCACATTACTTACGGCGTTACGAGTTGATGTTTTCTTGGAATTCTTGGGACAAACTCTAGATAAATGCCCCACAGATCCACACGTAAAACAAGTAGGTTTAAAACTTGTATTTTGATCAGTTCTTGGAGGAAATGATGTCCTAAATTTCCGAGATGGCTGTTCGTCTTTTTGTTTGTTGCTAAAGTGTTTAAAATCAGGTTTGTAATTACTAGTTGTTCTATGTTTCATATCACCCAAACCGGATCCCTTAGCATTCAATCGTACACTTTCGTACTCATCCAACTTATCAGCTAAAATACCCGGAACAAGTAACTTAGCCCAGTCATCGACGAAATGTTCTCGGATATCACCTGGAATGCGTCTTTTTAACTGATCCGTAATCATAAGATTCTTCAATCCTTCAAAATCATTTACTGCAACTCCTTCAAGCCATTCATCAAAGTAGCTTGTTATTTCGAAAACAAAGTCTCGCCAAGATCGAGTAGGATTTCGCTGATGTTTCACAAATTTTAGTCTGAAATGTTCAGGGCCTAATTTAAATCGTTTTAATAATAAACCTTTGATATAATCATAATCGTCAAATTTTTCTTCTGATTCACGAGCTATTAATTGAGTGATTTCTTTTGGCATAAGAGCTAAAAGAGCTGACACCCAGTTACATTTATTTAGATTAATTCTCTTGGCTTGACGCTCAAACAAAGTCAAGAACAGCACTATATCTCCATCTCTCATTTCGAATTTTGGAACGATTTTTGTTAAATCTTGCGTACTACTCTTAGCTTCAGAAATCGGTGCTACTTTAAACTTTTCAGCTTCCAAACGGATTTTTTCTAACTCAAATTCATATTCGCGTTTTTGTTTTTCAATCTCTTGCTCTTGGAATTGCTTTTCAGCGTCTCGTTTCTCATGGAGCTTCCTATCTTCGATAATAATGTCGAGCTGATTCTTAGTAAACTCTTCGTCATATTCTTTATCTTTGGTAATTAATTTGCGTAAATCGCTTACAGTCATTTCATTCGTGACCTGAAGATTCAACTCCACAGCCAACAATTTCAAATCCCCTTTCTTTGCGCGACCCAAATATGCCATCTTATACACCTAAAATTTTC